>NMRB01000522.1:48479-71608 GCA_002633025.1 Notospermus geniculatus
CAACTCTATTCGCAACTGTCGCAGTGCTCGGACAGTCGCAGGAAATGTGACAACAAGCATTATGTAATAGGCCTTCAACCATGTCAGGGTTTCCAGGATTTGTTTATTCCTGACCCATATGTCCCTGTCACTCATTTGAATGACGTAAGAACTAACTGTTATGCATTCTGCCTTCACGTCCTACTTGACCAGTAGATTTAATAATTTAAAGGTCAAGTGTCACAAAAATACACTATGCATGCAATCATCAAGAGGTCCAAAGAAACATATACATGTATAAGACAAGAGGCCTTATTCAGCATCTTCAGAACATTTTATGAAAAAAATGCTGGGAAAAAATGACAACATGACTAAATCTAAGGGAAATGCTGTTCTTTTCACATGACCTATTAAAGCAGCAATGAGGCACATGAAAGTACAGATAGTTAGTGAGGTCCATGTCACAGAGGAGGACAGCATGGATTTGAACCCCGGAAGCTGTTTTGACTTTGGCACACCAAGTGTACGAGGCTAACGCAAATAAAATGGGCCTAACTCTTCTATCAATTCCTGAGATATGGCATGTAGCATGCGCANCATAAAGCCCTCAATCCTAGTACCGTCACTGCTGTATTCAAGACGAGCTTGCTCGAAAGCAGCCAGTTCATCTACCGTTGCTCGACCCTTTTGGCCATGAGTGCAACTGTTCTGCAACTGTTCAGCAACTGTTGAAAGAACGACTGTCCCTCGAAAGTACAATGGTGTGACTGTTGTACAACTGTCCCTCACGAAGCAGCCAAGTGCAACCAGTTCAATGTGGCAATGGTCATGAAAGCAGACTGTGGGCCTACATCACAGACCGACAGTCAACAATAGGCCAACACCTTCAGGTAAAAATACACTGTTGCTTTGATTCAAAATTATGTCAGGGTAAATGTGGCTGAAGTGACTGTGTATTAAACATGCACAACCACCCTGACCACGCATGACATGGCCTATTACATAATGCGGGCTGCCACATTTCCTGGGACTTTTTGAGCACTGCGACAGTTGCGAATAGACAACAACTCTGTTGAAAACCTGCAAATAAAAAAGTAGCCAAAACATGACTTTACAAAATTCCTCCTATCAAAGGTGCATTTCACTGGACTTTGATATCATCAGATAGCCAGGAAAATTTGCTATCACATACATGTATGTTAAGGCCTGTCTCCACTTGGCCCGCGAGTCCCCGCGAACCACCGCGAGTGTCACCGCGAGTATACTCGCGGTGACTCGGGTGGTGATCGGCGGTGATTCGCGGGCCAAGTGGAGACACGGCACCGTGAATGACCGCGAATGGAAATGCCCGCGAACACCCCGCGAGTGTTCCCGGGCATTCGCGGCCGTTTCCAACATGTTGAAAAAATCGCGAAGCAATCGCGCCGCCCGCGAGTTGGCAGGCATACCGCGAATGGCCGCGAATGACCGCGAACAGTGGAGACACCTTCCCGGGGACATCGGCGGTCAGTGGCAGCTGGCGTGGTGACCCGGATGTAGTTGATCAGAATGAGGTCACCGGCCGGGAGCCAATAGGTGGGCAGGGAATAGCCGCAAGTACTCATCAGGTGTAGACACGTTCGCGGGTATTCACGGTGACACCGCGAACACAGGTTATTCGCGGTGGGTCACCGCGAATAACCTGTGTTCGCGGTCCGGGGTCCATCGGCGATGCATTCTCGGGTAGTGTAGACTAGGCTTTAGGCTCAGTCTCCTACATCGCATTGGTTTGGAGATATTGAAGAAAAACTACTGTCCATTTACTTTTTTCCATGAGTGTACAGCTAACTTTTAAATGGGTGGCTTGAGACCCTATAAATGTATTGCCAATAGATAGAAACATGGGCCCACTTAATCAGATTAGCATATTCTTATTTGTTTTTATTTGCTATATGATGAGAAATTCAACAAAGAGCATGTATTCAATTAAAAATGGCCGAAATTCGGAAAAAGACGTAAAACCGTTATTCATGTCATTTCCAACATCTATACAATAAAAGGGAAAGTGCGATTCTTTGTCCGCTATGCACGGAAAACCGGTGGTATTTAGTGCATAACGGTCATGTTCAACGCATATGGTGTCACTCATAGATGGTTTATCACAAAAAATAAGTGCAACTTTTGGCCTGCAAAATGTGGTTTTAAGGCATTTTTCTTTATGAGAACTTCCCAAGTTTATTTAAAGCTGAAGGGGAATTCCAGTGACCTACTGACTATAAACAGTGGCTGATAACAAAAATTCATAAGCGAGCGAAAAATGTACAACTAAAATTCATCAAAAACACCAACTTTCTACATCCAATTAAATGTGCTTAATCTCCAACCGATTGAGACAATCTTGGTGTCATTCTGTCGGGCGTGATGTCCCCTTTCCGAAAAGATTGATGAATCAAACACATGTAGTAAATATTACTCTGTAGATGAGACGATTCAACACCTATTTTGTCCCAGTCCACACCGCCGCGACGAATGGTGGTCTCGGGCAAACCTATCCCGCTAGACGGCGCCACTAGTAATAGTAAACAACAGCGATCACTGCGCTGCCACTGTCGCTGTCAATCACCCTGGTCACTGTGGCTACGGCGGAAGTAGCCACGTGATCGCATGTATAATAAGTACAATCTATCGGCACTGGGTAACTTTACTGCTGTCATTTCAAAGTTTAATCTAAATACGCAAGTTTATAAGTCATATCCAACACTCTAAACCGTTACCAAGATTTTATTACAGCTGATTTCCGAGAAACGATTCCAGCCAATGGGAACACACTAGGCGGAGTTTGTAAAGAAAACACGTGGATTTGCAGCGGGCTTTATGCAAATAAGGGAAAGCGCCACCTGTGGTAACTTCAAGTACTGTGTACCCGTGGGGACCATTCGTCGCGAGTGCTTGGGACCCATGAAACATTGGTTACTTCAGGGCCATCTGTCAACATAATTTGGGACTTAGCTCACGATTTTAGGATTGGAAATGAGAGAGCACATCTCAAGCTTCCGTTTGATGGCGAGTTCAACGAAATTCGATGGATATTACGCACTCTACAGAGCTGAGAAAAGGAGGCTTTTTCGTGAAATTTTAGTTGTACATTTTTCGCTCGCTTATGAATTTTTGCTGATAAGCAGATATGTGCGCCTACTGGAGTATACCATGAATCCGGGTCATCTTGGCTTCAACAAATAGCATCGTAGGGCTATTCAGTCATTCATTTTCAGTTGTCACACTAGGCCTACCATTCCCGTGAATCTGAACCCAGGGCCGGATCCAGTATTGACAGAAAGGGGGTATAGCTCGACGGAGGGGTGCGCACCCATTTGACAATATTAAGGGCTTTCAGATGCATTTTCCTGGCATCTCAGAGCAAAATACTCGAATTTTTATGTGATTAAATTTTCTTGCAAAATCAGGACACTCACCCCGCAGGCCCCCTCCGACATAGCACTTCTACACCTAGGACATCTACCCCCTGGACATTTACCCCCGTAGGACTTTTGCCCCACTAGGACATTTACCTCCAGACAGAAGTCCTATGGGGGGATGTGGGGGATGTCGTATGGGAGTAAATGTCCGGGGGCACAAATCTAGGGGAAAATGTCAGAGATGAGACGGGTTGGAACTGTTTGGTATATTTGGAGTCTCACCCCCAGTAACTTGCGTGCATGTGCAGTAACCTGCATGCATGTGCATTGCAGAGTGTATTTGTATGTGTAGTGTCAGGCTTTGAGGATCATGTCTTATAATTGGGCCGTAGCATCGAGGTTGATGCTGCTATCTATGCATAAGTAGTATTAGTAATCTCTTTGATTTGACAATGTTTCAAGACCCTGGTTCCGTTGTAAATACTTTTTATTCAGACTTTTTATTACCCAAATAGAATACTAGTAAGTGTAATTGGACTGCCATGTTGGATTTTTGCAGTCACATGACCGTCATGTGATGGTAATTTAGGATTAACGTGATGTCTCGCGAGGTCCTATGAGAGGTGTCGTTTTTGAACCTGCGGAGATTTTGATTACATTTTGGACGGTTATTATCACCTTTTTTTAACCAGTTTTGGAAGCTAAATCCAGGTAAGCATCGAACTTTGGCCTTGACTGATTGTGTATAGTCATCAGAACTCATGTTTTTTGCGCTTTGTAACTTTGTAGGCCTAGTTTAAGAGAACAATCAATGTCAGCCTCAATTTAGGAACTTCGTGGGGTTGGGTCTTGTCCCACGTGACCCGACGGCCTCAGGTATAAAATTGGATGCTCGGCCCTTGGGAGTCAGTCCTGCGAGCATCTCCGGGGACTACTCAGGAACGATCTAGAGACCTCTTGTACTCACTCCGTTCTTTTATCCTTACTGCTCCGCAGAAGCGACCACGTGCCTGGGGTGCGGCGTACGCCTGGTGTACTACCCTGTAGCCTATTGTAGTCCCAATACTTCATTACTGTCAGGGACAAGGTAAAGTCTGGCAACATCTATCTTTGACCTGATGGAATACGGAAGCTAGGAAATTGATCGTTGGATTTTCCACGGACCTTTAATCACACGCGGCTACTGAATGACCGGTGGACAACGCGAACAATCGGGGAACGACCACAAGTGATCGACAGGCATGATTATAAACCGCAAAGCTCTGTCACATTACATGACTTCCGCATTTCATTAGGTCGAAGATAGATGTTGCCAGACTTTAAATAGTTTAGCTATTATGTTTTACACTTTTATTTAGCCCTGGGTTTCTCGATTGTAATTCTCTTTGCACTGTAATTACTTATTGCTACAGACAATTATAACATGTATTGTTACTGTGAAGACGTTGCCTTTTGGGGCAGCACTGAAGATGAGTTATTCTACCTTGTCATAGAGACATTGGAGGCCCTTCAGTTTCTGATGGATGAATTTAGTTACTTGTTGTAATGTGGGTCAGGGTCGCGGTCACCCGAACTTGGTGGAGTTATTTGTAGTAGGCCTACCGGTCATACCGGTAACACGTGTATTTCTTCAGAACTGTGATTGTTTGCCTTGGGAACTGTGTAGCCTGTACACCGACTGGGAGGTTTTAATAAACTCATTAATTTGGATATGGTCTCCGAGTTGTGTGTTCGGTTTTTCACTTGGTTTTGTAGGCTTTCTCGTGAGGTCCTGTGTATGTGATACCCCTCACCCTCGTGCATGGACGTCTAGACTCATAAGTCCGTGACAGAGAATCGGCACCACCCCTACCCGTCCTGGGGAACGTTCACTGGTCATTTGCATGATTCGGTCCATTATTGGAAGGTTTTCTACTGAAAAATTACTAAAAGCCATAATATTCAAGGACTTCCTACCCCTACGACATCTGCCCCCCCCCCAAGACATCTACCCCCCCCCCCCCNAGCACTTTTGAAAAGACGGACCGGTTTTTGAGTTATTTCAATAATTGATAATAGGCGTGTTTCGCAAGCCCGACGAAACACTACATGTAAGTACGAAATACGAAATTGAACCTCGCTTCAATGACGTAATGTATTTCAGGAGATGGTTGGTACCACAAATATTGCCTGCTGCAAGAGCGTCTTTGTGCGTATGACGTTAGACCGATAAGAGTTACAGTGTACATTGTATATTTAACTTTGAAATTTATCTTTTGTATCGACTTCGGTCATACGCAGTGGAAATTTAAAAATTCAAAATGCACCGTCTCTCGGTCTTACGTGGTATGCTAAGAGACACACTGGCAGCAAGGACAATTGTGGTACCAATTAACCATCTTCAGAAATACATTAGATCCTGGAAATGAAGTTGAATTTCGCATTTCGTGCTTCGTCAGATTTGCGAAACATCCCTATTATGTTGGGTCCAAGCTCCTCACCGCTGAATCACCGCTACCACTCCCACGTTGAAATTGTTCATTACTCTCCCTGACATGTCTCTTGGACGTGTGCGGGGGTTCTTGCGGACAAAGGTCGACCACTGTGGTTCTTATTGTTGTTAGTCACACTGCCAATGTCTCAAAACTTCTCCAACAAGCGTTTGATTGCATTCCGATACGGTATTTCCCTTCCAGGAAAGTCACGACGAAAATGTGTCTGGGTCAAGATTACAGATTTTGTCCAAAAGTAATGTTCAACGATTTTTGTCCGCTCTGCCACTGAAAATTGATATCCCGTCTCCATACTGGTACAGATAAAACTTATAGCTGTACTCTATAACTCATCTGAAAATCAAGAGGTAGACTTAATTTTTGTGGAAATGACAGATAAACAAAATGTGTCACATTTTTATGGACCACCCTGACAAAAACCTTTTCCTTTCTAGCCCTAACCCTACCCATAGCTCTACCCCATCCCTAAACCTTACCCCCACGACATAATCAGCCAACACGCGCGTTGAAAAAGCGTTTACTCGCGAAGAAATGTCCCTCTCGCGTCAATAATAGTAAATCTACAAAATGTCCAGTGTGGATCCCCAACAGGTCGGGAAAAAAAATTTGGCGTCCGGCGGCCGTTCACCGGTCATTTGTGTGGTCCATACCGTGATTGGTTTTCGCTGAAAAACTACATGTACTAAAAGCCATAATAGTCATAAAATTTGTACAGTGTGTCTTTGGCATCTACTGCCCCTCCCCTCCCCCCGCTAAATATACGGCTTTGCTTCCCCAGCACCGTCCAATCAACGGAGTCCCAGTAAAACACCTCCTCCTCCACATGTCTTCCCTCAACACCGTGCCGTGCGAAGCACGGGTATTTACTAGTGATAGATAAAATACGTAAGAATATGTTTTCCAGTCTCATTGGGCCCATGTTTCTCTATCTATTGGCAATACATGTATAGCGTCTCAAGCCACCCATTTAAAAGTAAGCTGTATATCAGTTTCCAAGCCCCTGTACAAATGCTCTGATTTTGCTCCAATGGTAAAGTCACTACCCAACATTCAAACAGCTGTATCTTCTAAACGCACCATTTGCAGAACTTAAGACTTGGGTTTTTGTGGTCAGTGGGATAGAAACTAACCCACAAAACAAAAAAAAACGTTTGTATTTGAGATGTGCATTAAATCGTTTTTAGCTCCTCCATTAAAGCACTCTGTCTTGTCATTATTCATCTTTAGCTTATGACTAGACATCCACTCACTGACTAGCGATATACACTCTTCCATTTTCTGAGTTGTAGCAATTACAGTGAGTACTTAGTTAACTGGTTCTCGCTCAAAAATTTTCTAAGTCGCTGAAAGGGGCCCAGAACAGGAGAAATTAGACTAAGCCATTTTGTGGTGGCCTATCCTATTAAAGGGGAACTGACCACTTTGCCAGCCAAACTGGGCTACCTACACCTCAAAATGCCTTTTGATATCACTTCAGGACTCACAACAGTTTGATTTTAACATTTCCAGCCATTTCCGAAATAAACACCAAAATGTAATTTTCGAATTCAAATTTCCCGCTCAATTAGTGATGTCATTCAGAGAACCATTACAATATAGTGACCATTGTTTTTTTTCTAAAGTATTATCTCAGGTGTGCAAGCGCGCACTTAGGGCATTATAGCTACTCATCAAACAATATTGGACGATATTAATGATATGTAGGAGGAAACCGGAGACCCCGGAGGAAACTTACGATGTCGAGGAGAGATCGCCCTCTCTACCACATAAAGCCACTTGCACGACCTGGGGATCGAACCCGCAACTTCAGTGGTGGCAGGCGCCGATGTTTCCACTGCGCTACCCCGACACCCCAAATAGTGACCATTGCAAAATGTGCTGTACCTGTATCTAAGACAGCTGGACAGAATATATTTCTATGTCAACCACGTTGCCGTGATTGGAAATCAATTAGTTAGCCATGTGGGGATCTTTACACCTGAAATTCAGGTGAAAATTCAGAAATAATTGAAAATGCCATATTTAGAGATTTCGATATCTTAGTCAATCTCGACAGTTTGTTGAATAATAATACCCTTCCTGAGGCAGTTAGTGTTTACTTTGAACTTTTCCTTCTAAATCAACACTTTGAGTCAGAAAGTGCGTTTGACAGGCTCTCCAGGATTTAGTACATTTCACAATGGATGACTATAGAAATGGTTCTAGGTATTAGTCATGTTAGTCAGGAGCCAAATGGTATTCTGAGGGAATTTCGTGAAGAAAGTTGCCGACATACCTCAATCGAAAGAGCATCACGTCCTGAACAAGAAAATCTTTGCCGGCACTTTGGCATTTTCTTTTTACAGGAATATATATTTATGAGGTGTAAATCCAACCGTTCAAGAGTTAGCTGTACATCGGGTCCCATTCTCCTGTACAAAGCTCAGTTCTTGGGTCCAATGATAAAGTCATTGTCCTACTATTTTACGCACCATGGTGTATTTCTCCTTTATTTCCTCAAAACACCCAAGGCGTAGGTTCATGTATTATATATCAAAAGAAAAGGAATTATCAGCAGATATTTTCTGAACCATGAAGTATTTGTTATTTCTCAGTATGTTCATACACACGAGATTTGAACCTAGAGTCCGGAAATTTCAGGGGAAAACGTCAAAATTTCCATTTGACCTTAACCTTTTGGAATGACCTTGACCCCGGATGAACTTGATGATGATATAGGATTTTAGCCGGGATGGTGTTAAATATAAATAGCCACTTGAGCGAACAAAATATCATTGCCAAGGGCTCAGAAATCAGCATTTAACAAAAAATGCGATTTTCATGATTGGTTGCCATGGAAACCGCCCATATTCCTATCAAAACAAAATACCAAAGTGCCGGCAAATATTTTCTTGTTCAGGACGTGATACTCTTTCGATTGAGGTATGTCGGCAACTTTCTTCACGAAATTCCCACCGTAGCCTTTTTTGGACAATTTGGAACCCGACTATATGACATCACTAATTGAGCGGGAAATTTCAATTCTGAGAAATACATTTTTCTGTGTAGTTTGAAAATGAGCTGAGATTTTTTCACCAAATTTTTGCCAGTCATAGAGTGGTGTCAAACCCATTTGGAACAGCAAAAATAGTCATTATATTTGTAGGGGTCCGTTCCTCTTTAATGGGAACCCTAGCTCACTGCCTCAACAGTTGTCACTAGTGGTTTAAAAAACTATTGAAATGTATGAAACTGACATCCTGGTCCTGATCAATTTCCCACACAAAAGGTGTCTATTGTATAGGACTGGGTTTCGGTGTGCTGCTCTCCATTATAGCTAGGATCCATTGGGTGATTGATTTGGGAAGTTGGATTGAATAATGATGTTGATTTCTGGTTGCGGTCAATCAGATTTTTGTGGTTGGTTTCTTTATCAATGAACGATTTTGGAAGTTGTGGTCATGAAAGGTTTGTGTAATTCTCTTACATGTACCATGTAAAACCAACGAAGCAATACGAAAATGACAATGATCATATTTTCATACATCATGTCATGATCTGATCAGAGGACACCAAGCAGAAAAGTCTATTCATTCTGTCATGAATGAATTTAGACCCTACAACCCTTATGGGGCCTCAAATGCATATTATAATGATCTGTAGTGACCTTCCACCAACACTGGGTCAGAACCAGTTAACTAAGTACTCAGTGTATATTTGGTACATCACTTGGCTTGAAAGAAATGTACAGCTGTGTGTCGTCAGCATAAAGATGGTATGGTACACCTAATTTTCTCAAAAGCTTACCCAGAGATTAAGGTATGAGGCGAAACAAATAATGATAATCACTTCTATACCAAAGAGTTCCACCAAATATCAGCTGATAACCATGATTATCTGTTGCTATTGATGGGCAATATTTCATCCGCATTGTTAAATAATATAAGAAAACCTTATTCATGCTGTCGATTTTATTTTTCTCAAAGATTACTCTGACAATGTAGCGCACAATCTGTCGTCCAACATAAGGAAACAAGGCACTGTCGTATACATGATCATAATAAGGACAGCATAAATTGTTGCCAATTGCCACTGATTTGATTCTCTTCCAAGAGTCATTACTAGCCAAGAAAATATCGATGTACACTCGAGAATGACATACATGACTTGCATATATGTCACTATCCTTCCACATTGCACTAGGAATAGAGTCGTGGCTGTGTCTATCCGCCACGAAAGAAGCTATCGTGATGGGGTTTTTAAAATGAACTCTCGTTGATTCTCCTTCACCAAAATCCTGCCCTTCGAAAACGATGAGATTAAACAATGCCCAGTACCTGCCTCCCCCACAGTTATGCTTCTTCTCGGGAGACGCCATTCCCCAGAGAAGTGTCTTCGTCTGATCAGGTGAAACTTCTGTCTTTCGCACTCGCTGTTTTAGGTTATCAAACACGACGTACGAAATGAACTTTCCTTTCCAGTTGTACAGCTGTGTTGAACCAGTTTGGTACGAGAGATCTTTCCATGTGTTATAAACTGACTGTTCACTGAACATCATAATCACTCTACCGCTATAGCAAACAATGTCAACAAGATGATTCTTGAGTTTAAATAACAATTTTGGTAAACGAAAGTGTTTCATGGGTTTGAAAACAAAAACCAAATCTGGCAATCCTTTGTAATGAGAATCCGTTGGAACATTGAAGGTAAAAATGAGAAATAGTTCTTCGTTTTGGCAATACTTAACACGTGCCTTTTTATGTTTATACGGTCGCACCCTAAATCGAGTAATGGACCGGTAGCTGCCACTGCTCTCGGAGGCTGTAATAAATCTCATAGTTTATAAGGTTTTGATCAGATCCACAATACATGTGTACGATATTTTATAATTCAACGTTCATACGGGAAAATCCCATTTACCTGGCCGTCGGATCACAGCCGAAATTTTCTAAGCCCACCCAAGCACGACTGTTAGAAGTCAATGCATGTAGTGGAAAAGGTCCGGAACGAAATTTGATTGGTTGGTGCCCTATTTGGAATATAATAGGAATTCCCTGACACATTAAGCCATGCACGTCGACATGGTCGAGGCCTACAAAAGGAAACCACAGTATTAACGAGACGTTGGTACAATACAACTATTTGGTTCCTACCAAATATGGCAAACAATGGTTTGAAGACAAAGAAGTTAACATATAGGTATTTCGGGCGAAAGGATTTGGTGAAACCTGTGACAGCTATCGGCAATACCACAATGTTTATATGCAGCGGGAATTCCCTTCTCCATGATAACGTTAATATTGTTCGGCGATCTTATTCCAAGATTCAGTAAATTCAGTAAATTGCATCAACTCTCATGCTTCCGAGCTAAACTGCCGGAATTTTAGTGCCGAAGGTTGCATTTTTCTCAGTTGAGTATTATAAAATCAAGATAATGTCAACGTCTTGCAATAGATAAACATGTTTAGAACAATTTGAACCTATTGGTAATCTGAAGTTCGATCTGATGACTTCAAAAAATGCATTTGAAGTGTGATAAATTTACAGTAGAGGCCTCCTGCGCATGCCCAGATTGATTTCTTCCGGTCGTCAATAATATTCTATTGGCTTTGCTGTGGAGGTAGGCGTCGACTACGCCGATTTGGCTACGTCACCGCACTATTTTTAGGAGGGCTTTCCTCATGTTGTGGCCGTTCTCCGAAAGGTGACGCCTCTATAGCAAATTCCCTTCCTAACAGTCGTGCAAGGTAGAGGGAGTGCTAACAATAGGGGGAACGGCAATGTCAAATGGAGATCAGCGGAACGTGTCCAATGTGTGGTATGGCTTTTGGCCTGAGCGTCACACCAGTTCGCCTTGTGGGCAGTTCTCCAGTAGAGAATACATATTACAAAATCAAATGTTTATTTTCATCTTTGATATTACAACTCGTTCAGATCTGCAAATGAAATGGTCCATGGACCATGTGCTCACTCGTTGACATAGTGTAATGACAGAGAGAGGCACATATGAGCGAACAACTGGGTCAAGTCATTCCCAAGTTGCAGGACTTGGTTTTGGCCACCTGGAGGCCAAGCTAAGAATCGAACCAGACCGAAACTTGGTTAAGGTTAATGTCCCAGAAGAACAGATGACAACTGCGTGTTCAAGTGTAGGCATACATGTATTTTGTAGAGCTAGGCCTAACAGGGCAGGGTAGGCCTATAGGCCTAGGCATTTGAACTGCATTGCCATCAAAATACCAGTATTGGGGGGGGGGGGGCGGAGGACTACCGGTAGGCCTAGGCTCTAGGCCTAGATTGGGCCCATCAAAGTCTTTGACTGATCATGATTGTAGGCCTATGAGTTGATGACCTAGGCCTACTAACGTTAGGGCCTAGGCCAAGAAGGTGTCAAAAACCCTAAGCCTAGTCCTACCTGTCCAAACAAAGGAAAAGGCAACATCATCAGATCCCCCTGACACAGCAATCAGCATAGGTCTAGGCCTAATAACAGTCACACAACCAGTGAACATGGTGAACACTGCTAGAACTGACTGTCATTGCTAAGGCCTACCTGTTACCGTGGTCACTGTACTGACTGACCCCACCTTGGTCTCTGTGTGTCTGTGGTCCATTGAATAGTCACTAGATGGCTCCATTTGAATTGAAATGGACAAAAAGTGCAATAACTAACTTATTATTCGACGGATCGTCACCAAATTTTTATTGTAGCTACATCTAATGCAGATGCATGATATATCATACGGGTTTTCAAGTTGAACAACATTTATCGGTCACACAAGTCAAAGTTGCATTTTCCAAAATGGCTGCCTGGCAGCGGTCTGTGAAGTTCGATCATGCAGAAATTTGCTGTACACAATCATGAAGGCTACAAAGATACATTCTAGCTCCAATAGTCAATGAGCTATGGTCCAATGCTCAATTTCCAAGATAGCCACCTGGTGGCCGTACTTGAAGTCCGATCGGACTGAAATCCACCACAGACATACAGGGTACCTAGATACATCATCACACCCAATTTGAACAATCCAGGACAAATAGCCACGAAACGTGCCACCTGACGATGAAATTTTGAACTTTGACCTCTGTGACCTTGAAAATTAGGTCAAATCAAAAACCCGGGTGATATGTCGTGTATCCTCATAAGATGTACCCACCATACAAATTTGGTGACGATCCGATCAACGGTTAAGGCGAAACTGCACTTTAAAGGTTATCGATTTATCCCCCCTGGTGGCCAAGCCAGGAATCAGATCGGACCGAAATTGGGTGTCCTAGGTCATTTGACCTAGGGGCATATGTATACCCAGTTTCAGATCAATAGCCCCAGCGGTTACAAAACGTGCCCTGCTAACGGACGACGACGACGACGGACGACGGACACCGCGTGACGGCTATAGATCACGAGTGAGCTAAAAATCTAGGAGATTCAGGCAACACTGCTGGAAATAATGTGAAGTATTTTCAGTTATAAGGCAAGAAAAATTTATGAAAATTAAAATTCGTGTTTTTTTGCACAGCATGTCCTGACATGACCTTGTTTTGGTACCCTTCTCTAGCCCGCCGTAGGTCCGATTACATCCATGAAAACCATGGTGTTTTGGTTGACTTCACATCTACAAGACCTGATTGAGGAACAGTGTACAACACAATAAAGTTAGGATTAATGTGACTTTGAAGCCTTCTTTTCAGAAGTAATTTTTTTGTAATTCCGTTACTGTAATTCCGTTACCACACACTGTTTTTAGAAATGTTAATTTCTCTTACATGCAGAAAGATTTGGTGACGGTTAATATCTGAACTAAGAACTAACAACCTAACCTGTATTATCATACTGTTATTGTAATCATACGTTCTGCGGGTATTGTGTAAGAATTGTTTAAAAGTTGGTGACTGCTTTTGCACTGCCTCTCTGATTAATTCCGTTACCGACCAAAGTGGGCAACACTGCTCCTTAAAGCTGACGTGAACGAACAAAAAGCCCTCATGCGACGAGCAAGAGAATTGCAAACGTCCTGCAAGCACCTCGAGCGAAGGCTCAGAACATGATACACCCCACGACGCCAGGAGGGCGCCACCTTATTCGCCTTCAGGCAACAGAGCTGTCAACATCTCCGGATACCTGTTACACTACTCAAAGAAAAAAAAATGTAGTCATTTAGAGGGGATTCGAACCGTCGACCTTCTGATTCGTAATCCACCACTCTATCCACTCGGTCAACGAGCCAACCGACAGGGACATGATTTATGTTTGTCATAGACGTAGTAGGCCTTCGACTTACGTTATAATGCTACGAATAAGAGAAAACATGTGAAGTCTTCCAACAAGTTCGGTGGCCGAATGGGGAAGACGGCGGAGCAGAGATAACAAGGCGCGGGTTCGAATCCCAGCTGTGTCAAACTTTTTTCTTTGAAAAAAAATTGTTCAGCAAGAGCTCACCAGAGGATGTTGACACCTCGAAAGCACGATGACAAATAAGGTGGCGCCCTCCTGGCCTCATGGGGTCTATCATGTTCTGAGCCTTCGTTTGAGGTATTTGCAGGGCGTTTGCAATTCTCTTGCTCGCCGCATGAGGGCTTTTTGTTCGTTCACGTCAGCTTTAANCATGAGGTTGTTTAGCCGTCACAATGCCACGTTGACGACCAATCACTCCGCGGAAAAATATATAGGTGTGCGGAACCAATACTGGCTGAAAACATATTAATCGATATATTCCTCATCGTAGGGATTGCAGCGGTTTCTTATGTGCTCATTCTGTACCCACGCTCAACGACGCCCATCGCCACATCACCTTGAATACGCCCCATACTGCTTGGACGTGGTCAACGGACACCACTAACAGCGCGCTAAAGGAGGTCCCGACCGCCTATAGTGAAACAGCTTACCGGTGCCTATCTGTGACGTCATTGGTAGCCTAACAAAGTTTCTATCCGGTGTTCGTATCAAGCCCGGTAGCTGCCGGAGTTTCTATTCGGGGATAGTGCCTATTGGCATTTAGCCTGTACCTCCGATAGGCATTGATAGCGCTATCGGAGTTTCGATTCGGTAGTTTATTCATTATTGTATACTCTCAGTTTACTTTGTTAACTACATGTATCTATTCCGCTACTCTGTACATTATATTAGTCTGTCACCTCTTCGCCCAGGGCCAGCCCTGCTTCGGCCCTTGGCTTCTGTAAAACTTATTTTTATTGCAATGATCAATCAAAGCGCGGGAGCAAAAATATGACTAAATTTTGCTCTGATTTGTAATTCCATTACCGGAGAATTGCCCTTCTTCAGACGAGCTTGCGGTTTTTCAAACACAATAGGCCTACTGAATGAATTGTAGCAATGTTGTTGAACTTCTCCATGATCTGCCGACACGGCGTGTTAAACAAGGAATTTCTGATGCGAATAATGCCAGCTGTACACGATCAAACTTTTCATACAACTTTCTGAATGCGCTCAATAAAGGCACTTTTGAGCTAAGTGACCTATCCAGAGAACGATTTAGGGCCGATTCATAAGCCGTGGTTACACTACATAGAAATCCCCGGGGTTTTTTGACACCCGGGTCTAGCCCGGCTCTGAAAAATCCCTCCTGAGGGAAAAATGCATTACAAAATGTACGGAGGAAATCGGGTCAACTCGCCAATATGTCGTTGGTCCCTGGGTTGGAGAGTGGCACAGTGGCGCCGGCTGTCGAGAAAAAGTGGCAATACCGTGCTCCTTTAATTTTCATCGTCATTGTCCTCTGGCTCTGGAAATTCTACCTCAACTTCGTCGTCCTCCTCAACGGGGTGATCGAGGTTAACCACTTTACGGATGGTTACCAGCGAGATGACCAACTCGCCAAGCCGTTCTTACGGCCTCTGGGTCAATTCTCTCCAATGCCAACACAATCATTTTCAGGGCCTGGCACGAGCAGGCCTAGCAGTGCAGCGGACGTCTTGGCGGAGGGTCTACCGGTCTTCTCCGTTATCCATCACAAGAAATGGGCCCTCTATAACGCCTTAAGTCACCGCAAAGATAAAGGCCCGTATTTTAGAATGCTCCTCAACGTAAAGGAGTTCCTCAAGGCTATTGTTCTCAACAGAACACTTTCACCGCCAAAAACGGAAATTTCCGTTTTTTTCCATTTTTTTGTGGTTTTTGCACAGTAATATAGATGGCAGTACCATGAACAACTGGAGAAAATTTCGTGAAGATCGGTCAAATGGTTTTGGAGTAACAACGTTTTGAAATATCCGTTTTATTGGAGAATGCATTACGTAATATGGCCGCTAATGCATTTTTCTAATTTTTTTCTGATATTCGTGGAAAAAATGAAAAAACGGCCTTATTTACAGACTATGTTCATAAAAGTTTCGTACTGATAGCAGATATATTGGTATCAAAATGAAGCTGGCGACTTCCTTGTTCTGCTGGTATATTGTGTTACGAGTTATCCCCTTCCTGTATTGAGATACTTTGTATTAAAATTAGGTAAATGTTAAAAAAATGTTGAAAAAAGTCTGGCGGTGAAAGTGGAGCATTCTAAAATACGGGCCTAAGTGTAGGAACTTCATGTTTGTAGCTTTCACCAATTTTCAGTGCTGACCCGAACCAAACACTTTGGCAGACGTACTGTGGTGTGGCGAAGTCCACATTTCAAATTGACCACAGCTCTGAGCAAGATTTTGTAATAATTCACTTTAATAACGCAAGTTCAACAATAAATCGTTCTCTGAACGCAATGATCCCCGGAACCGCCGACAGGCGGCAGTACACGACGAAGGCCTTTTTGGATCGCTGCTGCTATTTTTATAGTGTAGGCGATTTTGGTGTTTGTAGCTCATAGGCGTTCGTTTGGCACCAAGGTGATGAAGTTGCTGGTTGTTATGGCTGTCCATCAATAGATAATTGGGAACCATGTCTAGTGACTTATACTGTGGAGAAAGCGACGTTGAATTTAAAGATATTTGGGTGTTTTTAGAGATAATGAGACAAGCACAAATATTGTTGACGTAACGATATGCCGCCGCCTGTTGCAAGCGCTGTACTTGTCTGCGTCATGTACGGCAGTGAACGTGTGCATTGTGTCAGGCGGTTGAACTGCACAGGTTTTTGGGACGTCATGGGCTTCAGCCGCCGGCTTATGATGTACAGGTTGTTTGGGGAAGCACAGTGCAGAAATGAATGCAAAAAGTCGGGCGATTCAATAGCTCGGATTTTGATGACGTAGTTGCGACAATCCTATGCCCATTGCGTATGGTTGGCCCCTGGGGTGGGAGAGTGCAGTGTGTGTGTTGGAGAGTAGGAGACCGCCAAAGAGATCACGTTAGTCGAGTGGGATATTTTGTAGTTTTTCACGTTTTTAGCTCAGCTGACCAAAGGTCAGCGGAGCTATTCATATGTATACTGAGTGGCGTCCGTCTGTCTGTCGTCCGTGAAACTGGCACGTTTCGCAACCGCAAGGCCGAGGGTCATGAAAGTTGGTGGAGGGGTAGGCCCTAGGAAGGACTCGAAACAGGACCAAAATTTTTTGCGATCTGACCTACATTCTGCTCTCCAGGGGGCATTTTCCGTAAAATGGAAAACCCCAATAGAATATGAAATAGAAATCGAGTTTCTAAGGTGAAAGACATTGCTTCCTACCAGAATCGAACCCACGGACCCTCGCATAAGGCATCAATCGCCTGCACTAAGGGGCAGCACGCCTATTTAGATTATTTGATACATATAGTCTGATTGGGACCATTAACGACGAAGGGATATGATAATTTTTTGTGCTATCAGCCGAATGAGGCCTATCGTCGGCCCCTCGCTTTTCACTGCTCGATCTCTGATCGGCTTCTCATTGGTCATTTCGAGTCTCCGACTCTGGCTGTTTTTGTTGCGTATGACAATAAAAATTCCTTATATTTCACACATTCCATTAGCATGACATGTCTTTAGTTTGATTGGGACCATCAACGACGAAGGGACAGGGGACTCGCGGTTTCATCAGGTGAAGTTCAGGACACATCGCTCTCCACAACGCGACAGTCATTATACATGTTATAGATTTTGTCTTATTTGTTTTCATTTGATAAACCGGGAAGAGACGAATTCTGTCCCGGCCGCGGCTTATCCTTCCTCAAGGACGTTCATGTTGAACAAAACACCCTGTTGTATTGAATGGCAAGCTACTAATGGTGGACAGCATCGCCAGATCTATGAAGTTCCATATTATGCCCTTTCTCACTTCGTCCACCATTAGTGACGTCAGTCGTGGATTGGATTCCCATATTAACTCCAGGTATCCAACTAAAGATAATGAAGTGTAGGTTTGAAGTGACCTACTTCCATGACCTAGTGACCTACTTAAAGACCAGTTGAGCCAAGGTAGTTATGCTTGGTATCAATCTAAAGGTAATGAACTGTAGGTTTGAACTGACCTACTTCCATGACCTAGTGACCTACTTAAAGACCAGTTGAGCCAAGGTAGTCATGCTTGGTATCAAACTAAAGGTAATGAAGTGTAGGTTTGAAGTGACCTACTGCCATGACCTAGTGACGTACTTAAAGGCCAGTTGAGCCAAGGTAGCCATGTTTGGTGTCAAACTAAAGGTAATGAAGTGTAGGTTTAAAGTGACCTACTTCCATGACCTAGTGACCTACCTAAAGACCAGTTAAGCCAAGGTGTCATGCTCTTTGTTTTTTATACCGGTAATAAAATCCCTTGGACACAGTCGGTTTACAGTTCAACCTCTCCTTTAGCATGCTTCATTACACCTACAACTACACCTCAAGTCAACTGTCAGCTGAGCGCCAGGCCCATGGGCCTCTTGTTTTTCATGTTTCGGGATGGGGCCTACCGGTGGTATTTTACGGCTTCCAGTCGGTTGTGCATTTTTTTCGTAGTCCACATGTTACTCTTTTGCAAAGAGAGGGGGAAAATAAAGTGAAAAAAGATTATGGTGAAGAAGATCATCATGGCCTAGGCCTAGGCCTACACTCTTATTTTACGGCTTCCAGTCGGTGGTGTTTTTTTCGTGGGCAAGACACACATGTCATGCATGTTGCTCTACCTATATCTATTCCAAACAGAGGGAAATAGACATCAACACTCTGTGAGAGGATGCATTAGCCATAGGACAATGCATCCTCTCACCAACTGACCCACTCTCCCACTTACGGCCTAGTTATCATCCACACTGACCACAACCATTCCACCTTGGCCGCAGAGTCTGTTGGCAATAGCTAGGCCTACATGTAGCCTACTTTCACCTTGAGTTCTTTTTCAGGGACATGCCTACCCTGTTACTTTTTGTTTTCAGTTAGGCCTATAGCTCTACATCACTCATTGGTGCCCAATAAACCATCTATTAGAAATAAACCAACTCCTCTAAAATCTATCCCCCACCCCCACCCTGGTTACTTGGTTCAAAAGCGCCACAGAAAACAGCCAGTTAGTATCAGGCCTTAGTGTCCGCTGTACGAACTTTTTCATCCATTTCTTTGGAAATCAGAGTCCGGACCTATTGGGGCTTCAATGCATAAACCCGCATGTAGGCATTCAGAAAGTTGTATGAAAATTTTGATTGTAGCCGTGGTTACACTGCAAAGAAATCCCCGGGTTTTTTGACACACGGGTCTAGCCCGGCTCTGAAAAATCCCTCCTGAGGCCCGGTGCCCCTCAACACTACTCAAATTTTGTGACGGTGACCTAAATCAAGCCCTCCAAAAACCGTTCGAGCTCGGAGGGGATTATTACACCGCGTTTTTAACAGGTGTGGACAGAAAAAAAACGGGTTCGGCACGGGTTTTTTATGTAGTGTAACAAGGACTTGTGTACGGCGGGTATCATTCGCATCAGAGATTTCTTGTTTAACACGTAGTGTCGGCAGGAGAAATAAAATCACGTAATAAACATTTTCTTTGTTCAACAATATTGCTGAATTTCATTCAGTATTGTGTTTCATAAACCGTAGACTCGTCTGAAGAAGGTCTACTGGTGTGACGCCTACGCCAAAATCCACAGCACACATTGAACACATTCCGCTGATCTCCACTTGGCATTGCCGTTTCCCCTATTGTTAGCACTCCTTCTACCTTTGGGTGGACTTAGAATACCGGATTGTTCCCCCAATGTCGATCAGAGTGTCACACAAGTTGACCACATTGTATACACATTGTACACTGAGCGGTATTGGGGGAACAATCCGGTATTTCGACTGTGATCCGACGGCCAGGTAAGTGGGATTTTCCCGTATATGCGTGAACGATGGATTCATCCATCACTCCACTTTTGTAGTGCACATTGACTTTTCAAGCATCTGGCACAAACTGCTTTCCCCACCACCATTTTTTATGTGTTTAATAAATCCTTCACAATGAAAATTAGAAATGAAATGGTCCATGGACCATGTGCTCACCGGGTTGGACATAATAGTCTCATGACAGAGGGAGGTACATATCAGTTATGAGCAATCTGGGTCAAGTCATTCCCAGGTAGGACTTTCATGATTTTTGGGTTATGCCACCTGGCGGCCATATTAGATGTCCGATTGGGCCGGAACTTCACATGCACATAAAGGTCATCTACAGGGGGCCACATAGCACATTGGAGCACTTTGGGTCAAGTTGTTCTCGAGTTACAGCACTTTGATGATTTTGGGGTTACGCCACCTGGCGGCCATATTGGATGTCCGATCGGGTCGAAACTTCACATGGACATGAAGGACATCTGCAGGGGCCATGTAGCACATTGGAGCGCTTTGGGTTAAGGCGTTCCTGGGTTACAGCATTTTGATGATTTTTGGGTTACGCCACCTGGTGGCCATGTTTAAAGTCAAATCAGGCCGAAATTTGACATGCTTGTAAAGGTCATCTAGATGGAGGCAAATATCACATTTGAGCACTCGACGTCAAGCCGTTCCCGAGTAATAGCACTTACTTGATTTTCAGGTTACGCCACCTGGCGGCCATACTGGATGTCCAATCGGGCCGAAACTTGGTATTTTTAGCTCACCCGTGAGCTCTTACAATGGTGCAGCGTCCGTCGCCGTCGTCGGCCGTCGTCGTCGTCCGTCGTCCGTTAGCAGGGCACGTTTTGTAACCGCTGGGGCTATTGATCTGAAACTTGGTACATATATACCCCTAGGTCAGATGACCTATGACACCAAGTTTCGGTCCGATTCGATTCTTGGCTTGGCCTCCAGGTGGCCAAAACCAAAAACACAAAAAGTGCAATAACTCCTGAACTAATGACTTGATCATCTCCAAATTTTTATCATAGGTGTATCATATTAGGATACATAACATATATAACGGGTTTTTGATTTGACCTACTTTTCAAGGTCACAGAGGTCAAAGTTCGGCAAAAGTAACGAACCTGCCACAGTTCTTCATTATTTCACCGAGCGTCTTCATATCTTGCATAAACATGTATTAGAGGGGTACCTTCAAAATTACCGAGTTTCGGCCCGATCGGACATCCAATATGGCCGCCAGGTGGCGTAACCTGAAAATCTTCCAAGTGCTATAACTCAGGAACGGTTTGACCCAGAGTGCTCAAACTTGATATTTAGCTCCCTCTAGATGACCTTTACCAGCACGACAAATTTCGGCCTGATTAACCTTCCAATATGGCCGCCAGGTGGCATAACCCGAAAATCATCAAAGTGCTATAACTCAGGAACAACTTGACCCAGAGCGATCAAATTTGATATGTACCTCCTTCTAGATGACCTTTACAAGCGCGTCAAATTTCGGCCTGATTGAGTTTCCAATATGGCCGCCAGGTGGCTTAACCCGAAAATCATCAAATGTGCTATAACTCAGGAACGACGTGACCCAGAGCAATCAAACTTGATATTTACCTCCTTCTAGATGACCTTTACAAGCACGTCAAATTTCGGCCTGATTAAGCTTCCAATATGGCCGCTAGGTGGCGTAACCCGAAAATCATCAAATGTGCTATAACTCAGGAACGACTTGACCCAGAGCACTCAAATGTGCTATGTGGCTCCCTCTAGATGACCTTTATGTGCATGTGAAGTTTTGGCCCAATTGGACATCCAATATGGCCGCCAGGTGGCATAAACTGAAAATCATTGAAGTCCTACAACTTGGGAATGACTTACCCAGATTGCTCATATAACTGCCTCTCTCTGTCATTACAGTACACTATTATGTCCAAACGGGTGAGCACATGGTCCATGGACCATTTCATTTAAGGTACCCCTCCAATGCATGTTAATGCAAGATATGAAGTCGCTCGGTGAAATAATGACAAACTGTGGCAGGTTCGTCACTTTTGTCGAACTTAGACCTCTGTGACCTTGAAAAGTAGGTCAAAACAAAAACCCGGTCTATGAATCGTTATTAGCTACACCTATGATAAAAATTTGGAGATGATCTAGTCATTAGTTCAGGAGTTATTGCACTTTTTGTGTTTTTGGTTTCCGCCACCTGGTGGCCAAACTGAAAGTCGAATCGGACCGAAAATTGGTGTCGTGGGTCAACTGACCTAGGGGATTATATGTACCAAGTTGCAGATCAATAGCTCCAGCGGTTACGAAACGTGCCCTGCTAACGGACAACGGACGACGGACGCTGCACCATCGTAATAGCTCACACTGGTGAGCTAAAAAATATAGAATCTGATGAAATGACGAAGAGCTCGGAAACACATGTTATTTCAGAGGAAAATATACACGCAAACATTTATGTGAAGCCAGAACTTTATTTTCATAAATCTCTCATATAGCCGAATACTTCTTTATCAAATGATTTTATTAATCATTGTTTAGTATAGTCCGGCAACATCTAAGCGCCACGCAATGGAATGCGCCGGAAGTTAGGAAATTGATAGTTGGATTTTCTACGGACCTTTAATCATACGCGACTCTTGAATAACCGGTGCACAGCGGGAACGACCACAAATGATCGACAGGCATGATTAAAAACCACAAAGCTCTGTCACATTTCATGACTTCCGCATTCCAATGGGTCGCGCTAAGGCCCCTATTACATAGAAGTATACGGTATACGAAAACGCCGGTTAACAAAGGCTTCACGAGGATTCACAACCGTGAAGCCATTGTTAACAGGCGTTACCGTATATTTCTACATGTATGTAATAGGGGTCTACGATGTTGCCGGACTACAGTGCACGTATCTGAACCGAACAGAGCTTACCGCTTCGCCTGAAGCTCTTCAGAATAATAGTCGAAAAAAACATAAGATAAATGTGACCCAGAGGTTTATGGGCGAGGGATGCAAGGGGGAAAACGTACAGGTGTGATGTGTGAGAATGCCCCCCCCCCCCCCTAT
>NMRB01000522.1:75052-96512 GCA_002633025.1 Notospermus geniculatus
AAAAAAAATATGAAAGAGAAATCGAGTTTCTAAGGTGAAAGACATTGCTTCCAACCAGAATCGAACACGCTGACCCTCGCGTAAGGCACCAATCGCCGGCACTGAATGCTTGAATACAATGAAACAGGATGCAGTACTGTGCAGTAGTCTTCACTCTGCAAACATGCGAAAATTCAGTCGAAGAGATGTGTTAGTTTGGTCACAAGAGCAAATTTACTCACTGAAGCTGTTCTGAACTGAAGCGGCAGAGCTTCAGTCTGACGAGATTGACACGGCGGATGTACACAAGTGGTTGAAATCAGTCAAGTTGCCATGGCAACCGTGGTTTTGCTTCGAAAAATTCCAATCTACCTACTCTTGCATATTTGACCCCTCATTACACTCGCTTTCATCTATTAAAGTGGTAATATCAATTTTAATACGTACTATTTGACACTGCATGGTGCGTAGTAATACAACAACTACCGCCTCTGCTACTACTGGCGAGAACGTGCGACTTTCTGACTCAAGGGGATGCCTAAAACATAACCGTGCAATCATAATGGGCCACGGTCCCCACATGCATATATTTACACGCATTTGGTCTGTCTGTCTGTCTGTCTGTCTGTCTGTGTGTGCGCGCGTGTGTGTGTGTGTGTGTGTGTGTCGGTCTGTCACGCCTTCATATCTTATCTCTTTCAACAGCTACAATCCTGGTAACACATCCTACCCCTAGGTTTGTCAACCTGGGCAATCCAATGAGCTAATCATTTTCAACATCAGATGCCTCCATCATGATGTAATCAACATATCAGACTTGATATTTTGTCCGTTACGCTTTTATCAGATGTCATAACTGGGCTCCTTTAGCACCTAGAGCTACAGAAACAAGTTCTACCCTTAGGTTTTCATACCCAAGGAATCGAATGTACTGATTACTTTTGATCTGAGATGTAGGCGTCATGGTGACTGATATCGATATCACAAATTTGATACTTTGAGATAACTTGCCATATTGTCAACTGAGCAACATGAAACAAGTCTTAGTTCATGCCGGGACTGTGTTAAAATTCTCAGCCTCACGTGTCCGGGTGATTGAAATACATGTATCATGAGATTTTGATATATCAAACTTGATAATTTGGAATATCTCTGCCTCTGGTAGAGATAGAGGCATGATATCACCCATACTTAGGTTATTGGTGATGCCGATTTCGATTATGCATCGACTTCGATAATCAGAGGTCAAGGTCAAGGTCAGACCTGATCATTTGAAATATATATGCCTGCGGTAGAGGTAGAGGCATGATATCAGACATACTTAGGTTATAGAGAATGCCCATTTCGATTATGCAATGACCTTGATGATCAAATATGGTGACAGTACAAAACGTACCTAGGACAAAATGTACTGGACAAAAGGTACCTTTTGTCCTAGGTACATTTTGTCTGGGTACCTTTTGTGCGGGTACATTTTGTCCTAGAACCATCAGATATCAAGATCAAGGTCAATTACGGGATGAGTTATTGACATGAGATCAAGTTCGATGGGCCTCATCGTAATCCATCACCCTGATCTCTGTCAATGTATCCTTATCTCCATCAATGTATCTGATCTCTATCAACGTATCTTTATCTCTATCAATGTACCATTCATGTACCGGAAGAGGTACCTGTACATCGGGAACCCATACGACATCTACAGTGTCATCTTGTTTTCATTGTGATGGCACTCCCACCACAATTTATCAACCCTGTGGTGTTCAGCGACTTTGGCCGGGTTTTGCCAGACTTGGTCACAAATTGTCACTCGGACAAAAAGAGACACGAGGTCCTAAGGCGACCTGGAAAAATGTTTCTACATGTAGCTTCCCGGTTATTTCAAAATGGTATTCTTGAAAGATAAATTCCCACCGTCAATTCTCTTGTTCAATTCAGTGTTAAATACTGATACCCAGACAAATAGGCTATCACCACACCATGGAGCAGCCACTATTCACTATTTGACCAATCGCTCACCAGGGCCCATATTCATAAACATACTTAAGTCAAAGTGTGATACTTACCTTTTGTGCTGAACAAAGGATACGTGTCAAACTTAGACTTAAGTAGTTTTATGAATATGGGCCCTGGTGTCTCGTTTGAACAAGCAATATCTATCCGGGCGATGTTAGCTTTTATCGTCAATATGTAGTCGAAAGCTATTGCGAGTTCCCATGGTGGACAACCGCCGAGATACTCATCCCAACGACCGCTTTCCGACGAGTATATCGGCGATTATTCGGCTACGATAACTCCAAATCCGGTGAAACCATGTCTTCGGCTGATGATTTCCAATCGCAAAATCTCTATTCAGAAGGGCAGCAGCGGGATTAGCCCTCCCACGACCTTGAGCGTCCATTCGAACGTTCATAGACACGGGATGGCCTTATCTGAACTGTCATTTATCTCTACGAACGACACGACATGCACTCTAAATCCAAAAATTTCAAGTGACCCTCTTACCTTCTTCATCCATATTGTAATATTTTCCCTGAGAAAGACTGTCGATTTCAATGACTGGACTACACATGACTTTTTATTGAGTTTAAATCCCGGCGATCTCCAGTCCATGGAGCACGCTCTTGAACACTCTAATAAGGAATAGGGAGTGATTGCGTACAGTGTATGTCCTATCAAATCCGTAGTCATCCTTTCAAAATAGTCATGATGAGACCGTTCCTCTCGTTGAAGGGGAGATGATAAAGATTTGACTACGAGGAAACAAACCACAATGTACATGTACATGCACATGTCGATGATGAAAACTAAATTAAAGCGCCTCTGTATGCATTACGTTTTCCATCCAGAATTATTGAACCGTTGGGGCTTTTGTAGGGGTTTACCATGATGTGGCCTTCTGGCGATGTTATTAATAAAGTATGCTTTCGCTGCTTTAAGAGAGAGAAACAACGTTCTCTCTTAAAAGCAGCGAAAGCATGTACAGTGGAATCTCTCTATTAAGGACACCTTCGGGACTGACAAATGCTGTCCTTAATTGAGAGGTGTCTTGATTCTAGAGGTTGAAATGAATAGAAACTAGAAATTGGCTTGTCAGCCAATTTGAAGACCGCCCTTAGAAATTACCGGTAGGCAAAGTTGACTGATCGAGAATACTGAGTGGCAATGTAGAAAGTTCGGTCGATGGGCAAGGTTATAAAGAGGATCAAGGTGTCATTGATGTGTAACATTAGAATTACAAAGCTCAGTAAAGATGCACATTTAATTGAAAGCCAGAATGTTTTATTTTGTTCATAATCAAACTGTACAACAAATATAGGTCATATTCGAACACACTAGTACATGTTGTGGCATAACTCCTGCTGCTCCTGTATCCATCACGACTGATGTTGACTGCAAGTACATGAAATGCAATAGCTGGTGCAGTTGAAGAAGGTTTAGTTTGCGAACAATGTTTGAAGATGATGTCTTCATTGTCGAGCATCAAGGATGGTGAAGCTAGATACATGTGATAGGCTATGTGCTGATACTGTAAATCACACACATTGTCATTGGCCCCTTTCATTGTGTCCTGAGACTTGAAATATTACAGAAATCACCTTGCAGGAAGTTGTGATTAAGGTATAATTATGACAGTCTCTCGTGTCTTGCTTCTTTGGCAAATTACTTTTTGACAGCATCCCGGGACAGCATCAAGTCCAATGGCACTTAGTACATGTAATAGCAAGATGGATCTTTTGGCACATTCCGTTCGTTTTTGAAAACTGGTTATTTTCATCCTGTAAAGAGAGCATGAATGTGGTATTGAGTACGAGGGAATAAATATGAGTAATTTCCACGTGACTTGCTTTGACACCAGAAAAAGAGCACAGTGATGCGTTGATAGCATAGCAGTAGTGCACTGCAGGTAGCCTACATCATGTACACAAAGAGTACAGATGATAAAAGCACTGCACATATTACATGTGTCAACTTACCCTTTAAATAATCTAGGCCTAGCGAGTCTTGCAGCAGCTCGTTGACACTTACTGAAAAAGAAAGACACCAACAATTAACCCTTTCGGCACAAGCAGCTACTGTATACATATTACAAGGCAGTGATAGTAGGTCCTGACATAGGCACATCTACGGTCTATCTACGGTACTCCTATGTCACACAGGCCACACGTCTGTTTGAATCACGCAGCGAACAAGACCTGATTAATGGCTGTTTAGTTCGTTTCTGTGCATTTTGTGATGCTTCCACGAAAAAATATAGCGTAATCGACGGTCTACTGCGTAGTTAGCGAACGCTTCACGGCCATCATAATACGCAAACCCACAGATGGTTGAGTCCCCCGTTCGAGTGTTTTGATTGGTCAATTATTGGGAGCATACGCAAATGTGGGTCAGTTCATTGTTGATGAAGGGGTGGCAGGTAGAATTGTGCTTTGAGTGATCCAAGCGTGCCTGGGGGCGTAGGTTCGATTACCGAACTGGGAGTGGGCATTTTTCAGGGTTTTTGCATTTTTTTTGATTGAATGTAATGTGAGTGTGTACATTATGTCATTAATCTTCTCTCACTGATTCCCCAACGTTGTGGATATAACGAAATGTACATCAGGCCTCCTCCTTCCTCCAGGTCTTTCTGTGGGATTCTTCTTGATTCGTTGGTCAATGTAGCTGATAGAAATACTTGTAGATTTATGTGAACATTGTTAGTGTTGTTTGATAATTCTAATTGAGACTTGGAATCAATAATAAAGACAAATTATGCTATTTACTTTACTTTATTTCTCGCAACAGCAATACATGTTGCATATTGCTGAACACAACACATGAAATACTGCACAATAACACACAGAACACATTTAATACACATGGACGGAACACATAATACCGTATTGATCAGACTTAAGGGGCATGTATAGAGGCCACTGAGTGAAGTACCACAAGTGGGACCCATCCAAAAAGTCCTATATCCGTGAGGTTGACAGCCAGAAGGGCATGACCGTCAGTGTCTATACATGCATGGCTCACTGTACACTGCACACACACACTAATTACACAAGCCCCATTGTCTTTACGAGACATTACATCATCTGAGCTTCGGGGCAATCAAACTCCAAGCCACCACCGTTTCCGACTAATCAAGTAACGTAAAACGCAAAAGAATGACTATAGCTAGAAGCAACGAGCAATTAAAATGTTGACTTAATCACTAATCGTCCATAATCACCGGTGAAATTTGCAGTCCATTTGCAATTTCACAAACCATGGGAGACTGCCATATTGAGTTACTCGAACTACTTTCCACCTAGTCTCGCACAGCTACGCACTTAATGCGTTGCGCTTCCACTACACATTTTCCAGTGAATTCGACAATTTTTTGCTGTTGTCACGTGAGTGGTTGAGTTCGGTCCTCATTCCACCCGAGTAACGATGTCTGTCACATTTATGACGTCAGAAAAGTAGATAACCGAGGAATTTATGTAGTTCGGGTGCGACCCGACTGGACCGAGGTGAAATTCGAAAGTAGTTCGAGTAACTCAATATGGTAACTCCCATGTTCTGTGAAATTGGAAATGGACTGCAAGTTTCACCGGTGATTATGTACGATTAGTGATTAAGTCAACATTTTAATTGCTCGTTGTCTCTAGCAATAGTCATTCTTTTGCGTTTTACGTTACTTGATTAGGCGGAAACGGTGGTGGCTTGGAGTTTGATTGCACCAAAGCTCAGATGATGTAATGTCTCGTAAAGACAATGGAGCTTGTGTAATTAGTGTGTGTGTGCAATGTACAGTGAGCCATGCATGTATAGACACTGATGGCCATGCCCTTCTGGCTGTCAACCTCACGGATATTGAACTTTTTGGATGGGTCCCACTTGTGGTACTTCACTCAGTGGCCTCTATACATGCCCCTTAAGCTACGTTTACCCGACATCCGGAATGCGGTACCCGCCGGTATACGGAATGCAGAAGCGAGATGTTTTATGCGTAAATGTATACCATACACCGCGTCCACATTCTGGGTGTCTGGTAAACGCAGCTTTATAAACCTAATAGGTAGGTAAGTTTTATGCCTTTTTTGCTGAGATTTCCATGACATTGTTGCTGAGATTTCCATGACATTGTTGCTGAGATTTCCATGACAAAGTTTGAAGACAAAACCATCTCTAATTAATTCTCCAGTTAGACCTAGGTGTATGTGAACTTAGACACATGTAAGAGAAGAAGTCTAAAATGCGCCTTATCGCCCTTCACACAAGAAACTTTTGAGTGGCAAAAGTTCCAAGGAACAGGATGCTGAAGATGATGATGATAATGTGTTGGATTAGGAAAGTTGATGATGTCTCGGCCATTATTTTTCATGAGAATGAGCCTTCGGATCTACTCAATCGCCAATCAATGATCTGACACCTGTTAGCAGTTACGGACAATAGGTTTTTTGGCATGATCTGACACCGGTTAGCAGTTGAAGCTACACCATGATTCTGGAACATGAGTTTTTCAATAAGAGTTAGGAGAATAGCGGGATAGCCATCTCGAGAGATGACGATGGGTTTATTCTATCTTTCTCAGCTACAAAAGTCTGCCCTTGTGGCTTATCAAAAATGGCTATCCCGCTGTTCTCCTAACTACCAATTCCGGTCCCGTTATAATCTTAAAACGCGAATTTTCAATTGAGCTGTAGGGTATATAACACTCTTTTGGAGTGATAGCTACAGTGATATCTACGGTAAAGTTAAGGAGATAATTCTCTAGAGTGTCCACAACTCTGGCACCAACCTTTTCTGTACCTTGAACCACATTATATGCATTTTCTGGCATTTTTTTGGCATGATCTGACACCTGTTAGCAGTAGAAGCTACAGCATGATTCTGGAACATGAGTTTTACCCTCAGAACATGGTTACGGACTGTACAATAGGTTCTCCCAACAGCATTCATGCGGGCATGGCAGGACTCTAAGCCAGCTTCCCCAAATAATCCAACCGATTTCCATTTCATCAGAAATTCTGGAAGATGGTGTATCAGAATATGCATTTTGGGGGATATAGTCCTATCAGGGAAATTTTGGGGGAACCATACACCCAGCTCCCAGCATAGGTTACAGACTCGGGAAATCTCCTCCTCCTCCAAAAACCTGGAAGCAAAAACCAACTTGTGAAGCTTACCAAGGTGCTGGAGGTACTGCAAGTGCTTTTGTTGTTTAAGTGGATACTGAGCCAGAGGTTCAACTAACTTTGTCGGACCGTCTCCAACCAACATTTTTTGAATGTGATTGCCCACAAAAGCATTACTGTGGTAGGCTGTTTTGTCGCAGCCAATGGCTAATAGATTGCGAAGTAGGTGACTTTCAATGGGACCCATCTGCTCCTTAACTTTACCATAGATGGTGGCCAATTCTTATTCTAAAGGAGCTAACTCTTCTTTCAGAGACAATACAGCAAATTTGATGTCTTTCACCTGATCAGCTTGCTGTTTTATAACATCCTCAGTACTTACTACTTTCTTGGAACAAACGGGACATTTATAAGTATCCATCCTCGTCATCAGATATTCCAACACAACAAGTGTGATACCACTTTGAGCAGAAATCACAACCTACCCATCCTACCACATCACCACCACCATCAACAGTATGGGCTACACAAACTAGAAACTCACACCTCTCATCTGCACTTCGCCCTTTTCTACCTTTTTGGGCAGACCGTAAATTTTGCAACAGTCTTTCACTTTGTTTTAATGACTCCTGAAAAGTAACCAACTCTTCTTTTTTTTCTGACACTGACATACTCAGATTTTCCCACTGATTATACAACTCTGGGTTAAATGAACTCATTGTCTCCCGATCAAGAGTTCTACAATCTTCTTCAAGGGCACGATATGCATCATGACCCAAGCCGAGAAATATATGGAGAGGCAAAGGAACTATGTTCAGTAAATTGCTCACAGGAAAGAGCATATTTCCTGTAACACTATGGTGATATTTTCCATTTTTGCTGGCATCTCCATTATTTCTTCTGTCCTGAGTCTGGTCAGCATAGTCCTGCTTTGGTTCAGAGTCAAGAAATCCAAAAAGGAAAAGAAATGCGGCTAACAAAAATGTCTTCATGTTTACAATATGTACATTATTCACAGAATAGCAAAGCTTTTCGGAGTACACACTCCATCTTCAGGCTATGAACATACTGGCAAACTACAAAACTGTATTACAATATATACCTAGTCATAACAAGTGACAAGTGATATATGACAAGGGGTAAATTAAAATAATTGAAGTGTGAATAGCGAACCAGAGTTAAATAATTGTTTGTTCAAACTAGGTTTCTTTTCTTTGATGTGAAGGCCTTCTTTTATTTGGCATTGGAAATCTGATTGGGCTGAGTCNCATATTGTAAACATGAAGACATTTTTGTTAGCCGCATTTCTTTTCCTTTTTTAGCATAGTCCTGCTTGAACATTTCAACCGTACGAGGCTGAAAGGCGACACCGGGAGACTTTCCACCCAATGCATCTACTATAAAAGGAGAGTGTGGTTCAGCATTTCTTTTTCTGAGGTGTTCCAGCTGCACAAGACACCACAAGCAAGGAAACAGTGCAGAGGCTCCTTGGTGGCCCATTGAACAACAAAGAAAACTATAGTCCCCAAACAGGAATTTTTGAACTTTTTTCTCTTTTTCATTTACTTCTACTGATTCCAAATCCTCAAACTGGTCTCTGAAAAGTCCAAACACTTTCCACAAATTTTCTCCACTATCAGTTGCTTCAAAAAAACCTAGCAATTCCGTGTTCTCTGCACTGTTTCCTTGCTTTACATTTGCAATTTGCATGCTAAGTTTGCATGATGTGCCACCATGGTCTGCACCCACCTTCACATATACTTCATCATTGAACCTGTCATCACTCCACAAACCATCAGGGCTATGCTTCTTGACGGTGCGCTGAACGGCATTTTTCATGTTCTTCAGCCTCACAAATGCCACTTTACCCTCAGTGGAGGATAACTTCTTCACCCTCAATTCAACAAGGCCTACTTCTGTCTCCTGCTCTAAGTCGGTAATTCTACTATCCCAAACCTTCCTCATAGAAGTTTGGCTTGCAAGAAGTTGAAACCCCTGATGCTCTAAGAAAATTCTCAAATTTCTGAGTTTGGACCATGGTAAATTGAGGAGGACTTTGAGATCAACTGATGCACTGGGAGACAAAGTGCCACTACTGAGGCCAGATTGCTTGAATGCCTTCAAAGATATATCGGGGTATTGTTTGATGAACTGCACCAAGGTTTGTACCATATCATCATTATAATCTACATGTGTAACATTGCCATGATTGCTATCACTACATGTACTAGTTGGACCATCACTGGAAACAGTCATGAGGTGGAGTAAGTCAAAAAGTTTAGCAGCTCGCTCTTCTAATCTCCTTAGACAAATTTCACCTGACCCCTTTAACACCGTGGGAATGTGAACCAATCTAAATGTCTTTGATTTTTTGCCATCTGACCATCTAACAGCATACAACCCCTTATCATCATCAATATCTTTAACCTCAAGCTTGGTACCATCATTACAATCATGAATTGACTCTTCAAGAGCAGCACTAACCCTGGCCTCTTCAAGTTCAGTTTCTAACTTGGCTTTTTCCTTCAAAAGTTGCTCAAGTCTACCCTGAAATGCCTCTTTTTGAATTTTCTGTTCCTCTTTCAACTTCGAAAGAGCCGACTTAAGCTGTGAAATCTGCAGTTCACAAATGTCATTGGCCAAAGAAAATGAATAACCTTTCTCAATCTCATGAGTTAGCTGTTCCTGAAGATCAAGGATGGTTCTGACAGCCAGAGTATGACTGGAGTTCAACTGAAGATATGCTTTTTTCACCTCGCACACGTTCCCCTTCTCTAAGGAAAGCTGATTCTCCAAGTGCTTTATGTCCATTTTCATCTGGTTGTACTCCTCACGCAACCTTGTCATGGAAATTTCAACAAGTTTTAATGTCGCTGCCGCCTTAGCCTCATCATCATTTTTGGGAGGATCATTTTCTTTAATATCCTCATCTTGCGCTTCCCCTGAAGAAAAAGAAGTATGAAGCTACATGTATAGATTTTTTTACCATAGGGTAGGCCTACCTGTGACATCAAGTTGTAAATTTCTGAGCCAATTGGTTTAGAAGTGTGCCACACCCTGTTATGGATGAGTGGCTTGAGATGTCCTTCCATAGAGGGTCAATAATGCTTTGGCTTCAGCCCTGATCATGCTGATTGAAACAAACAAATTCAAAAACAACGATGGATGACATGCCATAAGAATAGCTCCTTTCAGATATTTGAGCTAAAAAGGCAGGTTTCATCATGTGACTGATCCCATCGTACCTACTTGACGGTGTTGTCTGGCCTTAGCCTCTCGGGCGTTGGCCAAATGCTGCCTTTTTTTCGCCCCGCAGTACCCTTAAAATAGGCACGGTTGTTGCCTCGGCCAACTTTCGTGGAATGCCCGACTTCATCATCTGGACCTGATGCCAGCAGCAGTAGTGGGACCGGTGGTGGTGGTCTATCAGGGGGTGCACTTGGAAGTGGTGGCGGGTTCATGACGACCGACAGTAGGGCGGCGGCTGAAAATTCAAAATTGACTACATGTAGCTGAAGCACTATGTGCATACAACACGGACGGAACAACATCATTTTTTCTATTTAAAGTCCCAGCTTCATCCCCCGTCCAGGCACTCTTCATTTAGTTCATAATGATCATATACTTTGGATAAAATGTGCATTTTCGACCAAAATGACTTCGTTGATTAAATAAAGTGCAATGAAGTTTTGTGTCCCTAAAACACAAAAGGAACAGAATGAGATCGGAAACGTCCGGTAATCTTCGGAATGATGACGTCAACTCAGGAATTCGGAACCAATCGGCCAACATCGGGCTAAGGTCTCATCGTCGCCATTTTGTTGTCGATTCAAAGTTTCAGTGGGGCGTACTACACTTGAGCGCATGAAAATTCAAAAAGTCACCTACGTCTGTAAGTTATTGAACGATAGCAGCTGGATTGAATTGAAAACCCGGGTGAAAACAAAGCGAATCGTCCAAAAGGCCTGCTGTAGAAGGAAGCAGCCCAGCTGCAACACTGCCATGACCGCCCTGACGACGACGTCGTCACAGGTAGTGCTGGAGTACACAGGACGCAGAGGTGTGAGCCGACCGTGACGTGACTCGTGTGAAGTACGCCACACCATTGTTTGACGTAACGTCATTGGAGCATGCACGGCTCATTTCGCTGCACCTCTGCAGCAGGTGTATTACCCGAAATACCCTGCGAGTCGGCCATTTTTCCTGAGTTTACGTCACTTCCTGTTTGGGATCCACTTCACTCTCAGTCATTTTTTTTGTTCGGGCGGGCACTCCTGGGGCCCTCAAAAAGTCTGCTTATAGGAATTTCAAACAAACCATCAGCCGGTTGACATTTTTGTTCATTGTTGAACCAGTTGCATCAAGTAATTGATGCTGCTGGACGGGGGATGAAGCTGGGACTTTAAAAATTAAAAAGTTTATTGTACTAAACCTTGTATACACACAAAATCGGAAAGGAAAGACAACAGCAACATGATAGGGAGGACACGATCCCCAAAAACAGGAGCTGTGCTGGCCTAAATAAAAGATCTAACTCTAAGGTAGGCCTAGGCCTAGTCAATCATCAATGAATTCGTGAAAGCTGGGCCTGGTTTTCATCTAGCAGCCTCTGAAATGACATATTTTTGTGAATAATTGCTGTCAACAGCTTGACATTTGGATGAACGCAGCGTTTTGACAAATGTAAACATTGCCACGTGTTCCGCCCGGTTGTCCGTCAGCCATTCCGGGTTTTACACCAACCCCACCAACCGACCAGCGCGGGCTCCAGGCATGGAAAGGGAGGGGTTTATTAGCGATATATCGGGATTATCATCAGTAATCATGTGTACCAGTTGATTCTATGATATTTTAGGAGATCACTTATTGAGAGATATTCACAAAACCTAAAACATTTACCTGTTTTATCGGCGTCAATTTCGTCATCTGGGCGCGAAGGGAAATCGGATACTGCGCAGAATCAGAACCACGTGATCTCATTATTTCTCTATAATTTATTCATACGTCATCATAACAGCACTTTCAACCAATCAATTTAAAGGTCAGGGCAATGTTTACTTCTATCTAGCTCCTCCCATCGGGTGGTTGATTCCGGGAAAACCGGCCTAATTTGTGGGAGTCCCCGCGTCATTGTATGCGTACGGCCGTATTTGTGCAACTTTTTAAATGTTTTTGGTATCAAAATATCACAAATGTACAACAGTTTTAATTTCTAGGGCATTCTATAATCTTTCTATGGACAAGCTGTGATAAAACTCGTCTAGAGTTGATACCAACGCCAGGTGAAACCGGCCCCCATTAACGCCATTGATCGTGACGCTGCTAACCAATCGCGTTGTCCGATTCGGACCAGCAGCGCCATTTTCACTTGTACTTGAATTACGTTGACCTCAAACGGACGTGGCCAGGCATTTGATGATGGACATTGCACAAACTGACTACACAGTGCTGCCATCTTTAGGCCTACCGTAGCGTAGGCGTAGCCTAGACCGAGGGAGGCCCAGCATTGCCCCAGGCCAGCCAGGCTAGGTCCAGCTGCCAGCATGCCCAGGCTAGCACTTTAGGCCTATAGGCCTAATGTGCTAGCCTAAGGGCCTAGGCCTAGCCTGCTAGGCCTAGGCCTATCTAGGCCTCCCTAGGCCTAGGGCCTAAGCTAGGCCTAGGGTCTAGGGACTAGGGAGGCCCTGGCCCTAGCCTAGGCAAGTCAAACGATAGGCCTATAGGGAGGCCAAATAAGCATAGGGAGGCGCCTAGCTTCACTGAGGCTAGGCCTACCGACGCCTGACCTACCGAAAGGCGAGGCATCGGCCTACAAACACGATGTCAATCGATGTCAATAATGGTAGGCCTCAAATGCACACTGCATGCACTACGTGAGCTGGCCAGTCAATGCCAGTAGATTCAGCCGACGGCCGGCCCACCAGTGCCACAAATCACGCTGAATATTTAGGCCTATACGAATTAACATGACTTGGTTAACACTGTAGCTATATCATTTCATACTAACAAAGTTGTAAAAGGATATACCAGCAAATATGTACATGTAGGCCAACTTTATTTTCATGACAGATTTCGGAGGAAAATCAACTCACCGTCCGGTTTGCGTAGCACATGTATCAGCAACCAATGCGCATGCTCCGTAGGTCTCAGTCACCAGTCGGAACGTCTCGCCTCCGCCACTCTCCCGCCAATCCCACTAGCCCAGGAAAGTATGTCGTACCGTGTTGTGGGTTGCTGCACTTGTACGGCAAAATTGTCTGGCCTCTACGTTGGAGAGAGGCCCGTTCTCCAGTGGTTTAGTTACCCGGTTACCTGACGCAGCCATGCAGTTCGTCATGAGATTTTTATGTTGATGAGCGCCGTGCGAACCGGCTATGCGAACACTATAAGGCAACAAATTTTATCGAAATTTTACTGTTCATTGTGGTCAAATCACCCCAAGAATCAATAGGGTTCTGTGTGATACGCATAAGAACCATTCCTGACAGTTTCGCCGCGAAACATGTTGAATTTCGTCAGTTATCCTGCGGAATGCACAGATTGGATGGAGAGAGATCGAGAGAAACTCAGTGAAAACAAGGAAGACCGCCCCATTGGGGTGGGGCGGTCTTAATGACCAGTTTGGGACTGAACACTGGTGTCCTGATTAGAGAGGTTGAAATGAATAGAAATGACCAGTTTGGGACTGAACACTGGTGTCATGATTTAAGAGAGGTGTCCTCCTGGCAGAGGTGTCCGTTAAGGGAGATTCCACTCTACTGTCTGTGATATCATGCATTTAAGAATTGAACATGATTGTAGGCATAGGCCGAGCAGAATCAGAACATGAGAATGGAGCTAACTTTTCGAAAAGCGAGTAGACTGGTAGGCTACAGCCAGCCCCTAGCGGCGTGATCGGGTACCAATCTAAGCGATTATGACACCACCAGTGACGTCACATATTCAGCGAGCGGAATGGGCTAAATTCGTTTTCGTGCAGTTTCGTCCCTGAGAATAATTTATGGCCCAGATGATGACGTCACATGTTCATCGCCGGTTACCAAAACACGCTTCAAACTCGCCTCACAATTATGATATACACCGATCCTGTACCGTTTGAACGCCCGTCTTACGCTTTTAAATTCAGTATCAGGTGACAAAGTTTCAGGCGAAATTTCCCGTCCAAGACCAAAATGATTGTGAAACGCATACGTAATTAGCAAGCTTCGCTGATTTGCCGCTACGCGGCGGTTGGTTTCCTTGCGTCTACATTCGGAACGACCTGAGGCGAACTGCTATCTGTCACTGGGCGGCGCATTTCACCTCGGACACAAGTCCAAGGCAGCCATGTTGTTTATCATCAAACCCACGTGACCGCCGTGGGACTATTTTCGCCGAATTTTGGCCCGTTAAGATGTTCAACCGTACTTGCTCGATAAGTTGAGGCATATTGTATATAAACTTACCGTATCTCACCCAATCTGCCAATTATTGATCAATAACGCAACGTTTTTATGCGACCTATTTAGTTCATGCGCAGCTGTGATGAGGCGACCGCATCTGAATTCTCACAAACGGGCAGCGATCGTTGCGCGTTCAAGATGGCTGCCTTGGAATTGTGTCGGAGGGGAAATGTGAGTATCTACGAAAATTGCCGAGCAGTTGCCTTCGGAAGTTCCAAATGTTGCGTCTAGTGGCATGCCGATTTACCGGCGGTGATGGCATTCCGTTAACTCCACACCAACACCGCCGATTCAATCCAATGAAATTCGTGTCAGCCGCCACAGATCAACAGGGTGGCCAATCAGAGACTGCGTTACAGACACCGAAGGCATGTATGGTGCAGCAGTGTTTACTTCTGGGTTCGGCTCTTGTATGGCGATGTAAATTCAAATCTGATTGGTCGAGATTGGGCTGTTTCATCAAGAAACCGTTCCGGACGATATGATCAGCCATGATGTATTTATGCAAAAACAGCAATAAAAAAAAAAAAATCCTGCGATCTAGTTATAGGCTATATTTATCGGACGAAAGTTTCTTTCTGACAACAACTTTTATTAATTTGAAAAACAATCATGTCGTATTTGCAGTGGGGGTGCACCACAAGAGCAGCGAACAGCATTCCTGACAGATTTTCTTCTGGAGTGGGCCTGGGGTTTGTGGTGTGAGCCGTGCTAACTAAGCGCAAAACCCAGGTTAGCCTGGATGGTCTAGTGGCGGCCGACGTAACCTTTGACCTTTTGGCAACCTCGTTTATAAGTTTACAGACGCGATTAATGTACACCCTAACACACCAGGGTTAACAAAGAGTTCCATAAATTCTCTCACCATGAGTCGAGTTAACACGTGGTCAACTACAAGTTAACAATGAATTAACCCAAGTTAACAGCTCGATGACACTAAGGGCTGTATGCGCGAAATAAGATTATCTTGAACTCAGGAAACTTTGCGGACGTCAAGAGTACTCTGGTGTTCCCATAAACCCAGGGAATCACCTGGGCCCGTATGCACCACCGTGGATAAACCTTAGATTAGGCTTAAACTAGGTTTAAGTACGGTTTAAAAAATTCATCCGCCTGCACCAACAAGGATTAACTTTTATCCGGTGTTTAAACCACTGATTATTCTAAACCAGCCAAGGGGTAGGTTTAAACTTGGATTACGAGATTTTTGAAGAAGCGACTGAAGTGACAAGATGGACTGAATCAACGCTTTGACAATTTTCAACGGCCAGAACGGCTGATTTGAGATAGAAGCAATCCGATGGAGGAGTTTAGAGATGGTGAAGCGGTATCTTTTGTGGAAATCACCAAGGAGAACGTTTTGCTAATTTTGGATTGGATGGAAGAAGACATTACACCCAACTCCAACAGGAACGCTGCTGTTTCACCAATTAACAGGCTTTCACGCTACGATTTTACGCCACATGTCCAGATGACAGATTGTGATCTTGCAGGTGTTCACCAGATTACAGTCAGCCGGATAGTGAAATAGGTGAAATAGGTGTCCCAAGCTCGGCAGAGGAGTAGATTAAACTTGGATTAAGTCATTTTTGCCACAGCATATACAATGAGATCGTGTTCACAGGGTGTGGCCTAATCCATTGGTAATAGCCATTTATGTTATGAAATTGGTTCAACCATGGATGAACCATGGACAACTTAATCTGTGGTTTAACTATGTTGGTGCAGGTTCAAGTTCGGATGATTTAATCCACGCTTAATCCATGATTAGTAAGTCTAAGTTTAAGCCACATTTTAAACCACTTTGGTGCATACGGGCCCTGGAGTTAGGAGAAATGCATTACTGATCACGTACACATCTAGGCCCGTATGCACCAAAGTGGTTTAAAATTTGGCTTAAACCTAGACTTACTAATCATGAATTAAGCGTGGATTAAATCATCCGAACTTGAACCTGCACCAACCTAGTTAAACCACATATTAAGTTATCCACGGTTCATCCATGGTTGAACCAATTTCATAACATAAATGGCTATTACCAATGGATTAGGTCACACTCTGTGAACACGATCTCATTGTAAATGCTCTGGCAAAAATGACTTAATCGAAGTTTAATCTACCCCTCTGCCGAGCAATTGCTTGGGACACCTATTTCACCTGCAAGATCACAATCTGTCATCTGGAAATGACCTGTGGCGTAAAATCGTAGCGTGAGTAAAAACCTGTTAATTGGTGAAACAGCAGCGTTCCTGTTGGAGTTGGGTGTAATCTCTTCTTCCATCCAATCCAAAATTAGCAAAACGTTCTCCTTGGTGAAGCGGTATCTTTTGTGGAAATCACCATGTCTAAACTCCTCCATCGGATCTCAAATCAGCCGTTCTGGCCGTTGAAAATTGTCAAAGCGTTGATCCAGTCCATCTTGTCACTTCAGTCACTTCTTAAAAAATTTCGTAATTAGTCATTTCACGCATCATGGTCCTAAATGGACCTTTGCGAGTTTGTAGACCGTTGGATTATTGCGCATGCGTAATCCAAGTTTAAACCTACCCCTTGGCTGGTTTAGAATAATCTGTGGTTTAAACAACGGATAAAAGTTAATCCTTGTTGGTGCAGGCAGATTAATTTTTTAAACCGTACTTAAACCTAGTTTAAGCCTAATCTAAGGTTCATCTACGTTGGTGCATACGGGCCCTAGTGTTAACCACCTGGACCCATATTCATGAAACCCTGCTAGCATAGTTGGGCCAAAAGGGTGAATGTCGTCCTGGTACCCCTAAAGGGTACCCAGGTCCAACCTGGGTATCCCTAAATGGCACCCACGCAGGTACGTACTGGGTACCCTTTAGGAACCTAAAGGATACCCAGTTTGAAATTCCCGCCTGGTGAGATACCTGGAATGATGGTACTTTTACCGTTCAGCTCGTCATGCTCGCAAGCGTAACACGTGGAGATGACATTATGGCGACCAGAGTGCCAGACTCGCGTCTAAAATAGTATCTCGCCGGTATACCGTCTATTTCCGGACACTCGCATTCACTTCAGTTCGGAAGATTCGACAGAACATGCATTTTTCTGCAATTGTTTGATCACTTAAAGGGACTCTAGAGGGAACCGGTTATTAGGCTACTATGAGTACCATTTAGCTTCAACCAGCTGGCGCCACTGGTCAAGCACGTCCAGGGCAGAATCGCGGGAAATTCTATAAATAAAAATACAGGGTGTATCAAGTTTGAAGCAATCGAAAGGTCTGTCAGTATACATGGTAGACATGAATACCCTCTGTTCAGACACACATAAAACACCACAAAGGTCCAATTACATGTACCTTGCCATTCAACCATGCAATGACAACTTAAGGTTTAATTCCTTATTATAAACATCGCTAAATCGCCAGCACTAGGCCTACTGGCACACTTCCCAATTGATATTATGTAATATTAAGAGATTCGCTGTGATTGACCTTTTCTGAGCTCCTCATAACTTGTGTCTATTTTTAACGCTGGGAATTCCATGGCTGACGTGATCGTGTCTTCCCCAGCGCTATTTATAGAATTCCCCGCGATTCTGCCTTGTACCTGCGCATGCGTACTTATACTTTCATATTCGCGCCATCTATCGACAAATTTATAAACTATTATTGCGACCTACCACCTATGATTGAGATATTGAACTGACGAATATCCGTGGTATCCGTGAGTTCCCTCTAGAGTCCCTTTAAGGACCAAAACATGCCAAAAGACAAACTGACATCAAAATTACATATCATGTCAAACTTCTTTTCAAACATTTAGCGGATAATCAGTCAAATTTTGAGATTCCACGGATTGAAGAATGTTGATTTGGCAATCGGCACCACAGCGCACGTACCATATTCGACCTGGATTCCAGGTATCTCACCAGGCGGGAATTTCAAACTGGGTATCCTTTAGGTTCCTAAAGGGTACCCAGTTCGTACCTGGGTGCCATTTAGGGATACCCAGATTGGACCTGGGTACCCTTTAGGGGTATCCAGGACGACATTCACCCTTTTGGCCATAGTTGGCTGCTAGTGGTGTACATTGACCTGTACAAACTGGGTGATTTAGTAACCAACTAAGCCTAGCAAGGTTTCATGAATATGCACCCTGGCGGTTAAATCTTAGTCTAGATTGAGGGAGGTCAAGTCTCAGAATTATGAAGGCAGCCATGTTTGCTGTACCTGTGCTACAGATTCTTGCTCCAAATTTCCAGGAAGTGTCAACCAGGAGTTAAGAAATGTCAACTGGGTATTAACTACGTGTTAACTAAGAGTGAATCAGTCAACGGAGTTAAGGGCTCAGGTTAAAGGAGTTAGACGCCGAAGTTGTAAACAAGCTGGTTTGTTTACAAACATGGTCGGCAAACTAGTTTTATTCCTTCGTGCAGGTGGCAGCACGAGTAGCGCCCAGTGATCGTTAGACTGGTTCCCGGTCCGATGCAACTCACTCACGATATTCACGTCAGTACATATCACCGACAATAGGTGGCAGCACCGCAGGCGTCGCGTGGATAGAGAACCACTAGGTTTCTTTCATAAAAAGACGCGCGCGCTGATACAACGCGGTAAGCCCAACCCTCCTCGACCACTTTATTGAATAGGACAACCATGATTGGCTCTCGCTGACCTAACAATACCATACTCGCCCCGCCTACGATGACAATGGCAATGAATAACCAGCTCGATCGTTCCTGCTGGACTTCAACGCCCCCATGCGACCGGTGTGTTAGAATCTGTTTTCTTTGGAAGAGTAAACAATGAGACTGGCGATCAGTCCCCCATCTTCGTCTACATGAGTGTCTGTACTAAAGTCAGACACAACCTCATACTTCGTCCGTGCAAATCATTGAGAAGTTCGCCGTGATTTGTGTTTCCCTCGCACGTGCACCAATCAGAACACTTGTTTTTTAGTGGTCAACACAAAGGTGTGCATGATGAAAACGGGGAGCGATGTCACAAGCCTTGGCAAAGAAGTCATATCATGGGCTAAATCAAAACATGCATGAATGATAGTGCGGATTAAATGTAAAACGACCTCCCCTACTCTAACCGGACACTGTAGTTTCATATCCCAAATGCGCCGCGCGTTGAGCCGCCCTTCTATTGTTTGCCATAATTAACGAGCAGCGCGCGCGGCCCGCGCGCCTCGCATTTATTGTTCCATTAATTGTTTAACAGCCCACACGAAGCCCACCTTATTACAACTCAAAAGGTGATTCAATAATAACCGACTGTGGTCGCTTAATACACAGTATACATGTGGTAGACTCTATATGCCAGCGTGAGTTATTGTACAGTGACTTTGTTTACCATTCGCTCGCACAGCCCTTCTGGCGCTGGTCATTCATGGTCATTGTAGAGGAGGCGGGGCGAGTCGTTGACATTGTTAGGTCCGCGAGAGCCAATCAATGTTGTCCTATTCAATGAGGTAGTCGACGAGGGTTGGTCTTACCGCGCGGCGTCTTAGCGCGCGTCTTTAGTGAAATAACCCTAGTGAGTGAGTGTTTACAACTTGGACGTCCAGCTCCTTTAAAACTTTTTTTCCAGGGTTACACTTGGGTAATCCCGGCGTCAGGGTTAACTTTGAGTTTTGACCTCACCCATTCAAACTGTTGCAACACAGAAAGAATGATTTGAAGCATGTCTCCTTGGATGAAGGGTTAGTCACGGTATAACAGGGTGTAGCAGCTTCTCCAGTGATGACGGCCATTTTTGTCAGCGAAGGTTTCGACAGAGTATCAGTCCAGCTTCGTTATTACCACTGACTATATAGGTTGGACGGGACACCAGTCTTATCAAGGAAGGGAGAAATAAAGAGTCGCATCATGCATACTGTGGCAAATGATGTTGCGTAGTATACGACTGGGTGAATTTAATATGTAAATGTGCTCGTGATTCAAAATACTATTTTGACATCGTGCGACAGTTTTTTGAGCAGTACAGTCATGGACATTGGTTTATCTACACCTGATACTTTGAATATTTCAAATACTTCTGGGCCAATTTTAACACGTTTTTTTCCATATGAAAGTGCATATTGTTGGTCATATTTCTGCATCAAAATTTTGGAAATTTGGAAATACCGTAATTACATAATACATGTAGATCATCAGAAAAATCCTAAAAATCAACATTTTTAATATGTAATTTTTAGTGCCTTTTGTTGCACTATTGATAGAGTTGAACCTTCTAAGGATCATGGACTTTGTTTCATCAAAATCTGTTGAGTGGTTGCTGAGATATTTGAGATTATCAAAATTTCGATAATTTGAGATTTTTCAATTTTTCCCAAAATTGTGATATCAGTAGACAGAGCACACCTAGCCTACATGTAAAAACCAAGAAGTATGAAGTTTTGGAACGTTTAGCCGAAACTGGTTAGAAGTTAAGCATGTTTTTCAATATATCAACATTTTGATACTTTGAAAAATACGCAATATTTCTGCCCAGTTAACAGGTTAAGGCAAAAAGTTTCAAAATTTTGAAAATCCATATTCTGAGCTTAGCTTTATCTAATTGCATCAAAATTTCCTACAAAACACGAAAATCTCTAATTATCAAAATTTTGATAATCTTACATGTAAATATCTCAGCAACCACTCATCATATTTTGATGAAACAAAGCCCAAAATCCTTAGAAAGCTCCACTCTATCACATCTGCAACAAAAATATCCAAGATACAGAATAGCACAAAATTGACACACAAAATGATAATAAGCAAGAAGTCAATCTCCAGAATTCACGAATTTTCGACCCCAACCGGGGTCTTTTTCAAGTGGAACTTTAAAATCTGAAACTCTAGAAAAGACTGAGCTGAAACCCGAAGTAGAACTAACACCTGTGTAGACAGGATGAGTGAGCAATTAAGGAAAGAATAGTGTCCAAGCACCACGGATGGCTGCTGGACCTAATT
>NMRB01000522.1:103764-113956 GCA_002633025.1 Notospermus geniculatus
GGGGTTTATTTTTGTCGTCGTCATTCGCCTGTTTTGGGCCCTGTCTGGACCTACATACACGAATGCCCTAAGATTGTGGTACGCATGCTGTAGGTATTTTGTAAGATTGCCGTAGGTAGGTCGGCGACGGGAGTAAGATTGGAGTGAGAATGAACAAGAATCATTACGCACGTAGTACGAATCACGTACGAACTTTGCACGAATCGGCCACGAATATTCGTAAGTGAGTCGTACCTTATTCGTACAATTCTCACATGATTCTTTGAATTTGTACTTCGTAGTTGAATTTGTGTCGTGAAATTCGTGAACGCTCCCACGAAAGTTTTTGACAAACAAAAACTCACGCGAACAGTACGAATGTTCAGGAATCAACTAAGAATCATTTAGGAACTGCAAGAAACGTTTGAGAATTATCTACGAACCCGACAACTTTCAGATTCGGGGCGATTCGGGACATTCGTAGCGTCAGTAAAGGCCAGGCATTAGTAACAGGGCTAGACACATAAATCGCAATTTTCCCAAAATTTCCCAGATGTTAGTTACTAGCGCTTGCCATTTCACGCTAGCATAATATGGAAGAGTCAGAATGCAAATCTGTTGAGGTTTAAAGGGAGAAAAATGCTAAATTTCCAAGTTGAACGTATACTTGATTCCTTTATGGTAATAGATGTTCATGGTAGAGCAAACCCTTAGGCTGCTGCTGCAGAGACACTTTGGAGGTGAAAAATAAATGGATTTTGAGAACTGATGATCGACTCCAGACTATGTAGACGCCAGAGGTCGTTGCAGGTCGAAATGTCTCTGATTGATAAGACAAAACAAAACAAACGCCTGACTTGTCATGGCAGTGCTTGTTTGTCCAACACCTCAGTCACGTTTAGGCACGGCGTATTGGAAACATCGAGTGAAAACCTCATTGGCGTCTCGGCGGAACTTTTGCCCTCCGCCCAGAAAATAAACATAAAAATTAACGGCGAAATTAAGGTGCCAAATCTCCGTGAAAATCCACCATTGCAGCCAGTAGCGGGCATTCCAGTATGGGTCCGTTAGGTCGTAGTTGATGAAATTGGGTACGATGGCCTCGTAGATCCTTTTTGGTATCGAACAGAAGAAATACGCGAATGATGTCGTCAGCAAAAGAGCGGTCATATTGGGCTCTTTGGATTTGCGGTCGGTTTTCGAGCCCATTTTCTTTCTCGTTCTTGCCGCTGTCTGCACGTTAATGATGATGACAGTATTACAGACGATTAAAATAGAAAAGGGTATTAATGTGCCGAACAAAACTTGGTAAAAATTCAAAAATTGTTCAATCCATCGTGCATGTGGAACATCTCATAATAGGACGCCGTTTGGTGGGTCTGGTAGCTTATAGCTGAAGAATGCTTGGATGTGGAAGATCAACTGTATGGCGCATGTCACCACTGTAACTTTGACCGCCCTTGATGCTGTGCAGATGGAGGCTGCTTTCATTGGAAAGGTAACAGCGATTGCCCGGTCGATACTCATCTCCGCCAAAAAGAGCCCGGAGGTGATGGCGAAAGCCTCGGCGCCGTACCAGATGAAGCTGCATGTAAACACCATGGGTCGTATTCATAAAGCGGTTCTATCTTTAGAACCGTCTTAGGCCGGTTCCAAGTATCGTCAACCGCAGTACTTGGAACCGGTGTAGTAGAATGTCATGTACCCCGATATGAGATGTCCACCAACAAAAGATTCTGACGGAATAAGCGGCAGCTACAATAGGCCGGACACTAACAGACAGGAACTTCTGTCAAGAGATGTCCCCTGAACAAAAGAAGCGGACATCTGATATCGGGAACATTAGATTTCATTACACCTGTCTTAAGACGGTTCTAAAGATAGAATCGCTTTACGACCCCAAGAAAATTCTCTGTGAATTGATTAGTGTCTGTCTTTGGAGCTTCGCTTCTCACTTCAGAATATAATGGACCTACCAACCAATACCCAACCGTCGTTTTTAAAGTCTGGTAACCTCAAAACGCGACCCAATGGAATAGTGGAAATCAGGAAATGAGACAGGAATTTGCGGTTTTCAATGCATTGACCTGCGTAACCGGTGACGATCCGACTAAAGTCTGTTTGTAGTCTGATCTACACAGCTAAACCTGTAGTGCATACAAAAACCGCCGTGGGCGCAGCCATCTTTGATGCAATGCATTATGTCCATAAATTAGCCAGGACTCTGTGTAAGAATGCGAACAAATTGTCAAATATTTCTCGTGGTGGTGGTGGTGGTGGTGGTGGTGGTGGTGGTGGTGGCGGCGGCGGCGAATATTCCCGAGCAAAAGTGAGGGCTTACTAGTATTACAATCTGATCCGGCGAAATTTCACGAGGCTTGGATTTGATAACGCAACGGCATACAACGTCAGGCTCGGGTCTGTTTCAGAGTGGGGTTATTTATATTCAGCCAATGAGACAGAGTTTAAGATTTCCCTGCGCGTTGCAGGGAACAACGTCGTGTTCCTAAACGGCGCCACTCCGAGTCAGGGTGTCCTTGGCGNACTTAGTAACTATGCAATGATGCCGTTGCCAAATGTGTTCATTGCCTACCAAAAAAGCTTAACATGAAAAGCTGTTCATGTCAACTCGGCGATGACAAAATTACGCTGGCCTAGCCCACATCAATAATTATTCATAGGCTTAATTCGGCGAATTGTGTAGGAGTGACACAAGGCCTTTGCGCCTTTTCAGTCATCCAACTTTCGTCCACTGACAACGCCTTACCCCACTGCTTACAATCATGTGAGCCAACCAGCGAATTGCGGTTGATCGTAATCAACCGTCATGAGCAACACAATGCAGGAGGCGGGTTTGAACATGAGAAATTGATTCTACCTTTGAATGCCGGCCCTTCGCCGACCAACTAATAGGCATGCGCAAGATCTACTGGGCACGCGCAAGATTTACTGGGCATGCGCAGATTTCTATTGGCCTATAATGCTAAGGTTTCGCTTTGATCTATAAAGTATCCTCACTGGTGCCCGTCAGGCGCACAGGGACTTGAGGCATGCATGGCAGGGGTGGTGGGTGTTTCCGAGGTCCAGAAGCACCCAACGGACAGTGTCCTGACCCCCGGGGTAAAATTCCCCAGCAATATGTATATATCGGGTGGCCCAAAAAAACGTGTCCAATTTCAAATCTTGATTTCTCAACAACTGCCCATTAGAATTCAATGAAATTTGGTGCTGTATCATTTAAAGATGTTTTGTTTAACGTGTGAAATTTTTGCATTTATACCTTTGGTATTAGGGCCGTATCACTCAAAATAAAAATCATGGTAAAAAAAGGTGATTCCGGAATCCAATAAGATACGGAAAAAACCCATCCCGGACTTCAAATTGCTATTTCTCAAAAACTATTTAATATAACCCCAAGAAAATTTATTCAGTACTGTTCCGTGGCAATGTTTGTACAATATGAACGTGTCAGCTCAATATCTTTGGTATTAAGACTGTAGCACCAAATATCAAAACCATAGTAATCATTGATCATATTTTAAGAGACAATGGTGAAACTTTGAAACGCTAGCTTCAAATATGGTGTTGTAGTAATAGCGCCACGGCGTAGACACTGAAGTTATTGGATTAATACTTTCACATATTAGAGCCAATATCACGAGGCGGTGTTAGACAAAATTTCATTAAGTTGTAGTAAAGTATTTTTTGAGAAATGAAAATTTAAAGTTCGGGAAATTTTTATCCACCCATTTCTTATAGGACTCCGGAATCGCATTTTTTCCCTATGATTTTTAAATTGAGTGATACGGCCTCAATACCAAAGCTATCAAAGCAAAAATTTTATACGTTAAACAAAACATCTTTAAATGATATGGTGCCAAATTTCATTGAATTATAACGGACAGTTGTTGAAAAATCGAAATTTGAAGTTCGGCACGTTTTTTTGGGCCACCCGATATAATAACAAGGGATCTAACTCCAACTCTCAGGCAGACTGGTGTTTTTAACTTCAAATCGTGCTCACAAGAAAACCCTGACACTTATGAACGGGAACCACAGCTATTTCCACTCATCCTCATCTTTCAGAAAAACACAACAGTTTCACCATCGAAAAAAGACCCTAAATGGCCGAAAATGTCCTTGTTTCTTCGCGAGACCCCCCAAAATCAGATCTTTGAAAAATTACCTTAATCCAAATATACAGGTGTTATCCGATGAATTTGACCAATTTTCGTACAAGATTGTCAAGATATTTTCACAGGAACCACCATGCTGACGAGGACGCCGGACTGACTAATGGAGTATTCAGTACGACTTCCTTGTCAGCATGGCGGTTCTTACGAAAGTATCTTGACAATCTGTACGAAAATTGGTCAAATTCATCGGATAACACCTGTATGTTTGGATTAATCTTTTTGACACCAGGTTAGTGGTTTAGTGCATGTTCCTAGCTATCCATTGGTATATAGAATGTCCCGATCGGTTGAATGGTTGCGGAGATCTAGCCATAAACAGTGTGAAAATTTCACTTTTTGCCCTGCCAGTAATTTTTCAAAGATCTGATTTTGGGGGGGGGTCTCGCGAAGAATCAAGGGCATTTTCGGCCATTTAGGGTCCTTTGATGGTGAAACTGTTGTGTTTTTCTGAAAGATGAGGAATTTCTGAGTGGAACTAGCTGTCTGTTTTCCGTTTATAAGTGTCAGGGTTTTCTTGGGAGCAAGATTTGAAGTTAAAAACACCAGTCTGCCTGAGAGCTGGAGTTAGATCCCTTGTTATTATATATACATATTTCTGGGGTATTTTACCCCAGGGGTCATGGCTCTGCCCGTGGGGTGCTTTTGGACCTCGGAAACACCCACCACCCCTGCCATGCATGCCTCAAGTCCCTGTGGTCAGGCGCATGCCGTGTTGTATTCAGATTGGGGAGAACGAACTACGTGTAGTTCGTACAACACGAGGGCATACACCTGCCGGAGCACCGTCTGCACGGGTGGGGGGGGGGGGTTCTCGAAAAACAGATCCCCCTTCAGCTAGTTACCAATCTAACAGGGCACTTTCTGCTCCCACACATAGAAACCTGTAGTACAGCGTGCCTGCTCCTCGTAAGCAACATTCCGTTCTATTACTCGGGTCAACTCATACATTCTTGCGCATGCGCACACTGTGCACTTGGTGTTTTCTGCTTTGTGCGCATGCCCAGTAGCGGCAAAATGTTATGGCTGACCGTAAAATACCCCATGAATAAAGCAAGCGTCCCGATCGTGGGCGTCGCGTCCGTGGCTGAGGTAGGTGTCAAACGAATCTCCAACACTTTATCTTGACGGACGCCAGCAAATCAAACACAAAAAGAAGGTTCTAAAATGACTAGGCGAGTTTGAAAAAGGGGACCATTCATCCATGATTCATCCCCTCCATATTCACTCATCAACAGATTCGTTCAAAGTCAATCATTTTTGATGCGGTTTTCACGAAAAAATAATGCTGACAGGCTAGTTTCTAAAGGCCTTTACTGCGCATACTTTACAGGAATCCCACCTTTCCAAAACTCCTTGCGCATGTAAGCTTCAAAACAAAAGAGCAATCAGTTTTCGTTAATGAGGTCATGACGTCATCACTACGTGCGTGATAGGAGAAGCATTACAAGTTTCTATGTGTCCCGCCATCTCTCATCCCCTCGAGCATTCCAAAGCCAACTGAGGAATAGTGAACAATCACGTGTGCACCTGACGTCACCAGTTAGGATAAAGTATCCTCACTGGTGCCCGTCAGGCCCATGCCGTGTTATATTCAGATTGAGAGAACGAACTAGTTCTCCCAACACTCGCGTTCCACTTCGCGACACCTGCAGCATTCCGTGTTTCTATATTATTGAGACCACCACTCCAAAATCGCCCCAACCTTACTCCTGGGCGAGGTCAAGCGAAGCTTGACTTCGCCCTCTTACCAGGGTGGCGCCCCCCCCCCTCAGGACTCATCCCCATCCTCATTACCTGGGCGATTGACCTCGCCCAGAACTCCCCAATCTCAATGATATAAAGACACACGGAAAATGCTGCAGTTCCTTCAAACAATGTTTGAGTCTACAGAGAGGAGCTACGGGCGCCACCCTGGTAGGACGCCGCTTCTAAAAGAATCGAAGTCAACTTTTAATCGTTCTGATTCCGGGGATAATAGGGAGGTTTCGTAAGCGCCCGGTTAGGCCATATGACGACGTTTTATCTATTGTTTGGGTATACCCAAACAATAGATAAACGTCGTCTTAGGGCCTGACCGGGCGCTTGCCAAACCTTCCTACTGTCACCTCATCGTTCGCTCACGAATAGAAAGTAACTATATATAAGTAGGCCTACATGTAATATCCAGATCCCAAGTGCGGCGGATCCTCTTACCAGGGTGGCGCCCCCCACTCCCGTCTGCAGGGCTCAGATGTCCCGGCAAGACAGTTATGGAAGAAGCCACCATGGAAGAAACCATAATTATAACCTTCATATTAACCCACCAACCCAAACTTCTGTTAGACACGTTGGGCCTGAGACAGGCCCCACCCTGGTAGGAAGCCGCTTTCACAGGAAGCGATGTCGACCTCCACATGTAAGTTCTAATTCCGGAAACCGTGCCACCTCATCGTTCGCCCGCCAACAGAAGTAACTTGTAAGTGAATATCCAGATCACCAAATGCGGCTGGTCTTCTACCAGAGTGGTGCCCCCCACTCCCGTCCGCAGGGCTCAGATGACCCAACGAGGCAGTCATGGAAGAAACCACCATGGGAAAAGCCACTTAATATATGCCTTGAAATAGAGCAAATTGCACCCTGTGGCTGATGATCACAGGGACCTTATTCACGAAGCTCCCGTAACTTACGGGAGTGCGCAAACTATTGTCCTTTTGCGGACGACCTATTGTTCACTACCAGCCTGACAAAGGATTTGCGTATCCTTAAAGTTACGGGGGCTTTGTGAATAAGGTCCCAGACCACATTACGTGCCCGCCCGGGTTGTCATTCGTGACCTTCCAAAAGCAAATTCATACAAGCGTAGCTCATGACCAACGGCCCGAAACGCAAATTCAAACCATTGCTAATTACCCAGTCCCAACACTAATCCGTAATCCATAGGCCGGGTTTACATAGAACGTGTCGATACAGGAAGACCCGACAGGGTACGCGTTGATCAAATGACACGCCAACACGGCGGTTTACATAGGCCTTCCTCGTGCCGTAGTCTTTGACACGGTGCCTCGATTTTTGGCATTACAGTAGAACCTCACCTAATGGACACCTCAATACAGTGGACACCTCAGGATTACGGACAGATTTGTCCAGTCCCGAATTTTCCCAAGCCATTTTCCATATAAATTTAACTCAATATTGTGGACACCTCACTATTCAGGACAACGGACAGTTGATTTTGGAAATTTGGGTCCCATAACCTCACTATTACGGACAGCAGGTAAAAAATTGAAGTCATTTTGAAGGTTTTCCTTCACAAGTTGTGAAGGGAAGCTTATTATACTGATCAAACATGAGGTGCTAAATTACAAACATGCTAATTACACCTGAATGTTTATGGTCATACCTAATCACTATCAATTAACACTTGAAGAAGTTATTTGGAAACAATTAGAGAATAAATTAACAGATGATTGCCTAATCAGAGAATTAGAAACACATTCCAATCACGATCAAAGCAATTGGAAGATTTCTTGATTAAAGGAATTTTGTCTTTGATCACTGACAGCTTCTGACACTTGTTGGTCACTCAAATTTTGAACAAAGAGGAACTGATGATTCAAAACTCACTCAGCAATCAGAATTAACAGATGATTACCTAATCAAAGAATTAGAAACACATTCAGTTTCATGCATTCCCGATGCAAAAAAGACAAAATGTGATATTTGATGAGGAAACATCCTAAAATGCCCAACTGCAAACTTCGAAACAAAGCAAGATCTTCCCACGTAGTCGGCACACGCCTGAAGGAACGAGCATGTTCGTTCTCTTCAAACCGTGTTTATACTCCACTTTCTACGTAACCCCCATCCTCTTGCAACAGGTCCTCTAAAACGCGCTCCCCTACTCGCACGTCCGAGGCCCTGTTGAAATTGGCGCCTTTTAGCTGTGGAACTAGCGACCGAAAATCTGTCGCTGAATACAACCAATCACAGCGAAGCTTTTATCCCGCCATGGTCACTCCCAAATATGGTGGTTTCAAACATTCCTCGATTCGCTGACAAACTCGCTGGATTTTTTCCTGAATTAACTTCGCGTAAAAATGATTCTCATGAATTATCTAGACAATGGGTAAGTACTGACGGGTTCAAAACACGAAGGTATGATCCAGTTCATGTGTTTGCGGCAGCTATCATTCCGACAGCATACATAAATTTTTCGAAATAGTCCTTGCTATTTCGAAAAACTGGACAGTATAGTACTTGACGGAACTAAATTCAAAGAGATAGGTGTGAAACCAAACTTGAAACATCCTGTGATTAGAAATGAAAACTCTATCAAGAAATTTCTCCGTGAGAAAGTTAAACTATTCATTCCTGTTAAGGTGTTTGACTCCATTTACCCTTCTGGCAGTCAACCAGGGAAAATATATGGCTTATGTAAGGCACATAAGCCAGGTATGCCCCTCAGACCTGTGGTTTCGATGATAAACACTGCTGAGTATGAACTGGCAAAATATCTGGACTCCTTGATCAAACCACACATTCCATCCCAATTCATGCTAAATAGCACTGCAGGCTTTCTCAAACAATTGAATGACTTCCATTGCAGACCCACTGACACCCTGATCAGCTTTGATGTTGTCTCACTATTCACAAATGTCCCCCTACATGACACCATCCATCTCATTGCGGATTACATTTACAAGTCAGAGTCTAAACCCCTGTTCGACAAGGCCACTTTCATTAGATTGCTAGAAATTGCAACTGGTGGGTTGTTCATGCATCAAGGTAAATTCTTCAAGCAGATAGATGGTGTCACGATGGGAAGCCCACTCGGACCAACGATGGCAAACTTTTGTCTGGCCCACTTTGAATCTCAATTGTTGAAGGACCTCGCTCCAGCCTTGTACTTACGTTATGTAGATGACATATTTTGTGTGTTTAGACAAGACTCAGCTCATCATGTCTTTCTGGAAAAACTCAACAGTCTACATCCTAACTTGAGTTTTACAGCAGAAATTGGTCCTTCTACACTCCCTTTCTTAGACACGGCTATTTCTTTACCACACATAGACAATGGGACCATTACTTCTCAGGTATATAGGAAACCAACTTTCACTGGTTTAATGCTAAATTTCAATGCTATGTGTCCTTTCAAATGGAAGTTTGGCTTGATCCAATGCATGTTGCACCGGGCTTACACCATCAGTAGCAGCTGGTCATTGTTTGTAGAGGAGGTTGATGTCCTACAAAAAACCTTTGTACAAAATGCTTATCCCAAAGATTTGTTTACTTCATGTCTCAACAGTTTCCTATCTAAGAAATTTGAACCCAAATCAGATCCGAAAGTAAATGAAGAAAGGGTTGAGACATTGTTCATCGTGCCTTATATTGGTCAAGCCTCAGTGATATTTGGTAACAAACTTCGCAAACTCTTTAAAGCCCAATTTCTCATCGATGTTAGGATAGTTTATACATCCTTCAAAGTTAAAAACTATTTCTCTTTGAAGTGCCGTACTCCCTTGCCTCTGGTAGCCAATGTGGTCTACAAATTTCAATGTTCGCGTGATGCAAACGTAACCTACATAGGTAAAACAAAGAGACATCTGGTCACCAGAGTAAGTGAGCATGGCACTTCGGCAGCATCATCCGCCATTAGAGATCACCTCAATACATGCAAGGCATGTCAAACTGATTATTCCTTGAACAACTTCACAGTGATTGACTCTGCCAAGAATGATTTTCAATGCTGTATAAAAGAGGCCATTCACATAAAGCTTGTCAAGCCAGCCCTCAATACCCAATTGTCAGCTCAAGGCATGTCATATTTCCTCAACGTTTTCTAAACTATTTATTTGTTTGTATACAATCTATGAATTACCTGCATATATAAGTGTGTTTGTACAATTTGGTGTTCAGTCCAAAATGTAAAGTCACCTGAAGAGGGTTCGATGCGAACCGAAATCGATCGTGAAGTGTAAATAAAGTGTTTTCATCATGAAGATGCTGACTCTGTTTATTGCGTACATATGGATGTTTAA
>NMRB01000522.1:135416-169954 GCA_002633025.1 Notospermus geniculatus
AGATTTTCCAAAACAGGGCGGCCATATTGGATTTGGATTTTACTTCCTGGTTGTCCTTTTTGTACTGAGCGTGTATGGTTCACATGAAGAGCATGTCAGGACACCCTCGTCACCCCAGGTTCTATGTGTTTGTGACATTGTTGTCACACCTTCAATGTGTCATTTACACGCTCCTTCTCCAAGAAAATTGTACCTGTTTTTCATGTTTGGTGAATTTCTTTGTTATTGATTATGTAATGTAATTAAGCTGTAATTCTTGGGACTTTGCTCATTTTCTGTTTCTATAAAGCACAGTGATCACATTGGACCATAAAAACAGTTAACTGGAGGTGTCTTTATTGCTTTTCTCATAGGGGCCTCAATTCAAGCAATATGAAAATGTCAAACGATGGCTTGCCCTTAAGGCTTGATATTTTTATCAGCAGTGAGATTTTTCAGTCCGTTTGGCCAACACCATGTTTCGCCGTCGGTCCCCCTATAATATACTTGAAAATAGATGCAAAAAGTAGTAAAGGCATGAGAGAAATCGAGAAAAACCCTATGTTGCAATACTTATGGCCAGTGAGTGTAGCTAAAGGTAAACCTTAGAGTTAAGGAAGCTTCTAGAATACGACCCAATGGCGTGCGAGGTGCAAAAAAGACATTATGTAACGGTAAAGACGAAAAACTACAATTTGAAAATCAACTTTTGAAACTAGAAATTGACTTGTGAGTCAATTTGAAGACCGCCCTTGAAAATTCACTGATGAATTTTGTAAATACCGTAGAATCACATTTCTCCGGTCAGTGTCAGATATGCAAGGCCTCTAATTATTCATTGGCTGTTCTTGCCCCTTTTCGTGAGCGATGGAATATTGCAGGTGGTATAGTTATTTTGGAATTCCGAGCAGACTGGCCATGTCAGAAAGCAAACTTGACGCTAGGTGGCGATATCTGAGAATATCACCACTAGTATCGACGGTAGGTTTCCATCTTGAAAAGTAGTGCGCGCGTGGAGCAGACAGTAGAAATTCTTCTATTTGTAAAGCGGTTATTCATCACGTTGTTTTCTACGCTTACTACATGTAGATCCGTTGAAGATGTATAAAGGTATAGAGTAATACAAACATCGGTGGAGTAGATATAAAGTAATAATAAAGTTATTCTGTTTCATTTTCGACAAAATACTGTTTTCTGCAAATAATACCATTTTGAAAAAGAACTTCGTGTCACGTGATAGACCAGCCGACCGACGATGACTTCAAGATTTTCAAGACGGCGATCTAGCGTCAAATGGCAGTGTTAAAATTTTGGTTCAAGTATCAAAAAATTTCAACGCTGCGTGGAGTATGGTCAGAAAGCCAACTCCCTTTGAAGATCCTGATGTCCTCGTGGTTTATCACGTCCGCTTAGCAAGCGCTGCACAAATAAGTACCTGTAACGTCTGACAGTGTGAAGAACGTGACCTTCAGCTCACATTGACGCCAACAAAGCAACTTCAAGTCAAGTGAGATTTCTTCATTCACAGAAACGATTGCAAACAGGCTTCAATGCCGCATATCGTTAGTGGTGTACACATGAACGAATGAAATACATTTCTTTTGACGTAATTGATAAGGAGAGAAGTACAAGAGAGACCCATCGAATGAGTTGAAATGAAAACCTTTCTGTCTGTGGACCCTTGTGTGCGTCGTGAAATCAACCAGGCTTTCCATGAAGGTGATTTTAGAGGAGTCATTCTCAGAAACATCAAACGCGTGCGTGTGTTTTTGGAAACTAATCGCCCGGGGACCGGGTAAAGCGAAAAGAAACACTACCTTGAAATATGCATTATAGAGTGGTGAGAGTTTGTTATGAAGTGGCGAGGGTTTGTTAGTGTGACGATAGAGATATTGTAGACTTCTGATCACGTGCTTTGACGGTACGTATCGGCGTCTTCGTCTTAAAATAACTATGCTGAATGGGCGCTTGAATTCTTGCAGATAGTACAACTCTTCGTTATGACATAAAATTTTCTGTAAACTTGCAATAGTCAGTCGTGTACCATTTTCAAGTATAATATGAATGCTACCACCCACTATGTGTTCAATGCTGTTATATAAAGAGGCTTCCTGGTAATGTCTTATCTGGCACGATACAATAACTATGTCTGAATTGTGGTCAAACGTCAACGCACTTGTTCGGAAGCAAAGATCTGTGAGCGGGATAACAAATCGGCCGGTGAAACCACCACCCTTGGTGACATTATAAAGCACATGCATCTTCGGATTTTTCAAAAGATACAAAATGCATAACTTGTAAAGAGCCACGTTATTATAGCCGGTAAGATCTATTCTCTCTGCCATCGACGTGTTGTACGTAAGACAAAAAGTGCCATTATGTAAGCTGTAGGCTAGTACAGTAATTATTGGCATTTTGCTCAAACCAGTAGGAGATTTATGGCATACTATTTTCCCTCCCGAACTGTCAAAGAACCAAGCGTCGTATTTACCGATAACCAAAGGTGGGATCACCTTCAATGGAACCCTTTTCTGTTTGTACCGAATGAACCTTCGAACCTAGAATTCAACAGTCACAGTTATTTTAGAAGGGAAGATCTTCCGTGGGCCTAAGTTAAAAAGAGCATCTTCTGCAAAACGTGTCTCGGGACGTCGACGTACCATCTACATAATTTTTGGAGCTAGAAGCATGGATCTTATCTATGCTTGCATTTCGGTCGTCAGAACTTGCATCATTGTTTTCTTTTTCCCAAAACACGCGTCATGGACAAGTCACAGTTCGTGATCCAAGGCCGATTGGCGGCCATTTTGAAAATTTCAATGCATCGAGCAGCATAGTGTGGACTGAAATGAATTTCATGAAAATTGCCTGATAACGTAGCAAGAGGTCATAAACCTTATGCAGTAACGATATTGAACAAAGAGTAGGTCTTTTGGATTGATTTCAAGTGTCTTCGTATTTATTTTAGCAATTTTTGGTGACTGTACTCGTACACTCTGTTGTACGTCGATTTATCATTTGGGTGTACGTGCAGGATATTCTTGTAACCGTCAATGTAAACCATTGTGTTGTGTGTGTTCTTTATTTTTGACCCTCGCAGTTGTAGAAAATCTCGTCTGATTCCAAGACGTTTTATTTCCAACTCTAGTCCCTGTTTCGGACTGCAAAGTACGGTCCACAGGAACCATCGGAGAGTATAAATGTACTGGCCAAAAAACAACCCAGTTAGATAATTTATTGTGGTGAATGTAAATTTGCCAGTTGTTGTCAGGATGTCGTTTATTTGATTACGTAATCCAATACGGATATCGCAAAAAATTGTCAACTGCCAAACTGTAAATCTTTGGGTTTGTACGAGGACGATGTACCTGTAGTCGCCGATGAAAGTATGAAATAGGGACAAATACGTTGATTTGAAAGTCACATGTACAGTGTCATTGTGTATAAGTGAAATTTCAAACTGCTTATTGTAATATTTCCTGCGGGAGAGGTAAACAGTAGCAGAAAAATGATTTTGTTCCAAAATTGGACACACAACAACGAAACGGTACATATCAAGCGTGCGGAGAATATTGTAGCGGTCCTCAACAACCGTGCATTGTTGCTTCGGTGCGCGTACCTTGCCCACAACCCTCCCTGCGGTAAGGTCAAACAGCCACACTGATTTCAACAAGTTTCTGTCTGATTTTCCGATCATTCGGTTAAACCGGATGTATTTAGATTCTATCTCCCATTGCATTCTTAAATATTCTTTTAAATAGGCTGTACAGTTGTGGGTTACATGATATGACTTCGGACCCTTGGAATACCGAATGATCCTATTTAACGGCACTGGATATTCAAAATACATAATTGTGATGACGGGGCGAGTTCTGTCAGAGACCACCTTCATCCATTTGTTCTTGTTTATTGGAGGAATCATGGGAATCTGTCTCGTTAGTCGGTACTGAAGCGTGCGTCTTACGTGTGCCTGTGAAGGTCTGTATACAATGGCAGGCTCTCTTACAGCCCTGAGGAACTTTTTAGGGAAAAATTAGGGATTTTTTAACTTAAATTTTAGGGACTTTTAGGGAGAAAATGGCTTGAAAATAGGACATTTTAGGACAAAATTACGAAGATTTATACACATTCAAATGTATGCCAAGTGCTCTTCAAAAAGTGTATTCACACTTACAATTAGGCCTATAGGCCAAATCATGATAAAATAGCCCAAAATGGATGTAAAATTAGGGATTTTAGGGAGATTGAAAAAAAAGTAGGAATTCTAGGAATTTTAGGGCCGTAAGAGAGCCTGCAATGGCAACTTTTTCCCAACATTTAGGGCCATATTCATAAAGGGTGTTTAAGACATTGGGTCGTATTTTAGAACGTTCCTTAACGTTAAGGTGTAAAACCATCGAGAACAATAGATTTAAAAAGGTGGACCTTAATGTTAAGGAACGTTCTAAAATACGGCCCTTAGACTCGTGTAGCTTCACTAATGCACCCACTTCCACCCATGCATTTGATGAAGTTACGCGCGTCTAAGTCTTAGGGCCGCATTCATGTGCATTTCAATAGGTTGCAATGACAACAGAGCTAACGCTTTCCTAAGCATTTTAAAAGCAAGTGGCATCAATGTCAATGAAGTTTACCGTTTATCCTATTGGCGGCCTACAACTCAAAGGCCATTAATGACGGGAAATGCTTTCATCCAAAAAGACCTAATTGATATACACTGATGCTGAAAGGGTAAATGTCGTCCTGGGTATATACAAAGATTACCCAGGATCTCAATCTTCACTAAAACAATACCCTGGGTGTAGTTTCGGTAGCCGAACATCACCCAGCATCCGCAATCTGTGCCTAGGAACGAGTCCTACTTAGAAATCCCGTGGAATTGCGCAGTCTCGCGCCGCGGTACTTGTTGAGTGTAGCTGTTCATGACATTCTTCAGGCGGTCACGTGACCACGGGCGAGACAACCTTGAATCCAGGTGTCATCACGATGCTGGGTGATGTTCGGCTATCGAAACTACACCCAGGGTATTGTTTTAGTGAAGATTGAGATCCTGGGTAATCTTTGTATATACCCAGGACGACATTTACCCTTTCAGCTACACTGATATCAAGACCAAAATTGTCATTTTTACAAAATGCTGTGCAGAGCGACGGGGTGTGACAGTAAAGCAGAATAATGCAAATGTTAATCACCCCGGCGAATCAGTATCCTGAACGCCGAGTCTTCGGCGTGGCAAGTGCCGATTCCGACTCCGGGTTTTCCTGAATCCCGCGCAAAATGGCGTCTGTTGCAAATGATAGAGATGACAGCGATGAGAATGCGACCTCTCCTGCTTCTTCAGCATGGTAAGATTAGTTGATCACACTTGCATTCGGATCTCAATATGCTTAGCAAATTATACTAGCATTGATGATGAAATTGGTTGCTCTTGACGGCGTCACGAAGCGAAAAACTTCGAATGCCTGTTTCACCAACGGGGCAACGCGATCCCAAAATCGCGAATAAACTTTGCAAAACAGCACTGACTTAGTTATTAGCCCGGTCATGAATGATTTTTTGAGTCCAATGCGATGAATCGTTTTATTATTTGTCAAATGGTGTAGTTTGGGGTGATCTATCGCTGTTTCTGCAGAGATATCCTCCTTCGAGTGTTTGTAGTGCTGTGCACCGAGCATACAACGCCTGTGTTCCGAGTCCTCTATCGATCAGCTGATCATTGTTTACATCATTGAGTTACGTCGTAGGCCCACAGGTGTCGCCACTTTTCTTGACAACACAAACAAGCAACGTTGCACACAAAAAAACATGATAGGCCTGAATGAAAACAAATTAGGCCCCTATTTCGTTTCCATTTTTGTCCCCTCGCTTGCCTGAATTTATTAGTGAATCAATAATGATCACATAGGCCAAGATCACTTAGTTATTGTGTGATTTTTTTCTGGCCTGCTATCTGCCACCTACTAGGCCTACCTGTCCTTGGCTATTACAAGAAGACCAAGGCCACCCACCTTTAGCTTTACATAAGGGCTGAGGGCCTAGTAGATATTTTTGCTTTTCTTTCTGCGATTGCTGATTGATTGATTGATTTCAGGAAAGGTGGAAACCCAGCCAGGTTGATGGATAGTGATTCAGATACCACCGACGAAGCAGATTTGTCGACGTCCATGATGCAGCTTGACATTTCAAATATTTCTGGTGTAGATGCTCTACATATGTCAGTAGTAGTATGTTCTGATGTTGAAGACACCACCAGTGGAAAGCATGACGATGAAAATCAAAGTGGAAATGACAGGAATGACCATCCTGAGAATATCAGGCGTTCTTACTGCTCGCTCCCTTCGTCACCGCAGACAAACCCCTGAGGACATCCGCCTGATTTGCTGGGGTACTTGGCGCACGAGAAAATGCGCCCAATCAGCGAACGCCTTTCTGAGTCACCTTAAGATGACATGCATTACACGTAGATTGTCTCGTAGTGTCACGCACAACACAGTGCTGAAGTACCTCAGCTTCCCCACCTCACCCTAACTAGAGATCAGTTACACGTATACATGTATAACGGCCCTTGTAATACTCACAGCCAAGCAGCTGACATTGGCTCCGGTGACCCATGCGGGTCATTAACCTACTTACACCGCTGGATTCAACCTTAGTTGAGTTCAGCCTATCCTACATTCATCGCACAGAATGTATATCATTCTCAGGCCACACGTCGCCAAACAGATACGCCGAGGGAGTAATTTCATGTTGACCAGCTTTGTTCAAACCTGCGTAGTTCATGTGTATCAATCAGCGGCCTTCTTGGGATGAGATGGTGGGGATGAACATTTGCTGGAATGGCTTTGATACTCCACGGATTCCGGCGAATGTCGGCAGGGGTTTGTGTGAGCGGATGAAGTGGAGCGAGGTAAAAACCCCTGCTGTGGGAGGATGGGAATGACAGTCAGAGGCAGATGACAATTTTGGACCAACCGGCATTACAGAAACTCCGAGACTCTGTCTAGATATAAATGCCACTGTGGGAAAAGTTTCAGCAGGATGAATAACCTCACCAGACATCAGCGGATACACAAGACAGGTGAAATGAAGAAATGTAATGTCTGTGGCCGGGAGCTCCAGGACAATTTTGAACTGAAGCGTCATGATGCAGCTCATCAGAGAGGAGTTAGTTATACATGTAACGAGTGTCATAAAGAATTCATGTCCAAGTCATCCCTAAACAGGCACCAAGATGTCCATAGAAATGGGTACAAGTGAGTATCGTGTTGATAGTCCCTTTCATATCAACTTTTCATACACTTCACAGTAGTGAAGCAAAAACAAGTACATTTATTAAATGATTAATAAAATTTTTATTACATGTGTTGAATCAAATGGTGGTAAACAAGCAAGTGCAATTAAGTCCAAGTATAAAGAAGATTTGTATCACAGTTAAGTTGACATTGGTATCAAGAAGGCACCATCTGATATCACATACTGCTTGAATTGTACAAAAGCTGCCTCTTATCCACACAGACATCTCTCTCTAAAACATTTGTTCCCCTTTTTCAGGTACAAGTGTGACAAATGTGGGAAAGGATTTCCGTCCCGTGCAGCCATTAAAGATCACCTCAATCGTCATGATGGTGTCAAGCCCCATGCCTGCTCAAATTGTGGGAAAACATTCACGACCAAATGTGACCTGGGAAGACACTACAACAGTTGTGCAGGTCCCAGACAGCAAGAATGAGAGGCCCACTGGTGGGCCACAAGGGGCAGAATGGGTGGGCCACTAGTGGCTGCCCCCAGTGGCAAACCGGTGGATTTGGGCCTCAGGCCACTGGTGGGCCACTGGTGGTATTTGTATTTGTATTTCATTTTTCCGTCAGGGCCGACGCTACAGCATGGCTGGCCCTGGTAAGTACGGAGGAGGCCATCACAAGCTACTCATGTTCCTCACTTGGATGGGGTATTTTACTTGCCCTTGCAAAGACACAAGGTACAAGGCACCACGGCTTACTGTCCCATGCGACGGACGTGAAGAGCCGGGAATGAAATCCCACATGGCCCGGGCAGGATTCGAACCCGGGACCTGCCGCTTGCTAAGCGGACGTGATAACCACTGGGCTATCAGGCTCCTCATACCACTGGTGGTAAATGAGGGGCTTTTCTGGTGGCCCACTGGTGGATAGCTGGGGGCCGGATGGTGGACGTTTTGGGGTCATTAGAGGGTAATGAGGGGACCTATGTTACATTAATTATGATTTTCGTACACTTTCCAGAGGGTGGAACCCCTCTGAAAGACATCAGACAGCGGAGGGTTACTCCTGATCTAATGATGGTCGGCAGACAAGGAGATCTCTGTGACCGGTAAAAATTCCAAGTCTGGAACTTTGTCTTAGCCAATAGGCCGAGACATCCCGATAATAATGATATAACAATGTTCGGTTCGGAAATTTGTGCATAACATTATCTCTTGATTGGTTTATATAAAAACGGCCTCTGCAAATATTTGTATTGTCAAGTCAGCAGGAACAATATTAACAAGATGACATTGTAAATGTCTGATGGTTCCCGCTTGTTAAGAGGACCTTACAGGCATGACAGGCAGCCTGCTGGCAGCCATTACCACCGATGCTTGTCACTATAGAGGGCCACTTGTCCACCTCCACTGGCGGCCCGCTAGGGGCTAACGAGGGGTTGCCGCTGCCCCCATGCTCCCCATTAGCCTCTAGAGGCCCACCGATGCTTGCTGTCTGGGGTACAGTCCGGTACACTTGTACTACCTGCGCAAAGACATTTAAGGACAAGAGGTACTTAAAACAACATCAACAGTATCATGCCGATAACAAATCATACCAATGTCAGATCTGTGGGAAAGTTTTCAAATATTCATCATCTCCTGGACGGCACATGAAAAAGAATCACAATAGGTCTACCTGAAATACTGATTACGTTTCAAATGCAACTGTGATCTCCCTCTGATTATCATAATTGGTCCTGTTAGTATGAGTACAAACCAATAATTTCTTTGGCCTGTAAAAGTCTAGTTTGGTTCCCGAACCCACCGCTAGGGCCAAAAGGGTTCGGTATCGGCCTCGTTTGACCTTGACCTCACACACAGAATTCTGTGTGTCTGACGTCACAGAGGACAGACTGGTTCGCGACCCCAACACAGCTCACGGTATGTTGGAACTGGGTATGTTCCCTGTCCTGAACGATTCATGATTTTTTTCCCAGTCAGCAATTCGTTGTTCACTAATTGCCGTTGCAAATATGCAGTTGAGGACAACAGCCTTAGGGTACTTCCTGTTTGCTACGACACTGCTGGCAATGTCTCTCAGGGATGACACCTTTCCAGCCCTGTTTTTTTTGTCCTTCTAAACAGGACTTGTCACCAAAGAGTTCACATAAGAAATTCACTTTTCTGAACTTCTGCCAAGATTTCTTGAATGATTAGCTTGTGTAATGCAGTTGTACATGCCAGAGCCACATCAAGTTCAGCGACAGTAAGTTTCTGTAGTGAAGCAGCGTTACGGAAAGTCGTCCTAACATCAGCTGGCACCGCATCATCCCAACGTTTCTTCTGCTTCGCCGCAGCCATTTTCTTCCACTCTTGCAGAATTTCAGAACAGTACTCATCAGAAAGGATGGTCGATGGCTGTTCCGCTGCAGTGGACGTGATCGCATCAGTTGAACTGGCTGGAAAATCCATTGGCATCACTGGGGCCAAGTCTGGCAATTCATCTTCATCTAGTTCATCAACTGCATGTAGTTCAGGACTGTCAAAACTATTTGATGACGTTGCTTCCACAACTATAGCCAGTGACTCTCCTTCATCAAGGACATCATCTGGTAGACTATCTACATGATGCACAGATGGGTCTATCTGAGGATCTGTACTCCTGACCGATTTTGGCTTTCTCACCCAAAGTTCCTGATTGATCGGGGTTTTGAGAATTCCTAAGTTTTCTTTACTTCCAACAGAAATCCCAGTAGCATGGATCCTCTCCATTTGAATTTCATCTTCTATCCGCTTATCTGAATGCACCAGGCCTAACTTCTTCAGGTACGCAACAATGGCAGCTTTGGAGGTTGCCTTGGACATGGATCCTCTCCATTTGAATTTCATCTTCTATCCGCTTATCTGAATGCACCAGACCTAACTTCTTCAGGTACGCAACAATGGCAGCTTTGGAGATTGCCTTGGCTTCATCCCAAATACATTTCTGTAGCTGGAGACGGGTCAGCGGTTGTCCTTTAATGTCTTTGGTCATAACTGGAGCACACTGTCCATCAAAACTGGTGCATGGGACATAGATCCCCTTCTCATTGCATGCATCTAAAACACTTTCTATCATTTTCCGAACAGCATTAGTCGACAGACTGTAGCCCTTCAGGCCATACGCGACAGGAACAAAATGTGGTATCTCTTTGTGCCAACTTCGATTTATGTCAGAAAGCATGAAGACCAGGACCTCAGTTCCCTTCGATCGACAAATCTGATAGGCTTCTTGCATTATCCTTTTGGCTTCCTGTAGGGTGAAACTTGGATCCACACTACACACACTGTCAGACTTCACGTCCTGGCTATTGATGGCAAAGAGATACGGTGATGTTTCACTGGTCAGAGTCATAGCAGCAGATCATGAGGCTACAACAGAAGGGACCTCAGCAAGAAAAAACACATTCTTCCTGAGGAACATATTGATATTACAAATACATTTCTGTAGCTGGAGACGGGTCAGCGGTTGTCCTTTAATGTCTTTGGTCATAACTGGAGCCCACTGTCCATCAAATTTAGTGCATGGGACATACATGTAGATCCCCTTCTCATTGCGTGCATCTAAAACACTTTCTATCATTTTCCGAACAGCATTAGTCGACAGAGTGTAGCCCTTCAGGCCATACGCGACAGGAACAGAATGTGGCATCTCTTTGTGCCAACTTCGATTTATGTCAGAAAGCATGAAGACCAGGACTTCGGTTCGCTTCAATCGACAAATCTGATAGGCTTCTTGTATTATCCTTTTGGCTTCCTGTAGGGTGAAACTTGGATCCACACTACACACACTGTCAGACTTCACGTCCTGGCTAGATGGCAAAGAGATACGGTGATGTTTCACTGGTCAGAGTCATAGCGGCAGATCCTGAGGCTACAACAGAAGGGACCTCAGCAAGAAAAAACACATTGTTCCTGAGGAACATATTGACATTTTCTTTTTTCATGGCTTTTACCTCTGGTGACACTGAAGTAGGGCGGCGAGGGCAATCAGAGAGATACACAGTCTCAACTTCCTTCTGCAATATGTCCCACAGTTCTTGATCAAACGTAACTTCAAACACTGTTGTACTTTCCTTTGAATATGAAATATACACAAGTCTCTGCACACCAAGAGATTTCATTTCAGCTAGAACCTGTGGTATGTATCGTTCTGGAAGACAGTAATGGACTGGTGGTGTAAACTCATTTGGGTATGGACACTTGACCTCCACTCCTATATTTGCTACACCAACAGTGAGATTATCTGTATCAAACACTCGAAGACTTCCATCTGGTGATACAGCCATGTGTGATGCCAAGGGAATTCTGCTATTCAAACAGCTCCTGGTATCGCGCCACCTTTCCTCATTCAGTTTACGTTGACACACCGTCATGACCCGTATCGTATTCAGTAAGGAGTCACATGATCTAAATGTGTTATCAACAGTCTGACTCTGTGTAAGCAATGATTAGTTCGTTTCTTGGCAATTAACCTTCCATTGTAGGGATGAAATCATTGAAATTGTTTGTAAATGTTGTATAACTTCGTTTGGAATACTTAGGCAAATCTTTGACGATACTTGTAGGTGACTTCTTGATGATATTTCGTAGTTCATAGTTACCTTATGCATTGGAGCCTCGTTCTGACAGTAGGCCTAGTCTCTCATGCCGAATGTTTCATGTTACAAATGCAGCCACGTGTTGTAAATTGCTGTCAAGACTCCATCACAAGCGGACGTGTCACTTTGAATTGTTACCTGATTATTTTTTGGATTTCATTTGTTTTACTTGTGGATTTCACCTAGGATCTACTAAGGTAGTTATGATTACCTTTTATCATCTTAATCTTGGTAACTGAATTACTTTGTAACTGTTTGTGATATAACCACTTGTTGATTTGACTTCTCTATTTTTGAGAGTATTGTACACGTGATGGGTCTTGGTGTAACGTCACGAATCTGCCTATAAATACGGCCGCAGAGGCCGACAACTTCGCACTGCACGATCGGGCACTCTGCAGTGTCATTCGGACTCCTCAGGATCTCCCTGACGGTTCTTATATGCCTGATCTATGTATCTTATGAGGGACTCTGAAGTTTTAGAGCTGACTTACGGCCTCCGGCTCTGTGCCTTTCCTAACTCAGTTGGGTATAACGATTGCTGAAACTTCAGTCCTCATTTACCACTCTATATACGTTTATATGAGTTATATTCTCTGATGTATTACTTGAGGTTTTCTCTCGAGTTATTGGTCTTGTCTCACTTTATGCAGCTATCAAGTTAATCCCGGACCCCCCCCCCCCNACTAACTCGCCAGTCTGCAGTATTTTGGAAGTGGGGGACTCGACATGGATACGCCAGTACTATAAAATGTATCAGGTGGGGATTCACTTCAGGGTAAAATAGTATGCGTGGGGCACTAGTTGTTCCCTAAAAGTGTAGGCGCAGGTGGCCGGGACTCGCTCCAAACTCGACATTGCCTGCCGTAGGCCTACCAAAGTTACAAAAATACGAGTTTTTTGCATACTAGTATGTTAGACATTGTGGCCTCAGTTGCCCCTTCATTGCATGCCTGGTCAGTAATTTCTGCAAATCTGACGCGCCAGAATGAAGAAGATGGATCGTCAATCCTTCTTGGTCACACATGCTCCTTAGTGGAGGCCTACGCAAACGTTTTTACTGTCATCGCACTCCATACCTTCTCACTGATCCTCCCATTCGGAACGACCTGACATGCCTGAGGCGAACTGCTCATCTGTCCACTGGCATGACTGGGCAGCGCGAGTTGTCACGGAAATTGCCGAGCAGTTGCCTTCGGAAGTTCCGAATGTGATCCTCCGTCCGCCATTTTTGTTGTGGAGTGATCACGTGTTCATCTCCTGCCGCCGGAAGTTATCGATCGTCAGTCTTCGTATTCGACGGCAATTCGACAAAGTCATTGTTCCTGTTTGGTCGGGCACTCGCGCGCGCAAGTATTCGTGTGTGAAGGTACTCGGCGCAAATACGACTGCCGCCAAAATATTGCTAGTTGGGGATTCGACCAAAAGATAAAATCTTAATACTGGGGACTCGACGATACTGCTGATAGCAAAGACATACTTCGAGGAGCGCCAATCATCTCCACCCAAACCCTTGAATTTCTTCAGTCCCATTTCTTGTTTGACCTTAATCTGTCGTAAATCACGTATTCTGCATGAGAGATTTTCCACAGTTTTCTTCAGGAGCTGTATCACTGGAATTGGTGTGGGTACATTTGATATGCTATCGTAATCAGCAATCAACGTCAAGAGGTGATCGACTTGGGCTTCCTCTTCCTTCAGGCCTGAACGTCTTTCAGCCAGTGTAATGCCCTCCTCAAATCCAAATACGTCAACGTCTCCAGAGTCCGGACTGAGTCCAGAGGCCACCTTCTTTCCATCAACAGTATGTGGAATGCCTTCTTTTGCTGATGCAATCACATTGATTGCTTCCACAATCACTCCAGGTTCCACTGTCCTGCTTGAGGGGTCAGTACCAGAGTATTTTCGGATGACACTGACATCTGGTACAGCAAAATTTACCTGACTCTCTGATGGTGCATAATAACCTCTTGCTGTTTCCCCTGACACAATCTGTCCTAAGTTTTTTGGTCCAGATAAAAAAACGAAGGAATTTTCCATGGAAAATACTGTAACCTGTGTCCCAGAATTTCAATGCCTCATCAATGTCAATGCATCTCAGTGCTAGATGACAGGCTGTGCCATTGCACAGTTTCGAGCCACAGCAAGAATGCAATATTTTTGAGGGGGTAATTGTTGTCCTGCACAAGATTGTGGAATAGCATGTATTCATGCAGTACACCTGCTTCCTCGAGCCTTGTGACGACATTTGGCAGCATTGACGTTAATTGTGCAACGATTTCTTGACATTTGGGGTCTTGAGGAAGTGTTCCTGGAAAAAAATGAAGAATACAAAATTTATGATGTGCATTACATGTACGTCTTTGACAGTTGTGAGGCGGTCTAGGAAAATCTGTTGGATTGGCATTTGAGGAAAGCTTTAATGGCCTTGGTGAACCAGCCCATTTCAATAGCTAAAACGTACCACAGGTGAACAGTAGCAGATCAATGCACAGGCAATCTGACAGCCGTTGTTGATCACTCAGCGACTTCCGACGGGTTTTCGCAGACCACCACACAATTTACATGTATACTGATAGTCAGATAATGATACTTGTTTCGTGATCTGGGGCTCGAGAATAGATTGCAGAGAGCAACATAAATATCGGAAGATGTGACTTTATTTCTGTCAGTCAGGCATCTACAAATGGCGGGCACCAACAATAACAACGGTCCGCTGTGACCGGGAATTACACCACATGCCGAAGACATCACGCAACATCCCCTTTTTTCCAGTACAAAGAAAACCCACATTAACTCCAAGAAGAAGTTACTAAAAGATCACACAATGGACCTTGGTACCTGAAATGAAACTCATCGTGCTTCTGTGCCAACAAATGCAGTCATGCTGGATTTCACCCAAGCAACCTTTGCCCTCATCCACTAACAGACTAATGAAAGTTACATGATGATTACTTGACTCAAAGATTACAAAAGGATGACAAATTCTTTAAAAATTACCAAAACGAGTTACATGAGTTGCGGTCTGTAAAACCACAAACCGGTATCAAATGCACACACAATATTGAACAAACAGTTCAAAATACTAGTAGCGAAACTTTGCAAAATCACCCAAAACCCTTGCTTAGAGCAAATGACTGGAAACACAAACAATGTTATACAAGTCAGAATCTGAGCGCATACCAGTTGAACGCTTACTTATGGCACAAAATCAGCCAAGTATCTGGGAGGTTTGCTCACCCTAGAGCTGCGTCTAGGAGGCATCACACTACTTTCAACTTCACCCGAGCCACCTGGTCTTTCAGGGGTGCTCAGGTCAGGCGGTTTAGCCTCAGGCCCGGATTCCGCACTTAAAGGTTGACGTGACTCACTTTAAGTGGGACGTTCAACATGGTTTTGCATAGGCTCTGAAGCAGGGGGAAAACGGAAGGGTGGATCGCGCGCAGGGTACAAGACTGAGGTGGGTCGCATCTGGCACCGGTTGCGCCGGTACAGACCACCCGAATGACCTTGAATCAGGTAGGTGCGTTCACCAAGTATATCTGTTACTTTTCCAAGAATCCACCTTTCCTTTTCCCTGTGCTCAAAATACACATTCTGTCCCACCGATAATGTGGGTAGGACCCTAGCCGTCTTGTCGTGGCTATGCTTCATAGCTGCTTTGCGTTTCTTTCTACCATTGGATACATACACAGTGATATCCTGCTTAGCTACACGGGGAATAACTGACCTAGTTTCATGTCCTAGCAACATCTGAGTGGGACTAAGCCCAGTGTCCTCTCTCGGAGTATTCCTCTGCTCCAACAACGCGATATTGGGGTCAGTTTTAGTTTTTTTCGCTTTCAGTAACAGTTGCTTTGCGATTTTGACAGCGGCTTCTGCTCGGCCATTTGCCGAATGATGGCCTGGCGATGACTCAACATGTATAATTCCCCAGTCCTTTGTGAATTCCTTGAATTCGGCTGACGTCAGTTGAGGTCCCGGGTCAGTGTGCAGTTCCCGTGGGGTTCCATATCTGGCGAAATGCTTCTTCATGGCAGATATCACTTGACTACTGGTGACTTTGGGCAAATCGATTTCCATAAAGTTGGAGTAGCAGTCCACAGTGACCAGATATTGGCGACCAGAAATTCCGAATATGTCGCTTGCCACTTTGTCCCAGGGTCCTTGACCATCATCCTGTGGAATCAGTGGTTCTTTAGGGCTACGGGCCCTAAGTTCCTGACATGGTTCACAGCTCTGTCCTTAGTAAGCCCTGGCCAAAATACAAAGCCACGAGCACGTCTGAGCATGCTGTTATAACCCAGGTGTGCAGAATGTAAGCGACGTCTTATGTCCGCGCGCAACTCACTGGGGATGATGATAGCTTCTCCTTTGAGAATGATGCCGCTTTCACAACTGAGACAGTCCCTAAAATCGAAATATGGCCTGGCCTCGGGTGGGGTGTCCTGTTTAGTCTCTGGCCAGCCATTCTTGATGACGGACATGAGGATTTCCATCTTGGAGTCGCGAGAGGTGGCGTCCCGAAATTCCTTCAGTCTAGCATCCGAGATGTTTGGGAAGTAATCGAGGACCATGATCCGTGGTCTCTCATCCTGGGTGTCAGTGACGGAGCGGCTAAGGGTATCTGCAGTGATGAGCTCGGACCCCGTGAGAAAATGGAAGTCCACGTCATATCTATGCAGATGCATGAGTAATGATTGGAGCCGCTTTGGTGCCTGGCTTAGCGGTTTCTTCAATATCGATGCCAGGGGCTTGTGGTCATTTTCCACGATTACTTTAGTCCCATAGGTATATTGATCAAAGCGTTCCAGGCCGAAACACACCGACAACAATTCCTTCTCTATTTGGGCCCAGGACTTCTGTGCGTTTGAGAGGGATCGAGATGCATACTCAACTGGTCGGCCATCTCTCGTCAGGACAGCTCCCATACCATCCTTGCTACTGTCGACCTGAAGTCTAACCTCCTTGCTAGAGTCAAAATAGGCTAGAACTGGTGCTTTTGTGAGTTTCTTCTTGACGGTTTCAAAGGCTTGGTCACAGGCACTGGACCAATCCCATTCGGTGTCTTTCCTGGTTAAAGCGCGAATCGTTTCCAAATCATCTGCAAGGTTTGGAAGGAAACGCGACATGTATTGGACTATGCCGCACAACCTTTTCACCCCCGAGACGTCTGCCGGCGCTGGCATTCTCATGATCGCTTCAACCTTGCTTTCATCTGGCTTTACCCCTTCACTTGTAAACCGATGGCCATGAAATCGAATCTCTGGCTTACCAATCTCCTTCTTGTCATCATTCAAGACAATATTCCGTTCCTTACACCGCTCGTACAGTCTCTGCAGCTTCGTATCGTTGTCCTTTAGGGCCTCAGATCTGGAGGTGCCACATCCCGCTATGGAGATGTCGTCCGCTATGGTAAAGATACCCTCCAGCCCACTCAGTGCTTCCGTCAACCGCCTCTGGAAGATCTCACTGCTCACGTTTAAAACCAAAAGGCAAGCGCGACCATCGGAATCTCCCGAAAGGCGTTATCATTGTCGTTAGGAGACTTGAATCTTCATCCAAGCGCACGTGCCAGAAGGCATTTTTCACGTCGAGTTTGCTGAAAACTTTTGCCTTGTTTAGCATGGGCAAAACATCATCGAGCGTAGGGAGCTTGTATTGTTCTCGCATGAGTGCCTCATTCAGAGGCTGAGGGTCAATGCAAATCCTCAATTTCCCGTTGGATTTCTTCACTACCGCCATTTGGCTCACCCATGCGGAGGGCTCCGATACGGGCACTAGAACGCCGAGTTCAACGAGTCTGTCTATTTCTGCTTTAACGTCTTCCTTGAGAGCTACAGGCACGTTCCTGCAGGGCAAAATTCGCGGCTTCACATCCGGGTCTACCCTGAGGTGAGCTTCCCCGAGGTCGCCAAGCAGATTCACAGATGACGTCATCTCCGCAACAAAACGACTGTCATTCACGGTAATCAATCCCATTCCTTAGATAGCGTCCAGGCCTAGCAGGCAAGTCAGGTCGTTGGGCACGATAAGGAAATGAACAGGGTGTTCATCCCCCGTACGAATATTCTTCAGAGTCAGAGTAGCTTCCCCCACTGGCTTTACTTTCGTACCGTTCCACAATGAGAGTCTTCGATGAGGGTTGGACCTGGACCCTCCGTACGAATCTTCGGCATAACGTATTCACCTCAGCGCCCGTGTCTAATTGGAAATGCAGATGGCAGCCGTTCACCGCCATTTTGGCTGTGAGCTTGTGTCTAGTCTTATGTGAATTTACACTCTGTAGGTAAAAATCATCATCTGAGGAGCTTTCGGACTCTGGAGCTACGGATTTCACCTCGGGCTTCTTGCATTTTGCCCGGAAGTGGTTTTTTCCCGAACAGTTGCCGCACGTTTTCTCCCAGGTTGGGCACTTCTCCTTCACCATGGGATGATTGCGTCCACAGAAATTACATTCCTTTACATTGTCCGATGTCTTTTTAGAGTTCGCGTCAGGTGGCCTCCCAGTGGAACGGGCCTTCCCAGATCCTTTACTCTTATTATAAGCAGGCCGTGGTTTGGGCCTACGCTCGTCGTCCACACTTTTGACGGATGGGTCGGACTCGCTTCTCATTGCCTTTCCTTGGATGGTGGCGTTTTCCGCAGCCTTGCATATGTTCACGCAGGTCTCGAGAGTTAGCTTGGACTCGCGCAGCAGAAGCTTTTGGGTTTCTTGGTCTCTAATACCCAACACGATTCGGTCACGAAGGATAGAATTGATGCTCTCTGTGTGATAGTTACAGGTTTTTATGAGTGTCCTGATTGCCGCTAGAAAAGCCTCAATGCTCTCGCCTTCCGTCTGTTCCCGTTTGTTGAAAATAAACCGCTCGTATGTCTCATTCACTTGGCCAATCGCGAATGTATCGAACTTCTCTATTATCTCTTTGGTTGTCCTTTCGTCCTCTGCGGTTGTGAAATAGAAGCCATTGTAGATCTTCAGGCCGTCGTCACCAAGGGTGTTCAGCAGAAGTGCGACCTGGTAGCTCCTGTCCCGGTCTCTCAGCTTGGACAGGATTTCGTAGTTTGACCATTTCTGTTTAAAAAGTTTCCAACTTTCCGCCAGATGCGGCGTACCAGAGGCTCCAAAGTCAGGTGCCTGGGGAGGTTTCACACCCGGCACCACCCCGTGAGTGTGGGGATCTGGGTCTGGCATCCTGGCCTATTGTTTCGTCAGCAGGCTAATGCACGCGCAGTATACGAGGATGTACACGATCGATGTACGTAGCGTTGTAGGCTCTATCTGCACTGCGCACGTTCGCCTTCCCGCACAATCTTAGGCTTCAACAGAGTTCGAAATGGTTTCAAGTTCATTCGTTTTCGTGCACAATGCTATCGACCACCGCTGCCACCATGTTTCGTGATCTGGGGCTCGAGAGTAGATTGCAGAGAGCAACATAAATATCGGAAGATGTGACTCTATTTCTGTCAGTCAGGCATCTACAATTGGCGGGCACCAACAATAACAACGGTCCGCTGTGACCGGGAATTACACCACATGCCGAAGACATCACGCAACAATACTGGAGACTGTTCTAATTATGGCTTCTGCTAGCACTTACTGTGTTGCCTGTAAGACCTGAGAAAATGACTACAATTGCCCGAAAATCATGGTTTCCTCCCGTCCTCTTGTTATCGGTAAATCAGTAAAACACATTTTGTACTGCACATTTGAAAGGAAGATTGCACAATACAATAAGTACCTTCAGCAGAATCCTTTTCTGAAGTAGGTTGTTGAAGATCATCATTTGATTCAGTGCTTGAAACTGGACTGCTGGCCTGATGAATTATCTCCACTGTTGGAAAAAAAGTAATAAAATGTTAATGTCAAATGCAAAACCTGTGCATCAAGAACTATCAACATGATCAAAGACAGCTGGTTCAATGTTACTCATTTTGTAATTCATTTGCAATGAGCAGAAACAGAGCTTGTCATAATATTCAGGAAAGTCTAATATAAAACAAAGATTGCCATATCAAATAGAGTTGCTTACATGATTTTTCGTCATCATCATCATCATCATCATCGTCATCATCATCATAGGTCAGTTTCCTTCCGTGACTTCGTTCAGTGCTCGTACCACTTCGCTTCCTTTTCTTTGGAGCCAAACTAAGTTTCTCCATGGGAAACACTTCACTTCCTTTGCCATGTAGGGAAGGGGATGCTGGTTTCTTTTTCCTCGCACAGTACAAGGACAAGCCTTTACTACGACGTGGTTGTCTTTTCTTCTTCAATGTCTTTGGACATTTTTGCATTATCCCCCACCACGGCCTAACAGTCAGCCTATACTGTTCCTAACCCTTACGTTACGATAGCCCTAACACTGTTCCTGACCCGAACAATAGCCCTAACACTGACCCTGTGGTGCATGGTGGGGGATTCTGCAGTTAAGTCAAAAGGTGTAAATAAACGGGTGCCATATTAACCAAAGAAAGGGGTCAATTTGTGTAGACTCTTTCACTTTCATGAATACAGCAGTGCATGCAGGCCTACCAGACAAGAAGAATTGGTGTGAATGGCTCAAGTGTGGTATAGTGGGCCAAGCCATGGGAAGTCACGAAGTGCACTGAGCATGTACACGGAATAAGCGGCAATGTACGCAGATGTGTCACTTCCCACTGGTTGGCCCGCTATACCACACTTCTTGACCCTAGCCTAGGCCTCAGAGTAGGCCTACACGTAGGGGCCTACATGTAGGCCTACCTTCATGATGGTCACTGGTGTAGATAGGCCTAGGCCTAGGTAGGCCCTTTAGGACCCTTACTTTTTCAGTTTTTGGCACACCACGTAGCCCTAGATAAATGATAAATTCATCCCCTGTGCATTTATGTACACAAACGCTAGGCCATGTGCATCATTGCCACGCACAGGCCAACCGTAGGCCTATCATTGCTCCGAGTTCAGGAGACGCCGACTCGGTACACAGGAGCACGCTTTGTTTCGCTGTTTGCGAACACTTTTGAGTTATACCCAGGGGGCAAAGCCCCATTTTGGGTGAAAATGGGGGACCAACTGCTGTAAAAGGCCACCCCCGGGTAATGTGTTCAGGGGACCCCCCTGAGTCACACTAGGGTGGGTGGCCTTTGAGATTTTTTGCGAGATGCCGAAAAATTGACTTTGAAGTTGAGGACACTGACTTTAGCATTGGACCAAAGAACTGACCATGACTGAGCGTTGTACAGGAGAATGGGATGCGATGTACAGCTAACTTTTGAACGGTGGGATTTACACCCCATAAATGTATTACCAACAGATAGAAACATGGTGCCTCAGAAGCAGAGAAGCATGTTATTAATTGTTTTTAGTCGTTATGTAATTAAGAAATCAGTTTTTTATGCAAATTAACAGAAAATGGGTCAAAATACATAAAAATGCTGTTTCCGATTACGCAACTAGGTAGAAACTATAAAAAACATGCTTACTTGATTAAGAGCCACCATGTTTCTATCTGTTGGTAATACATTTATGGGGTGTAAATCCCACCGTTCAAAAGTTAGCTGTACAAATCGCATCCCGCTCTCCTGTACAACGCTCAGTCATGGTCAGTTCTTGGGTCCAATGATAAAGTCAGTGTCCTCAACTTCAAAGTCAATTTTTTGGCGTCTTGCAAAAAATCTCAAAGGCCACCCACCCTAGTGTGACTCAGGGGGGTCCCCTGAACACATTACCAGGGGGTTGCCTTTTACAGCAGCTGGTCCCCCATTTTTGCCCTTTGCCCCCTGGGTAAAAACCAATCCAGCATTCTTGCTCATACATGTATCACATGATTTCAGAAATTTCAGCCTCCATGGAACAGTGAACTACGAAGCAGGAGGAGACATTTGACTTGTGGGAAGACAGGCCATGCCTATGGAATGCCAAAAGGGAATTTATTCAGAAAAATCACAAATATTTTACTTTCTGAATAAGTTTTAACTTTCTGAATGAATATTTTGGACTTTCTGAACAAATATTTTCGTTTCTGAATAGATTTTCAACTTTCTGCATATAGTTTTGTGCTTTCTGCATAAATATTTGTGATTTTTCTGAATAAATTCCCTTTTGGCATTCCATACATGCCTCCACACACACAGGAATGATATCGCCCAGTCTGCTGTGGCTGGTGAGAAGATCGGTGGTGAGTTGATCGCTTGCGATATCGCCTGGTGTGCTACAGGCTAGGGACCAAATTAAATAGGAACCACGTTTCCGTGCGCGGAAACGCTCGAAAGCATTGTTTTTTTCCGCGCCGGAGGTCACGGCGCGGAAAAAAACAATGCTTTCGAGCGTTTCCGCGCACGGAAACGTGGTTCCTATTTAATTTGGTCCCTAGCCTGTAGCACACCAGGCGATATCGCAAGCGATCAACTCACCACCGATCTTCTCACCAGCCACAGCAGACTGNAAACTGAGAGTGATGAGAGAGTGATCAGCGCTGATCGCTCTCAGTTTGTTCACGCCAATGCTTTCAGAGTTTTCGCCACATCGTTTGGCGAAATATGCTTCGCCATTTCGCTTGCAGTGTGCGCGCAGCCTTCGACTTTTGAAACGCCCTGTTTTGAAAATGGTTTTCAAAATAAGTTGCACGCCTGTTTAAACTTTCAGTCATTTTTCAATTCGCCGAAGCCACTCCAATGAGGACGACAACGAACTTTGGTGGGTTAACAGACCAGAACGACCCATCTTAGTCAAATAGCATATGGTAAGGAGAAACCTTCATTCAAGGCGGTGACTCGACACTGGTTAGATTAGCAAGCTAAGAGAGGTGAGCACACCAACAACTCAGATTTAGCCCCGTTGTGCAGTGTCCATTTTGATACTATATTTTGTTTCGTGAGATTCTTCAGTACATGTAATTACATGTATTATCAATTTCAGATAAAGTCGCAATGGAACGGTTTTCAAGCCTCTTGCTGTTATTTGCTTTGTTTGCCGTCGTAATCGGAGGTAAGCTACGTGTACAGTACTCGTGCCGAAAGGGCAAAATGTCCGCCCGGGTTACTTGGTTTCTTTCGTACGAACTATACTGCAAAATTCCCATTTCAATTCATCATAAATCCTCAGAAATGGTAGATACAGAGCATCTATATAGGCAATATTTTGCCTGCACAAAGTCATTTGGCTGTACACGGTATACGGACACGCCGGCTTCACGATAACGAAGCCTTTGTTAACCGGTGTGTCCGTTATTATCGCAGCATTAGCGAGTCTGTTTGTCGAGAGGTTAAGAAACCGCCCCGTTAACGACAACACTAACGTCAACGCTATTTCTGATGTACATTTGCAATGTAAAAAATAACGTTAGCGTAGTGTTACCGTTAACTGAGCCATTTCTGAACCTCTCGATTAACTTTAACTGTAACTGTATTAAGTTTTTTTTCTAACAGTTTGTATGGACAAAATATATCCTGCTGGCGAATAGTGTAGTTTGTATATAGAGGTATGGTATACGGACACACCGGTTAACAAAGGCTTCACAAATGGAGTTTTCGCAAAGCCCCCGAAACGCCAACGCGAACGTCTATACTTTTGTTCGGTGCTCTCCTCATGGCATCGAACAATGGACTGGGCGTTCGCGTTGGCGTTTCGGGGGCTTTGCGAAAAGTCCCTATTAACCGGCCTGTCCCCGCCTGTACCGTAAACCTCTGTCATGTCCTCTTATTGTTTGGGAAACGCTGGTAGATACATCGGCACGTTTTCTGTGTGTCCCCTATTGTCAAGTCGCAGCTTATTCCGTCAGGGAACGGAACACTCACAGATGGGGAACACTGAAAAACGTTGTCGGCTCGTGTGCGGTGAGCTTTTGTATAGAGTTTTCGCAAAGCCCCCGAAACTCCAACGCGAACGTCTATCCTTTTGTTCGGTGCTTTCTTCGTGGCATCGAACAATGGGTTTGTTGGCGTCCCCGTTGGCGTTTCGGGGGCTTGTCGAAAACTGCCTAATGTATCTGTTCCATGATTTCCGACATCCCACACACCAGAAAGACGCTCCGGCTGCGAGAGCATGAAGACGTGCGTGGGGTATAGGCCTATCATACACATGTACAACAAGGAATTTTCGCAAAGCCCCGAAACGCCAACGCCAATCCCATTGTTCGATGCCAGGAAGAGAGCACCGAACAATAGGATAGACGTTCGCTTCGGCGTTTCGGGGGCTTTGCGAAAACGCTCTATTTTCGCAAAGCCCCGAAACGCCAGCGCGAGTGTCCACATGCTGTTCAGTAGTGTTTGGTGGTCTCTTCGTGGCATCGAACAATGGGATTGGCGTTCGCGTTGGCGTTTCGTAGCTTTGCGGAAACTCTCTAACATTTTGACTTGACCGCCTTGGTGCGCTGATTTGACTAAGTTCAATTCAAAGAAAAGGGCCAGTCAAGTTGTTGTGCATCGCATTCAAATACTTGTTTGTAAACTCGTTTTGAAATACCTTCCATTCCAACTTGGCTCCACAAGTACGGATTAATAATTTCGCTCCTTGTGATCTTTTCAATGCCTTTTATGACTTCATTTTAAAGCAATATCGGACATTCAATGTGCTATTCTGAATAGAGGTCTAATACTTAGTAATAGCCTATGTCAGTCTTATTGTATGATTGATAAAATTCTCGTTCTGTTAATAAAGTTCGTAACGGTTTGTAACGCTAACGTGTAGAAACCACTTAGAAATATCACGACCGACGGCACTTTGACTTCGGACTGTATACGCTCCACATTCGTCGAATAGGACTTAGTTTCCAGGGGACTTCGACTCCTGTTACACGGCGAGCTGGGTCAGATGCCATCAAATTTATTCTAAGTGATTGTTGCCATCATCACAATATTCATTCTTAAATCGATTCTTATGCTGTCTCCCAGGAAGCCTGTTCAGTGTCTGTCAAAATTGCCACACAAACCTTGAAGGCATATTTGATGCACGACTTCTTAAAGGAAGAAATCTCTTTATGATGTATTATTATGCTTTAAAAAAGCATGTCACATGGCTTGAAAGAATTTTGATAGAATTGGTGCATGGGAGCGCGGTGGCATAATGGTTAGGGCTGTGGACTCATGATCGGAAGATCGTGGGTTCGATCCCCGGCCGTGCCACTCTGTAACTCTCAACTGGCCTGAAATGTCCATCGTGTGCGCTATATTGTGGCTGCCCTTTGGTTTCTACAGAAAGGTTTCTGAATCATAGGCTGGGGTAATAATGTGTGAAGCGCTTAGAGAGCGTAATACGCTATGAAGCGCTATATAAGAACTCGCCAACTCGCCATTATCCTCCATTTACACGGTTGAAATATCAGCATTTTCGGCATACAAATCGAACACAAAAACTGCATGTGGTAAGCATGTATGATTTTGATAGGAAAAATATAAAGGAATATTGCATATATTTCATGTAAATCTTTGTTAGTGTTCTGATCGCCTTTCTTTGCTTTCAGCCAAGTGGAACTACGACGAAAATTCTGAGTATGGTATGTATAATACACAACGTGTTTCGATGAAAAAGTATGTTGTGATTATTCCTTTCTAAAGAAATTAAGAATTTTCAAAAACAGACAGCGAAAAACTGCTGTTATAAATCGTAATAAATGATTTACCCAAGGAATGTTACGTACCCCCCCCCCCCACCCCACCCCACACCAGCATTTTAATAGCAATCCGTACTTATGACGTCAGTGTCTGAGTTTCTCAATGAAAAGGACACATCACAACAAAGGGAAAATATGTCTTTCACAAATCTACTGGATCAATTTCAGTCTATAGAATATTATTTTTAGGTTTAGCGCGTTGCGCAATTTTTCCTGGACGAAACAGATTTGTAGCAACAGACGTGAAGAGCCAGCTCTACACCATCAATTTGCAGCCAAACCTTTTTATTTCATTAGGGCCTAAGAACTGGAACAAGCAATTTGCAGAATTCTGCAACGCCACGCAGTTTCCCAGGCAGTCGCCCATCGATATCAAGAAGGGCTGGCTCATATACGATAAAAATCTCGGCGACATGCGATTTGATAACTATAAGGCTACTGACGTCAAGTTCCAAGCGAAGAACAACGGCCATACAGGTAAACTTATTAGGGTGTCAACTGGAACTGGTAATGGTCTGCACACACAGGCAACATTTTTTCCAACAGTTGAAAAACATTCAGAGGAAGAACCTTGTTGGACAAATGGTTCGAATTGAAACGGTAAAGTTTACGTTCCAAGATGCTACCGACATATAATGTAAAGGGGTACCGGTTTGGCAGAGATTTGCGCCATGATTTTTCGTGAACGCCTCTAACTCGGTCCATGCAGAAGTGTGTCCACACCATAGCCCATGAGGATGACGCCGTATTAACATATTTTTTGCAACAATCTTTGCTACATTTTGCAGTTCAGTTCGACTTGTTGAAGGGCGACGTAAAAGCAGATGGCGGCCCAGTCCCTGACGACACTCATTATTATGTCATCCAACTCCACTTTCATTGGGGAAATTCGACGAATCCCAACTACGGCGATGGATCAGAACACACTATTCTTGGGCAGCGGCATAAGGCCGAGGTACATAAGGGGTTGTTTCTACAAAAATGAAGGTTTCTTTGCACGGAGCGCTTCAGTAACGCTGAAGGGTGAATGTCGTCGACTCTAAATCGTAACCCCAGACCCTACTATCCCACAACCCTTGATACCTGGCCTCCTACTCCTGACCCCTAAAGCCCAATCCTAACCCTAACCACTAACCACTGACCCTTGCCGCACACTGGAGCTATCTGCTGAGCAAAAAAGTCATTCGAGACCGTTTGCTCAGCAGATAGCTCGCGTGTGCGCGTAATTTCGGTGGGTTATCTGCTGAGCAAACCACTGAAACAGTCTCGACTGACTTTTTGCTCAGCAGATAGCTCCAGTGTGCGGCAGGCTTTATACAGGTAGCCGTTGCCCGAGATACTGGGTGCCCTGTTCCATAGGATTAGACGACATTAGGCCTACACCTTTCACTTCAGTATGCGTTCGGAGTCTATAGATGAAGCTTCCTGCATGTCTCACGAATCACTTAAATCTGAACTTGAAGAGCTTCCAGTCTTTCGAGCAACTGAAACGCACAAGCCCCATCATTCTAGTATCCATGCCAAACAAGTTACATGCAGGCCTATTATTTCAGATGCACATTGTGCACGTGAACCACAAACACAACAAGTTGGAGGTAGCCGAGATTGTGAAAAAGGATGATGGTCTCCTTGTCCTGGGAGTTTTCATTGATGTCGCTGTACGTATACTTTTTTATTGTTTTTGCAAACATCAGATTTGTCGCCACTACCGATCAAGGTTCACACCTGAGGTGATATACAGTTGATCCAATCTTAGGTGTGAACCTCTCGATAGGATCAAAGCGTTGGTCGAAAACTGGTAGGCTGAAGCTGAAGTCGAAGGTGACATCGTATGGTCCAAATTACCTGACATAGGCCTAATATCTTGAAAATGGACTTGAAGTACATGTACTGCCTAGACCCATCATGACCAATTTCTAATTTTTCTACAGGACGAGTCCAAAGGCCAAAAACCCAATGCCGAGTTTTCTAAAATTATTAACGCCAGCAGGATGGTGAAGGATCAAGGTAAAGCCTGCAGCACACGGCGTCACCACTTTCGTTGCTCATACAGGCAATTTTCGTGGTCGCCACGAAAATTGCTCATAGTGATGCTTGGCCATCGGCAGCACACGAGACCACTGAGTGGTGACGTCTGCTGTAAACCGGCAACCACCACAAAAATTGCCGTAAGAGACTGCCCCTTCAGTAGGGCATGATGTCCGAGTGAAATTTAACTCACTTGGGCCGTATGCACCAAACAAAGATAATCTTGAACTCAAGTTGAGCCACAACTTTTTGCATTGTTCAGGTTTGCCAGAGCATGATGTGACAATGAAAAAGCTGTGGCTCAACCTGAGTTTAAAATAATCTTCGCTTGGTGCATACGGCCCACTGAGTCGACTCTTGGCCGATTACACCAAAGAGCAGCTTTCCTTGCGCGTTGCTTTCCACCGTAGGCCTACACAGGGCAACGTGCCCGTGTGCGGGAAAGCAACCCGGCGTCGTGCTACCTCGAGCAATGAGCAATACTTTGCTTGCAAAAAGCAATGAGCTCTTGAATGGATCCATACACGTGGCAATTTCTTTCTTTCCATCAATTCCTAGCAAGAGCAAGAAAAGTTGCCTCGAGTGCCGCGGACTTAGGAACTAATTTCTCATTCGTAACCTGTGATTTGGAACGAATTATCCGTAACCTGAAGAATGAACATTGCATTCTCCATAGGGCCTATAAACGCACACTTTCTGATTATGATTATGATGTTGAATGGAAAATGAGGCGTGAGAAATGAGAAGTGACAGACTAGCGCGTAAGCAGCGCGTCCGAAAGCGTTCAACCAATCAGTGAGGCGGTAACACGGACCGAAACAGTTACTGAAGGATCTTATTGGTGGAACGGCTGCAGGACGCGCTGCGTACGCGCCAGTCTGTCACCGGCTTAAAGGAGCACGGTATTGCCACTTTTTCTCGACAGCCGGCGCCACCGCGCCACTCTCCAACCCACGGGTCTGACTACGTCTCGGCGAATGACCCGATTTACTGCGTACATTTTGTAATGCATTTTTGTAGTTCGTCTTACTGCCGCCAGGTGGCTCCCTCTACGTCGGCAGTCAAATAACGCATTTGATATCCAATACCGTGCTCCTTTAACAGTCACTTTCCACTGCAGCTAACACAACGTACAAGATGGCAGAGGGAGAGCTCAACCTCATGAATCTGTTGCCCACAGACAAGAAATACTACTACACCTACCCTGGTAGCTTGACAACTCCTGACTGCCACGAAACCGTCACTTGGGTCATTTTCAAGGATGTCATCTACGTGAAGAAGGAGGAGGCAAGTATAGACCTACTATACTCTTCCATCGACCGTTTTCCGATGAAAATTACGGGCTGCAGCTGCAGACGGGCGGTCTCTGGCCCCGTATTCATAAAGCTACTTAAGTCTAAGTATGATACTTATCTTTTGTGTTGAACAAAGTGTCATACTTTAGACTTAAGTAGTTTTATGAATACGGGGCCAGACCCCCATCTAGGTTGAGGGTATGATTGAGCGAAAGTAAGGGCTGAGCATTTCAATAGGACTGCGTTCGAGGTCGACAAATGTAGGCCTACTCTGTCATTGTGCACGTATTTTTCAAATTTCCCTTCAGTTAAATAAGCTTGTCGAGAGCCTCAGCTGCCACCCAGTCTAATCCACAATCTGTTTTTCCAGCTTGAAGTCTTTTATACAGTCAAAGACGCAGATGGCGAACCCCTGATGAATATCTTCCGTCCACCACAGCCAGTCGGTACAGACCGCAAGGTCCGGACCACCAATCCCGAAGATGGATACACAGTAGTTTCCGGAGGTACCAGTGTCAAGGCTTCATTCGTGTTCTTCCTATCAGCTTTGTTACTCGTCGTTTTCGCTTGAACTCAATACACATATCGACCTTCCGGGTGGCGCGAACATCAATAGGGAGTTTTCGCAAAGCCCCCCGAAACGCCAACGCGAACGCCCAACCCATTGTTCGATGGCACGACGAGAGCACCGAACAAAAGGATAGACGTTCGCGGTGGCGTTTCGGGGGCTTTGCGAAGACTCCCTAATGTTCAGCGATGGAGCCGATGCATGACACCGAGAGCCGACATTGATCGTCATGAAATGACTGAATCAGACGTCCTATATTTCAGGCGTTTTGTTTCGAATCTTCCGTCCTTGCTTTTTTGTAGGGCCTACATGTATAGGCCTAAATAGGTTTTGACATCAATACTCCTCAGTCAGATATTCCACCTGTTTTAGTTTGTGCTTGTTGTACATGTATATATTAGGATGCTTTTCCTAACATTTTGTCGTTTCCCTCATACTGATGTTGTCATGACACGAATATTTTCTATACTTGTACAGTTTCTTCGCCAATTCATGCCGATGTTAACCAAACTTTGTACTTACACGTATTTTCAACCAATTAGCAATTTTCAGAGAATATTGTATATTTACACCTATTTTCACTATTTTTATAGAGTACTCTACAAATAAATTTGCAACAAGTATACAAATACAAGCCTTTCTGGCCACTTTATATCACTCGTTTAGTGTTTCAATCGCAGCGACTGATATGAGGACGAAAACCTTCATCGTCAAAAGATTATGCTACGGGACCAATGGGGATTTACTACACCGCTCCTGCGATTTGTTGCTTTGTGTGAAGATCGGTGGTAGGAAATCCTTGGTGCTCACAGAACATGTCAAGCGAGACGCGAGTTGCCAAAATTATCCTTTCAAACTTTGGTTAAAGCAAAATTAAAAGGAGCAAATGCATTATTTGACTGCCAACGTAGAGAGGGCCACCTAGCGGCAGTAAAACTACAAAAACGCATTAAAAATGCACGTTGTAAATCGGGTCAATTCGCCGACAACGTATTGGTCCCTGTTGGAGAGTGGCACGATGGCGCCGGCTGTCGGGAAAAAGTGACAATGGGTCCAGTAATTTACAGCTGAACCAAATGACTCGCATTGCTCCCAGCAAAATTGTTAGTGTGAGAGCTGTATGAACCACTCAATCTCGTTCTCATCGTCTTCCGTCCCGTTCCGCATTTTATGATGGCTCCACTATTGGTCGGAAAATGGAGACTAGGTGGCGCCGTGAGGAGTCTGAGAACCAACAGGGCCTACTACTGCTGCGAGTGACATCGCCCCATTACAGGTGGCTGTACGGCTATTAAGTAGTTCTTTTCACAACCTCCGACGCCATCTGAAATTCAGCGATCTCTTCCAGCGTCCCTAGGGCAACGTATATTCCACAGCTTCAGCTAAAGCCGCGTTTACACTGCCATAAAAATTGGCTCGCTTGAAGTGAACCGTTCTCGGTCCGGACCCGGCCCGCCTCGTTGGCACCGTTTAGGCCTACACAGCGCGGTCTTCACTGGGCCAGAGTCATCCAGCAATCATCTGCTCTCCAGCACAGTGGAGGCGAAAAATCGCGGACATTTAACATGGCGCCGGCCATAAAGAAAGCGATGAAGTCTTGGTTAATTTTGGCACGTTCGAAGCGCAAATGAATCTCCAAAAGCACCAATTTTGTTTTTGAGACAAGTAGAAACGAAAAATCATGTCAAATGTCATGAATGTGTGTGGCGTAGTACCGCGAATGACGTCACAGGGTCAAGGTCAATATCGGGCATGCGCACAACTCCTTAGGTGAGAGGACTCGGCCCAGTGGCGCGTTTTCACAGCACAGATTTTCTGCCGTGCCGTACGCGGTCCGGACCGAGGCCACCTCTTCTTGCGGACTCGGCCCACTTGAAACTGTATGGCACGGTGCCGGGCCCTCTCAACCTGTTTTGCCACTTTTTCTGCCGAACCGGACTCGGCACGGATGATTTTTGGCTGCGTAAACGCGGCTTAATACTCCAGGGAAAATGCACCCAACACAAGATATTCTCCGTTTCGAGATTGCGGTCTACCCGATGGGGCCAGACATCAATTGCTTCGTCTTTGACGGAAAGTACATCGACAGAAAAGAGCTGGTAGTTCCTTTCGGAATTTTTTGATCGGTAACGTATAAGCATAAAAATTCATCCCGTAATTGCAGTATAGGAGCAGAGTAGTTGCGGATGATAGGAGGTCCCGTATGGCTACAGACTGAGTACTCCTGGCGGTGATGCCACTAGCTACACTGTAGTAAATATTCAATGCCTTGTTTGGAAAGAGGAACGCGAAGGAGCTAATGGATACGGTGAGCAGCATGGCTGTGATATGTCCATCTTTGCCCTTCTTACCAGATTCACCGCGGAGGGACTTTCGTTGACTCCGACTGCGGGATATGATGCAAATGATACCGATATTAGCGATGAACATTATGATTAGAGGAATATAATAAGTTGTGGTCAATCTGATGTGGGCGTAATAAGTATTGAGAACTCCAGGGAGAACAAACATACACGACAGAGACACTTTCGTAAAGGTGCGACCCCGCCTTAGGAACTGCACAGGAACGAAGACGATGAAGATAACTGTGATAGCCACAAGAACAGTTAATTTGGCTCTTCGAACACTGCATAGGATTTTCGCTTTCAAAGGAATGGCCACCGCAATGAGCCGATCCACGGACATAGCCACGAGAAGGAATGATGACAGCGACGCAAATGTGTGAACCACAGCGAACATTACAGAACAAAAAAGGGATGACGTACTGAGTTCTCTTGACCAAGTTATTGCCAATCTTCGTCCTGCTTTTAATAACAGATATAGTGAATCCGACACTGCGAGGGTTCTCATGTACAGACAAGTTGAAGATGACTTGTATTGTGGTTGTGAGAGTAGAATGAAAGAGAATACGTTTCCTGTCACCCCGATGACCAGCACGCACAGAGGTAGGTGGACGTCGAGTATGTTGACTATTTTCTCTATAATGTTGGATATTGGATCTTGAGTTGTCCAGGATGGAGTTAATATTGAATCCCATGCCGCAGCAGTGATGTTCGATTTTGAATCACCCATTTCCGTCAAAACTAAATGCTGTCTGTAGTAAAGGCCCGTTTCCACTTCAGCGGATTGATTCCGCCGCGGTTTGCGGCGAGCGGAGCGGTTTTCACAGACATTGGGATATATTAACATGCCATGTATTGTTCAACCATCGAAGGATTACGGTATCCAAAACCCTGTGAAAACCGCACCACTCGCCGCAAAACCACCGCGGAATACGCTGTAGTGAAAACGGGCCTTACCATTCTGCAACTGATACACAGAATTTACCATTCGGTATTTGTATGTTATACCAAAAATAGATATCTATTTTTGGTTATAACTGATCTTTGAAAATCGGTGGCCGTTAATCCAAATATATACATGGACTTTATTGATAGGAATACATGTATTTAGAACTTTTAAACTATTGACGACCTTGACTATTTTTGTAATGCATGGACAGAGTAGTGACACCAAAGGACTATTTTTAATTTCCTTTGTCCTATTAGATAAGGTTCCTCAAAAAAATGAATAATGCGTTGAGTATGATTACAAATCTCACCTATAGAGGGAGAATTTGGATCCTAGAGAGTTTTCGCAAAGCCTCGGAAACGCCGACGCGAACGTCTATCCTATTGTTTGGTGCTCTCTTCGTGGCATCGAAAAATGGGATTGGCGTTCGCGGCGTTGGCGTTTCGGGGGCTTTGCGAAAACTCTCTATTTCCTCATATTTCACGCAAATTGATTTGTTAACAGAATTCGTGTCACACAAAACATGGACATGTAGATTCGATGACGGGGGGGGGGGAGGGGGGGGTCTCGGGTTCGATTCCAGACCGAGTCGCCATTTTGTTTTCTCAACTGGTCTAAAGGTGCAGAGCGCTGAATTAGCTGCTCCTTGAGTTCCCCTGAAAGGATTCTGGAGAGACTGATAGGCCTAATGTGAACCGCTTTGACAGTGTAGGCCTATAATGGTTGGAAAGAGCTCTATAAAAGCGCGGCACGTCTGTCATCATTGTCACGGTGTACAATCAACCTTGCCGTACAGCTACGGGAGAAAGTTCCGGTCACATACGCTTGGCAAAGCTGAGATTCCAAATTACATGTACTATAAATACCACTGCTAAGGGCAAAATGACAGTCCTAGGTGAACGAATCTATACTATAAAAGAGTAGGCCGATTTTTTGAGGAAAGTAAACGCGAAAACTACCGCCCGAAGGCCGCGACACTTGGTACCAACGGGAAGCTTGCGTTTCGGACAAGGTTTCTGGTGCCTTATGCCTGGCTTTCACTGACGCTACGAATGTCCCGAATCGCCCCGAATCTGAAATTTTCCAATTCGTGGTGAATCGGCTTGAAAAATACGCCGAATGTCAAGAATGGGTAAAGAAACAAGTACGGATTCAAAGAATCGTGTAAGAATTGTACGAATAAGGTACCGACTCACTTACGAATAGTCGTACTTGATTCGTAAATACATTCGAGACATTCCTGCCTGTTTTCGGCGTGGGTCCATGATGCCCCACTTTCACTGACGCTACGAATGTCCCGAATCAGAAAGTTGTCCGCTTCGTAGATAATTCTCAAACGTTTCTTGCAGTTCTTAAATGATTCTTGGTTGATTCCTAAAACATTCCTACAGTTCGTGTGAGTTCGTCGAGTCGCCACGAAAGTTTTTGTTTGTCAAAAACTTTCGTGCGACGGTCACGAATCGACCACGATCTATAGGAATTTCAAATTCGTATAGATCGTAAACACTTCGTAACCCTTTCTTATCGTCCGTAACAGCTTCGTAGTCGATTCTTTTGCATTCTGGGCTATTGTTGGCCATTCGTGTCTCCATCAAATTTGTGGACCCACGCCGAAAACATCCCGAAACAGGCACGAATGTCCCGAATGTATTTATGAATCAAGTACGGATCTATCACGAATCGGCCACGAATATTCGTAAGTGAGCCGTACCTTATTCGTACAATTCTTACATGATTCTTTGAATTTGTATTTCGTAGTTGAATTTGTGTCGTGGAATTCGTGAACGCTCCCACGAAAGTTTTTGACAAACAGAAACTCACGCGAACAGTACGAATGTTCAGGAATCAACTAAGAATCACTTAGGAACTGCAAGAATCGTTTGAGAATTATCTGCGAACCCGACAACTTTCAGATTCGGGGCGATT
>NMRB01000522.1:174359-187557 GCA_002633025.1 Notospermus geniculatus
CGCACCCAACCTTTCTGTCAATCCTGGATCCGACCCTGCCAGGGACCCCCCACTCATCAGAGGGCTGCTACGGGCCTGAACTATGACTCTCATGGTGAATGTTGAAGGATCAGTACAGATAAAGATAAAGCTGAACACACCAAGAAGTATTTTTATGATCTGATCAGTATTATCAGTCAATGACATAAACTCAGGTGATGGCACCCAGAAGGAGTACAATTTCTGAATACAATGAATACAAGTGGTATTTGTGAACAAAATGCTTTCCTGTCTAGGTCACAGATGTCAAAAATTCGATTTTTCAAGATGGCCACCTGGTGGCCACACATGACGTTTTTTGGGACTGAAATTTCAGCAGGAATGTACAGGATACTTGCATAGATATTTAGACAACATTGAAACATCGTAACATTTACTACCGATGAGATATGGCCAAAGTCAATTTTTCAAGATCGCCGCCTGGCAGCCATGTTGAAGTCCAATCGAACCGAAATTAGGCATATAAGTAGACGGTACCAAGACACATATTTAGGCACGGTTAAAGCATCCTAGCTCCCACTATTTATGAGGTGTGGGTCGAAGTCCATTTTCAGCTCACCTGGGGTGAGCTCTTGTCGTGGGTCTGCGTCCGTCATCGTCGTCGTCCGTCGTGTTCCGTTAGCAGGGCACGTTTCGTAACCGCTGGAGCTATTGATCTGAAACTTGGTACATATATACCCCTAGGTCAGATGATCTATGATGCCAAGTTTCGGTCCGATTCGACTCTTAAGCTTGGCCACCAGGTGGCGGAAACCAAAAACACAAAAAGTGCAATAACTCCTGAGCTAATAACTGGATCACCTCCAAATTTTTATCATAGGTGTATCTAATGAGGGTACATTACATATATAATGGGTTTTTGGTTTGACCTACTTTTCAAGGTCACATAGGTCAAAGTTCGAAATTTTGCCTTTAAGTGGCACGTTTCGTAACCGCAGGTACTATTGGCCTGAAATTTGGTACATATATACCCCTAGGTCAGATGACCTATGACCCCAAGTTTCGGTCCGATTTGACTCTTAGCTTGGCCACCAGGTGGCGGAAACCAAAAACACAAAAAGTGCAATAACTCATGAACTGATGAGTGGATCCTCTCCAAATTTTTATCATTGGTGCTTCTAATGAGGATGCATGGCATAAATAAGAGGTTTTTAATTTGACCGACTTTTCAAGGTCACAGAGGTCAAAGTTCAAATTTAGTCATTTGGTGGCGCGTTTCGTAACTGCTTGGGCTATTGACTTGAAACTTGGTACATATACACCCCTATGTCGGGTGACCTATGACACCACTTTTCGGTCCGATTCAATTCTCTGCTTGGCCACCAGGTGGCCAAAACCAAAGCTCAAAGTCCAGTAACTCCTGAACTGGATTTTCTCCAAATTTTTATCAGGTGCATCTAACGAGGATACATGACCCAGGAACATTTCGATTTAACATTTGTCATTTGTTTTTCTGGTACGTTCACCCAGGTGAGCACATGGTCCATGGACCATTTCATTCAAGATGGCTCCCTGGCGGCCATATTTGACGTCGAATCTGACTGAAATTTACCATATATTTATATGGTACCTAGATACATATTTTGACAACGTTAAAACATCCTACCTACTCCTTTTTATAAAATGTGGGTCAAAGTCCATTTTTCAAGATGGCTTCCTGGCAGCCACATTTGAAGTCCGATCGAGTCCGATCGAAATTTGGTGCATTCGTGCAGGGTGCCTAGATATATCTTCACACCAAATAGCCATGAAACGTGCCACCAAACTGTGAATTTTGAACTTTGACCTCTGTGACCAAATTTCAAGTTTGTAACCCAAGCGGTTTAGAAACGTGCCACCCCTGTTAACGACGACGGACGCCGACGGACACACTACGGACGACGGACGACACACCATGGGAGAAGCTCACCTCACAGAGGTGAGCTAAAAACTGATGAGAATATCTGATGCCCAAAACAAGAACCTGAACCGCCAAGATCCCCTCCCTGCATAACCTCCTGCATGTCTCTACTAATGCCCTTAGTTCCCCTATTCTGGCTACAGGTCAACACTATCTGGGCCGTATATACCAAACGAAGATTATCTTGAACTCAGGTTGAGCCACAACTTTTCAATTGCTCAGGTTTGGGCAGGGCATGATGTGACAATGGAAAAGTTGTGGCTCAACCTGAGTTCAAGATAATCTTTGCTTGGTGCACACCGAAATGTTTAGTGTACACAAAACCAGCCATGGGCGCAGCCATCTTTGATGCAATGCATTATGCCCATGAATAGCCAGGACTCTGTATAAGAATGCGACAAAATTGTCAGATATTTCCTAAAATCTCTCTAGTGCTCGTGGTTGTGTTATGGCCATCCGGGCGTGCCACAAACGGCGTTGTCTTCGAAGGGATCAAACAAGCAGTTTTCTACCAGGCCCACAGCCCTAGCCGACCAACTAATGGGCATGCGCAAGACCTACTGCGCATGCGCAGCTTAGTACACATTGCCACTATGCAAAACATTTCGGTGTGTGGTGCATACGGGCCTAAAGATAAATTCGATTGCAAAATACCAATTGGTCAGGTAAATACCAATTGGACAGGTATTTTTTTCTTTCGTTACAATTGCAGCTAAAGCTTAGGCCTACTTACTCCTTACCAGCAGATTGTTTGAAAATCAAACAAATGACTTCTTTACCATTGTGTCTCAGAAATGAAGTGTATCTGTTCCCATGCAGTGCAGATCAGCCCGTTTGTTCCCTGTAACTCGACTTTGATCATTTGAACTTGGCCCTCGTTGGTGAAAACTGGTGATACTGCATGCTGCCACAACTCATGCCTTGTTCTCAATCTCTTGCAATTGTTACACAGCGAGGGGTCGATAAGGTTGATTTAAATGTAAACCCTAAAGATCAAGGGCCGTATTCAAAAGGGTGATCATCGCGCGATTAGGACTTAGACGCATGTAACTTCACTAAATGCATACACCTCCACCATGCATTTGACGAAGTTACACGCGTCTGAAGTCTTAAACACCCTTTTTGAATACGGCCCCAATTGTTATGTTGAATAAAACTTCGGGTCGTATTTTAGAACGTTCCTTAACATTGAGGTCCACCTTAAATCTATTGTTCTCGATGGTTTTACAATAGACTTGAGGTCGACCTTAACGTTAAGGAACGTTCTAAAATACCATGTGTCCCAATAAATTATGTTGGTTACATTTCTACGACCAAATTGGATCAAATGGTTAAAGTAGGGCCTAACATGTAACATGTAATAGACCTGTCCATTTGCCCAGTTTGGTCATTCAAGCGCGAGGGCGTGGTTTAGGGTGTAGGCCAAGCCAAATCAGTCTGACTTCAGAGTGCCACTGGATCAATGCCTTTTTACACAAATGAACAGCGCACCTTCATTTTGCTTCTTTACCGAAGAATTCATTGGTTTGGCCTTACTTCATGTCACGGTCGTCGATCACCAGTCATTGCATCACAACCAGTATTTAGGCCTCCCCTTAACCCCTTCATCCTATTTGGTGGTATAAATGTAACCAACATAATTTATTGGGACACATGGTATAGTCCATTCCAGATACCTAAGGCAAATGGTACTGGGTTGAACTCTGGACCCTGTTCACTATTTTGACGAGCCATTGCACAATACTGTACTTTAACAGGCCAGTCCAATGGTATAGAGAATAATGCATGTCACCTTGCCTGTTTGTGGTCAAGCTGTTAGTAATAGGCTAACCACAACTGACAAGGTCAGCCAAGTACGATTTGCGTTAGGTATCTGGAAAGGAATACCACCCATAAATTCACTGAATGAATCATAAGTAGGCCTACATAGGAATATCCAAATCAGCAGCGCTAGCGATCTCTAACTTCAGTGTTCAAGTCATGTTCACTGATCGCTTCGATGCGACACACAGAAATAATTTCCTTTTATTCTTTAGGCTTACTCATTACAATTGACTTGAAATATCGATTGGTTTTACTGTATTCTAACGGGTTTTTATTGCTCTCCCGCTTGATAATGAAATTGATGTATGTCATTCATAATAGAGAGGTTGCCCAGCTTTCCGACTCCGACTCCGACTTCAACTACGATAATGAATTGCAGTCCGCTGTAGACATCCTTGGTAAAAACGATTTGATGGACGTTTGCAAATCGTAAAATGCCATAACTTTGTGGCGCAATAATTTTGACTCATAATCGGAAGTGCACGTAAATCGCAAATATTATAGTCGTGTTTCAAGTCGTAACGACTAGGATTACGACTTCAATATTCATTATTGAATATTTATAAGGCCAAAGTTTTCTGCCTTCAATTTATGGTGTTTGACGAATTTAAAACTTCTATCAAATCGTTTTTACAAAGGATGTCCATAGCGGACTGCAATTCATTCTCGTAGTTGAAGTCGAGGTCGGGCCGCTGCGCAACCTCTCATTGGCGCAGTACACGCAAATATAGCTCTTTCATGTTATAGAACAACCAACCCTTTTAGTACCGGTAGTCATAAAATACGGAATGGAAATCTTCGAGGATGGAACGATGTTCCAAATTCCTGCAGCTTCCCTATGCCCTACTTGGATATTCTTGATGATAAAAATGCTAACTCTTTTTCGACCAGCACGTCACTTGTTCTAAGCCACCCCTACATACGATAAGCGAAAAACCGCCCTGACAAAATCTTCACTGTCACCCATCCACCATCTCCTCCGACGAACGGTACGACAATATTAAGACTCCTAAAGCGGTCCACACACACCATCCAATATTATTGGCCAGACTTTTTTTATTCGCGAGCCCGCCGCTAGGTGAAAATAGGAAAATGAGAAGAAAAAATATTTTTCGGGGTTTTCGCGAGCCCGCCGCTCCAAAAACTCGCCAAAATGGGAACAAAATGAAAATTTATTTTTATTTTTATCCCTCCCGCCGCTCAGGAGGCCGAGATCGAAAACACATTTTTCAAAAATATGACTTTTAAATATTTAACGCCCGATCGATATAGTCAGGTCAATATATGGAAAATACCCCCTCAACCCCCAAAAAATTGCTACAAAAGGTTTTTCAATTGATTCTGGAGGGGCCCAAATGGGGTCGTGTGCTTCCAGCTTGATGGGTAGAAGAAATACATGTAAATAGCAAAAATATTGCCTATTTGACCTTCAACTTGTGGAATAATGTCGATCTTGTCCCCTCGCCAGACTTTTTTTTATTCCTTGTTTCGCGAGCCCGCCGCTAGGTGAAAATAGGAAAATGAGAAGAAAAAAATATTTTTCGGGGTTTTCGCGAGCCCACCGCTCCAAAATCTCGCCAAATGGGAACAAAATAAAAATTTATTTTTATTTTTATCCCTCCCGCCGCTCACAGGAGGCCGAGATCGAAAATACATTTTTCAAAAATATGACTTTTTAAGATTTAACGCCCGATCGATATGCGGTTTCTGACAGTTCTATACGCAACGGCACTGACATGCCAACAGTCTCGCACAGATGTTCACTTTGCAGTACCGATCGTGTATGTATACAGTACAGTACAGAAACCCAGCTCTGACTTGCTCGAGGCTGTCATATCCATATGGCGTGGTTCATGGTGACTCGTCACCTCGGACCGAAATTAGAGCGTGCCTACACGCAAATACACGTAAGCAATGATACTATTACAACTGGTGACTTGGGGAACAAAGACATTCCTGTTGGGTGGGATACAGGGCTGCTTATGAGAAAAATTCAATGTTCTGAAGACGATAAAAGTGGGACTTACGTCGGACACGCCAGTTGACGTGGCCTCGTCGTTCAAGCTTCGGTACATAGGCCTAGATGTTTTAGCATTCCCCGTGTCCATCATCATGCAGTCCATCCCTCCATTTTTCCACCAGTTGACCCTTTAGGCGAGAGTTTTTTTGTTCCTTGTTTAGCGAACTTTTTTTCCACAGATTTTGTGATAAAGACAAAATAAAGATAAAGATAAAATTTTATTTTCTTCTATTTTGATACTTCACAAAATGGCGCTTGGGAAATTTCTGGGAGGCGGCAATTTAAAAAATAAAATTTTATTTCAAAATAAAATAAATTTATTTCAAAAACAGAAGTCTATAACTTGTCTTTTTTACAAATACGTTTCAAGAATGTAGGCCCTTTAGCTGCTTGTTGGTGCTGTGACCAGTATGAATGGAATGTTCACTGCCGTCTGAGATATTCTCCATTGATGACCCAATCTGGTTGATTCTTAGGTTGTCCCATTCAGCAGGGACATACAGCAGCAGCAGGTCGCCCAGTTTGGCAACTGGACCCATCAAGCAGGGATTTGTGGGCTTTTGAGCTGCCAGCAGCCCGGTGCAACACGGTGAACAACCCCATGCTCAGGCGCGCACTGACATACAGCTCGGCTCGTGCTATGGCATGTATGTAGTCCGAACACTGCCACCTGTTGCTCATTTTCAGAACTGACGGACGCAACAACAGTCAGATGAAGCCTCGCGGGGGGTCTATTTTGATTGGTCCGTCCATCTCCAGGTCGTGTTTTGCATATTCACTTAGTTAGGGCAATCGTATCATTTGACAACGCTGCTCTCAGGCATTCTACTTGCTTAGATTTCAACCAGCTACACTCGCAATCACGCTCTCTCTTCACTTTGGCAAGACAAACATTTGTTTGGCAAGAAAACCGCAATTTGTTATCAAAATCACGAAATATGTTCCTCTCGATAAGCCGATCACAACATCGCGATCGTTACTGTTTGAGATCACGTGACACGGGAACGACCAATCCGTGATCTGATCATGCTGATGACGTAGAAACAAAATCTGGTTCTTCGTTTACTCATCATCTGACTCTGTATTGCGTCCAGCATAGGCTAAAAATAGCAATACGAGTCAGACGTTCGGACTAGCATGTACATGTATGGTACTACCGCCAGATAGCATGCCGTCAAAACGGCATTCTCCCAGGCACAATGCACGAACGCATGCAATGCATAGCCTACATCGCGCGTGATGCCGATATGGGAGAAAATACACAGCACAAGCGGCAGAAGACAGCGCGGCGGTCGGAAAAAAATACATATTGAATGACCAATGTAAGAGCGGCGGGCGGGATAAAGATTTAAAAATAATTTTTTTTCTCTCGATTTTTCACCGATTTTGACGGCGGCGGGTTCGCTAAGACACATTTAAAATTTTTTTGTCATTTTCGTATAAGCGGCGGCTTCGCTAAACAAGGCATAGAAAACTCTCGCCTTATTTTGGAATAAAATTTTTTTTTCCTTTTCCTCCGCTATTCAGAGGCCTTAGACAACTTTCGAGAAATCAAAAAATAAAATTTTAATTTAATTTTTTCCTCTGATGGAGGTGCTGAAAAAAGCTCGGGAAACAAGGAATAAAAAAGTGTGGCCTTAAGTTCTTTATCGTACGCAGAGGGAGTCAAAAATGAAACAGAAAATGTGACAAGGCACGGAATACGACTCTTCGAATACAAATATCAGAACAATTGCGGCTCATTGACATATGTCCGGCAAACCTTGGCGGCTGGAAACTTCTGCCTGCACCGTCGATTTGCAAGCCAAGTCAATGACGTCACTTTTGGGGAAATGGCTTTCAATGCTCATGGTGGAGACGGCTTTTTTCATTCACAATGCAGGCGAGTGTTCCAAATATCGTGGATGCTCCACCGCGGTTACTTGTTCCTTCGGAAAGGATGAGGACGACAGGACCTTCCTGTGATAACGGGACGACCCTGTTGGTTACACCCTCCGAAGATGAGGTACCGGACACCTGTTCAATCATAGAAAAACTGATGCCCAAAACAAGAACCTGAACCGCCAAGATCCCCTCCCTGCATAACCTCCTGCATGTCTCTACTAATGCCCTTAGTTCCCCTATTCTGGCTACAGATCAACACTATCTGGGCCGTATGTACCAAACGAAGATTATCTTGAACTCAGGTTGAGCCACAACTTTTCAATTGTTCAGGTTTGGGCAGGGCATGATGTGACAATGAAAAAGTTGTGGCTCCACCTGAGTTCAGGATAATCTTCGCTTGGTGCATACGGGCTTATGAGTAAGATAAATTCGATTGCAAAATACCAATTGGTCAGGTAAATACCAATTGGTCAGGTAAATACCAATTGGTCTGGGCCGACCGCACAGAAAGTCCGATAGTGCTACCGACGCCTATCGGCAGTTAGTTATAACGCATTTTCCCATTAACTAAACCGCCGATACGCACCGAAAGCACTATCGGGTTTTCTGTGCGGTCGGCCCAGGTAAATACCAATTGGTCAGGTAAATACCAATTGGTCAGGTAAATACCAATTGGTCAGGTAAATACCAATTGGTCAGGTAAATACCAATTGGTCAGGTAAATACCAATTGGTCAGGTAAATACCAATTGGTCAGGTAAATACCAATTGGGTCAGGTATTCTTTCTTTCGTTACAATTGCAGGTAAAGCTTACTTACTCCTTACCAGCAGATTGTGTGAAAATCAAACAAATGACTTCTTTACCATTGTGTCTCCGAAATGAAGTGTATCTGTTCCCATGCAGTGCAGATCAACCCGTTTGTTCCCTGTAACTCGACTTGGATCATTTGAACTTGACCCTCGTTGGTGAAAACTGGTGATACTGTATGCTGCCACAACTCATCCCTTGTTCTTAATCTCTTGCAATTGTTAGACAGCGAAGGGTCGATAAGGTTGATTTAAATGTAAACCCTAAAGATCAAGGGCCGTATTCAAAAGGGTGATCATCGCGCGATTAGGACTTAGACGCGTGTAACTTCACTAAATGCATACACTTCCACCATGCATTATTTGACGAAGTTACACGCGTCTGAAGTCCATAACGTTCCATAACATTAAGGTCCACCTTAAATCTATTGTTCTCGATGGTTTTACAATAGACTTGAGGTCGACCTTAACGTTAAGGAACGTTCTAAAATACGACACCTAGGCCCATATTTTCAAAGTTGTTTTAACGCTAAAATGCATTTTAGTCCAGCACTTGCATGCTTATAGGCATGCAAGTGCTGGACTAAAATGCATTTTAGCGTTAAAACAGCTTTGAAAATTTGGGCCATAGGGTCGTATTCTGGAAGCTTCCTTAACTCTAAGGTCTACCTTTAGCTATTGTTTGCAGGCCAGAATACAAAAGCTTAAAGTGGACCTTAGAGTTAAGGAGGCTTCTAGAATACGGGCAATAAATTCACTGAATGAATCATAAGTAGGCCTACATACATGACATAGGAATATCCAAATCAGCAGCGCTATCGATCTCTAACTTCAGTGAGGTGTTCAAGTCATGTTCACTGGTCCCCGGGCACTGATCGCTTCGATGCGACACACAGAAATACTTTCCTTTTATTCTTTAGGCTTACTCATTACAATTGACTTGCAATATCGACTGGTTTTACTGTATTCTAACAGGTTTTTATTGCTCTCCCGCTTGATAATGAAATTGATGTATGTCATTCATAATAGAGAGGTTGCGCAGCTTTCCGACTCCGACTTCAACTACGAGAATGAATTGCAGTCCGCTGTAGACATCCTTGGTAAAAACGATTTGATAGACGTTTGCAAATCGTAAAATGCCATAACTTTGTGGCACAATAATTTTGACTCATAATCGGAAGTGCGCATAAATCGCGAATATTATAGTCGTTGTGTCAAGTCGTAACGACTAGGATTACGACTTCAATATTCATTATTGAATAATTATTAGAAAAATTTGGCCTTATAAATTTTATAAGGCCAAATTTTTCTGCCCTCAATTTATGGTGTTTGATGAATTTAAAACTTCTNTGGGCCAACATTGTTTCTTATTGTCTTAATGTGTTCCTTGGGGAGCGCGGTGGCATAATGGTTAGGGCTGTGGACTCGTGATCGGAAGGTCGCAGGTTCGATCCCCGGCCGTGCCACTCTGTAACTCTCAACTGGCCTGAAATGTCCATCGTGTGCGCTATATTGTGGCTGCCCTTTGGTTTCTACAGAAAGGTTTCTGAATCATAGGCTGGGGTAATAATGTGTGAAGCGCTTAGAGAGCGTAATACGCTATGAAGCGCTATATAAGAACTCGCCATAAACTCGCCATTCCTTACCCCCGAAAACCTAGGGATAGACACCAAGATCATCAAATTTGATTTGATAGTTACAGACTTATGGCCATTCAGAGGTTTCAGCGGCCATATTCGGCGCCATCTTGAAAAAAACACTTTTTCGGGGGTCCAACTTTGGTAAACTTTTAGTATGTTAAAAAGTACACTAAAACCTACCAGTATCAATTGAAAAACCTTTTGTAGCAATTTTTTGGGGGTTAAACTGTATTTTGACCTGACTAATATGCGGTTTCTGACAGTTCTATACGCAACGGCACTGACATGCCAACAGTCTCGCGCAGATGTTCACTTTGCAGTACCGATCGTATATGTATACAGTACAGTACAGAAACCCAGCTCTGACTTGCTCGAGGCTGTCATATCCATATGGCGTGGTTCATGGTGACTCGTCACCTCGGACCGAAATTAGAGCGTGCCTACACGCAAATACACGTAAGCAATGATACTATTACAATTGGTGACTTGGTGAACAAAGACATCACTGTAGGGTGGGATACAGGACTGCTTGGAGAATGAAATGGTCCATGGACCATGTGCTCATCTGTGTGTGGGTGAATGTCCCAGTAGAACAGATGACAATTGCGTGTTCAAGTGTACATGAACACATGAAAGCCACGAAGATATGTCCTTGTTCAAGTTCAGAACATTCTAGCTCCAGTAGTTAACGAGCTATGGGCCAACGCCCTACTTCCAAGATAGCCACCTGGTGGCCATATTTGAAGTCTGATCAGACTGAAATTCGCCACAGACATAGAGGGTAGGCCTACCTCGATACATCATCACACCTAATTTGAACAATCCAGGACAAATAGCCATGAAACGTGCCGCCCAACAATAAAATTTCGAACTTTGACCTCTGCGACCTTGAAAATTCCGTCAAATCAAAAACCCGGGTGACATGTCATGCATCCTCATCAGGTGTAGCTATGATAAAAATTTGGTGATGATCCGATCAACGGTTAAGGCGAAACTGCACTTCAAGGGTTTTCGGTTTATCCCCCCTGGTGGCCAAGCCAGGAATTACATCGGACCGAAACTTGGTGTCTGTGGTCATCTGACCTAGGGGCACATATGTGTGAAGTTTGAAAACAATAGCTCCAGTGGTTCACCATCAGTGTCCAAACAGAATGTATGTAGGCCTACTGTAGTTCATTGAATAGTCACTAGATGGCTCCATTTGAAATGGACAAAAAGTGCAATAACTAACTTATTATTCAATGGATCATCACCAAATTTGTATCATAAGTACATCTAACGCAGATACATGATATATTGTACAGGCTTTCAAGTTGAACAACGTTTGTCGGTCACACAGATCAAAGTTCCATTTTCCAAAAGGCCGGGTTTATTTATGCTTGCAAGCAGTTCCCTTTTTCGTCCTTATTTAGCAAGCATGCTTGCCATCTAATGCTGAAAAATGTCCCTATTTGGCAAGCATGTCACGCCTTCTAATGAATATTAATCAGGATATGTGCTTGCCATATTATTCACCACGTTTGGCTATTGGGCAAGCAAATATGCCATTTGTTTGTTATAACCTTGGAGGAAGTTATAACCTATCCAGGTGCAAGCAAGGGCCAAGGGAGATCGGGGGGGGGGGCACAGTTACAGAGTAAAAAACCTCATGTCCATGTTGTACTTTTTGGATGGAAAATGTGAGAGGCACGGCGCTGAATTTATGCACTGTGGCCAATGAGGCCACTATCCGGCACTCGTTTGTTGGCAACTTTCACTGTTCGGATCTATTTTTGTACGAAAACACAAAACGTTTCTTCTTGATATGCCTTTTTGTCGAAAAGGGAAAAAAACAAGAAAAACGAAAAGAAGAAAAAAATCACGAGTGTGATCACACAAGTTTCGAACCCGCGTCATTGGGGTTGCTGGCCCATCACTCTTTGCACTGCGCTAATCAACTGGCTGTAGATATGCGGTGGGAATTTATTAACTGGTTCAGGACAATGCAGGTAACTCGTCGTTTTAAGCCAAACTTGGCGTACTGTTTGGCAAACCAGGGTCGATAAATAACCACTTTCTTCTGAAAATCGCTTGTAGGTGGCTCCTTTCCGCAAGGCCCCCTCCACTAAACGATATTTTTGCCCTGTCAGCTGATCTGGGAGCGCTGCATAATTAATGAGCTAGACGTGCATCCAAGACTATACGTTTACTGCATACACAGCAGGTAAATAAACTGTGCAAATAAACAGTTCGATGCCTTTAACGCCGTCTTAAAATCTTCGTTGGAGGCATAGCCAACTCCCAATCGCAACTTTTCGATGCCTTTTGGCGGGGGCTGCGACGGCGAGTCGGAGGACGCCATCTTCGTCTTCTGTTTGCATAATTAATGGGTTCTAATTAATATTCATTATTGTCTGCTTGCCATCTAAGACCAAATTTCTGTAATTCGGCAAGCACTTGCTTGCCAAATAACCACTTCCTTTCCAAAATGGCTGCCTGGCAGCGGACTGTCAAGTCCGATCACGCTGAAATTTGCTGTACACATGAAGGCTACAAAGATACATACTTGTCCAAGTTCAGAACATTCTAGCTCCAGTAGTTAACGAGCTATGGGCCAACGCCCAATTTCCAAGATAGCCACCTGGTGGCCATATATGAAGTCCGATCGGACCGAAATCCGCCACAGACATAGAGGGTACCTAGATACATCATCACACCTAATTTGGACATTCAGGTGTAAAGTTTTTCAGTGTTTCCGTGTGTCAGTGTTCCCCCTATTGCTCTGGAAACACTGGCAGATAGATCGACACGTTTCTCTGTGTGTCCTCCATTGTCGAGTCGCGGCTTATTTCGTCAGACAATAGCAGGGGAACACTCGCAGATGGGGAACGCTCAAAAACGTTACACCGGGATAAATAGACACAAAGCGTGCCGCCCGACGATGAAATTTCGAACTTTGACCTCTGTGACCTTGAAAATTAGGTCAAATCAAAAACCCGGGTGATATGTCGTGTATCCTCATAAGATGTACCTACGATAAAAATTTGGTGATGATCCGATCAACGGTTAAGGCGAAACTGCACTTTAAATGTTTTCGGTTTATCC
>NMRB01000522.1:192185-226153 GCA_002633025.1 Notospermus geniculatus
GTATCGGTGTCTTCGTCTTAAAATAACTATGCTGAATGGGCGCTTGACATCTTGCAGATAGTATAACTCTTCGCTATGATATAAAAAATTCAGAGAACTTGCAATATGAAATCTTGTAGCATTTTTAAGTCTGATTACAATGCTACCACCTACTATGTGTTCACTGCTGTTATATAAAGAGGCTTCCCGGTACTTTCTTCTTCGGCACGTTACAATAAATGCGTCTGAATTGTGGTCAAACATCAATGAACTTGTTCGGAAGCAACGATCAGTGGGTGGGACAATAAATCGGCCGGTGAAACCACCACCCTTGGTGACATTATAAAGCACATGCATTCGGGGATTTTTCAACTTATACAAAATGCATAACTTGTAAAGAGACTGCCTATTAAAGGCGATAAGATCCATTCTGTCTACCATCGATGTGTTGTACGTAAGACAAAAAGTGCCATCACGTAAGCTGTAGACTAGTACAGTAATTATTGGCATTTTTCTCATACCGGTAGGAAATTTATGGCATACTATTTTCACTCCCGAACTGTCAAAGAACCAAATGTCGTATTTACCGATAACCAAAGGTGGGATCACCTTCACTGGAACCCTTTTCTGTTTGTACCGAATGAACCTTCGAACCTAGAATTCAACAGTCACAGTCATTTTAGAAGGGAAGATCTTCCGTGGGCCTATAAGCTAAACCCTAAAGGAATCAAACATAAAGGTTTAACTACGAACGATGAAGTAACTGAGGGATACACTTCATGTGCTGCCACCAGATGTCTCTCACTGCCTGAATTTTGGCTTTACGTCGAAGGCAGAAGCTTCAACTTTTTTTATGGTAGTGAATCGGTACATGAATCTGTCAACTTGATGCTTGAATTCCATTTCTGAGGATAACAGAGCTACTTTCAGCACAATTAGTGTTCCATGTGCAAAATAATGTACGCGAGCCTATTCAAATGTACACAGATGACCCAGCGCTCTCATCGTTCGTGGTTCTCATTAATTCAGTCCTTTTGTATCATGAGATCAACAAGTCTGAATTCAAGAAAATTTGCACTAAACATGCAGACGGGGCTTGCCTATCATATGGAAGAGTCAGAATGCAAATCTGTTGAGGTTTAAAGGGATACTATATCTACATTTATAAAATGCTAAATTTGTAAGTTGAACCTTTATGTTTGATATGGTTAAACTTAAGGCATCGGAGATGCCAGAGGCTTGCCATTTTTTTTATAGGCAGTGCAAGAAGGATTAAGGTGGAAGGGGGTACGTTTCACGTAATGTTGCTCCATTCCTTCTGTCACAACAGTTTAAATATTGTAGGCGTCGGTTGTCGAGTTAATATCAGTGCTTGTTTTAATACGGTACATGTAATATCAAGAAAAATGTAGTCTTAGAATATATAGAATACATGTACAGTACTTCGTTTAATAAAAATATTGAAAAGATTGTCGCTTTTTATGGTGTCCGATCAACAAGACCGGAAACCATAGTACTTGGTCGTGGTGTCTGTCTGTCTGTCTGGCCTGTAACTCGGCTCCTGCAACAGCTACAGCCCTGAAAATAAGTCACCCAACGTAACTTGATTCTGCGGCTACATGATGAACTCATTGTTACATGTCACAGACATGTCGGTCATGGTGATGTTGATATATCAAAAGTTGATATTTTGCATGACGCGTTCTGTGAAGTGCTGATAACTTGGCTCCTAGGCCAGTAACTACGAAAGCCCAGAGTACTCATTCAAATTTCAAAATTCAACTTTGAATTTTGAAATTTGAATGAGCACTCTGGGCTTCCGTAAGGCCAGGCTTATTTTATTTGTTGGATTACGGACCCTCCTACCCTAAAAAATCAGAAAGTGAAAAAAAAAATTTTTTCCCGCCCTACCATTTTTGGCAGTCTTTTTTTTCCTCGCCAGCCCCAGCAAACACGAAAACAATTTTTTCCGCGCCGATCGTAAAATCCAGTTGAAAAATTCTGCAATTCCGCAGATTTGCTAAAAACCGTCAGGTGTTTTACCACACACGCCTCGTCCCATCTCTCCCAGCATGCCTTGTGCAGGAACGTGAACAGCCAAGACGGCTGGGGGAAGATTTTTACCTTTGAGTGACGGCGAAGCAGGCAGCGAATAACAAGGAAGACCTTTTTATTTTTTTCTCCCTACCGTACTTGCATTCTAAGGTAAAAATCCGTAATCCAACAAATAAAATAAGCGTGGCCTTACTGGGATCATCAACTTTCATCTCCAGGGTCAGTATCACATTGATATTGATAAATCAAATTTGATATTTTGAGATATCTTAGGATCTCGTGCAGTTTAATAGCGACTACAACTTTGCCTTACCCCGTCATAGTCACACAAGGATGTTATTGCTACTAAAATTGTCCACCTGGAGTCTGCAGGTCACATGATATTTAATGATATCATGGTGATATTTGATATCTGAAATAACTCGACAGCTGGTATAGGAACAAGCCTAAGACCTTCACCCCTAAGGGGTTATCACTTATGCTCTTTCAGATTATGCAATGACCTTGATTGTTTGAGGTCAAGGTCAAGGTCAAATTCAAACTGAACTAGTATGGCTGTCTCAAGAACTTTAACAGAAGATCAGTGAGCATCATGGATCCAAGTCATATACCTCGATTATCCAGGATGCTTCTTTCATTTACGCAATGACATTGGAGGTCAGAGGTCAAGGTCACGGTTAAAATATAGCTGTAATATTGCAATAGTCAATAATGTCGACAGAGAACTTGCTAGTGACCTGAAACCAAGTACTGTTGAGGATGATCTTTCCGTCAATTCTTGCAATGACCATGAAGGTGGGATGTCAAGGTCAAGCTTAAACGGTCCCGATACAGAAACATGTTCATGACTATAACAGTCAAGAATTCTACCTGGCATTATGGAACCAACATGATACTTAGGTTATTGAGGATGCTCTTCCTGATTATGCAGTGACCTTGAAGGTCAGAGGACTCGGTCAATATAAAACAGCTCTTTATTTTATTATTATGACTTGTCTTTATTGATCTAGGGTACAACAGGCGAATCGCCTAAAAAATCAGTTCCCTGTACAAGAAAAACATTCACTGTTAGAAATAACAGAGGATTTTACAGAAAATTCCTGCAGCAGAGTCCCCAGGACTAGATCTGTAAAATTACAGGCTTAAATAAATGTTAACCAAGAGTTAACTGGAGGCTGACCAAATTATATTTTCATACTGCTCTCAGAAAGCTTCTATGGAAATTCAAATTGAGTCGAACCAAAACAGGAAAACATAAATAATTGCATAATGTAAATTTACAGAAAGTTCTGGGGACTCTGCTGCGGGCACTTTCTGTAAAATTATTACAATAATTTCTAACAGTGTTGTTTGCCATTAATTATACTGACAAATTCCAATCGGCGGCTGTTATCGGAGGCCACTCAACCTCACTCAGTTCCTGAGCCAGCCTGATCATTCTACGTAGTGATCTCCAAATCCGCCGCCGTCAAATTCAAGTTACGGTTGGTGCCATTCGCTCCGTATATGACCTTTCCAGACGGAGGGTTGAGAAGAACACGTTCTTGGCCCGACTCGTGTGGCGTTCTCGGCGTTCGAGACTGCCATTCTCGAGTTGAGTCAACAACTTCATGAACTAGGTCAGCACGAGTGTGGTCAAGAACGAGGACTCGAATACGCTCACAAAGTCCACACACTCAAAACAAGCGTAGTACCCAGGTGTTGTGCCTATAATTAATCATTGCGCCAATGCATACTGCCAACTTGGCCTGGGGCGAGAGTGCGTCACTTAAGATTTTGGCCGGCACCCTTGCGCGTAGCAAGCCTAAAGAGCATTCTGCAAATCGTGTATATGTGTATGTATGTTTATAGCCGTGGTTACACTACATAAAATCTCCGGGTTTTTTGCGGTCACACCTATGAATTGCCGGGCTTCAAGAAACCCGTATCTGAAAAACACGGGCTTCTGGAACACGGCAATCTCGCCGTGCTTTTCGAAATCCCCGTGTCTCATTTGTTCTGTAGCACGGCTACAGATGGCGCAGCCATTAAGTGACGTCGTTTTCGCGCCTCCAACAATGTGGGCCAATAGAGAAATGACTGAAGAGTCAGTGCATGCAGCGCAACTGTCGCCAGGCGACTTAACTACAATGTAGTAGTGTGACCTCTCGCCGGGATTTTCGTACACACGGGTTTGACACGTACGGGTCTGGAAAAACACGGGTATTTTTATGTAGTGTAACCACGGCTTATTATAAATGAAAAGAATAAAGCATGAGGACAGTTAGACAACTGAAAGGGCTGAGGCCAGTTGGCATAATAATAATGTAATATTTATTATGAGTTGGCATTAGTAGCCCTTAGGCACAAAATAAATATTGCTTCCACTTCGGTCGTTGGAACCTGCATCATTGCTTTCTTTTCCCAAAACACGCGTCATGGAGAAGTCGCAGTTCGTGATCTCCGGCCGATTGGCGGCCATTTTGAAACTTTCTATGCATCGAGCAGCGTAATGTGCACTGAAGTGAATTTCGTGAAAATTATGATATAATAAATTGAGTAATAACGGAACAAGGGGTTATAAACCTGATGCAGTAACGACATTGAACAAAGCGTTGGTCTTTCGGACTAACTTAGTTGTTTTCCGACTTATTTTAGCAACTTTCCTTCACTGTACTCGTACACTCTGTTGTACACCGATTTATCATTTGGGTGTACGTGCAGGATATTCTTGTAATCGTCAATGTAAACCATTCTGTTGTGTGTGTTCTTTATTTTTGACCCTCGCAGTTGTAGAAAATCTCGCCTGATTCCAAGACGTTTTATTTCCAACTCTAGTCCCTGTTTCGGACTGCAAAGTATTGTCCACATGAACCATCGGAGGGTATAAATGTACTGGCCAAAAAACAACCCAGAATAAAAATTTATTGTGGTGAATGTAAATTCGCCAGTTGTTGTCAGGATGTCGTTTATTTGATTACGTAATCCAATGCGGATATCGCAAAAAATTGTCAACTGCGAAACTGTAAATCTTTGGGTTTGTACAAGGATGATGTATTTGTAGTCGCCGATGAAAGCATGAAATAGGGATGAAAACGCTGATTTGAAAGTCACATGTACAGTGTCATGGTGTATCAGTGAAATCTCAAACTGCTTATTGTAATATTTCCTGCCGGAGAGGTAAATAGTAGCAGAAATATAATTTCGTTCCAAAATTGGACAGGCAACAACGAAACGGTACATATCACGTGTGCGAAGAGTATTGTGGTTGCTGTCTTCGACCTTGCATTGTTGCTTCGGTGCGCGTACCTTGCCCACAAACCTGCCTGCGGTAAGGTCAAACAGCAACATTGATTTCAACAAGTTTCTGTCTGATTTTCCGGTCATTAGGTTAAACCGGATGTATTTAGATACTATTTTCCACTGCATTTTGAAATATTCTTTTAAATAGGCTGTACAGTTGTGGGTTACATGATATGACTTCGGACCCTTGGAATACCGAATGATCCTACTTAACGGCACTGGATATTCATAATACATCACTGTGATGACGGGGAGAGTTCTACCACAGTAAACCGTCATCCGTTTCTTCTTGTTTATTGGAGGAATCATGGGAATCTGTCTCGTTAGTCGGTACTGAAGCGTACGACTTACGTGTGCCTGTGAAGGTCTGTATACAATGGCAACTTTTTCCCAACATTTAGGGCCATATTCATAAAGGGGGTTTAAGACATTGGGTAGTATTTTAGAACGTTCCTTAACGTTAAGGTGTAAAACCATCGAGAACAATAGATTTAACAAGGCACACGCTTGGCGTGGCGAATAACCAGGGGTAGCGAGCATAAAGGGGTCGTAAGTGTAGTCGTAAACTTGGGTGTAGAAGCAGGCGTAGGACTGGGTGTAACAGTTTGTAGTCGGCGAGCATAAAGGTTAGGTCGCCTATTTAGGAAGGGAGCATAAAACTAGGCGTATGACATAACGTCTGCGCCGAGGTATAACAGTGATATTTGGCGTAACTGCTCATTGAAAAGGTTGTGCGGCCTTGGGTTTCTATTGTGCGGGTTCGACGCCCTTCACCTCCAGACTCTGCGTCGTTAATTCGCAATGGCGGACGTGAAACCGAGGCGTATCCGAGAAAGGCCAGTTTCTCAGAAGATGAGAAATTGTGTATATACAAAAATGTTGTAGATTAATTTCCTCAGTCAAAGGATATTTTGACAAGCAAACTCAGCAATGCGACTACCAATGGTCGGAAAAATGACCGTCTACTTTGACTAAGACAGCTTTACGCCTGGTCATGAACAGGCGTAGGGTTACGCCCTTATATACACCTAGACGCAGCTTGCGTCTACCTTTATGCTCATGAGGATAGGGCCGCGACCAGCACTACGCCTGGCTTAGGCCTGACGTAGGGTTACGACCCCTTTATGCTCGCTACCCCAGGTTTTCGAAGTGGCGGCGTGAATAAAATGAGGTAGGTACGAAGTTGGTAGCTGAAATAACGACGAAATGTCCCAAGTTCGTAACTTTTGCCGAACTTTGACCTCTGTGACCTTGAAAAGTATGTCCAATCAAAAACCTCGGTATTATGTTATGTATCGTCATTAGGTGTACCAATGATAAAAATTTGGTGACGTTCCGTCCACGGCATTCATTCAGGAGAAATAGCACTTTTCCTGTTTTCACATTTAGCCCCCTATTGGCCAAACCTTGAATCGAATGACGCTGAATATCGAAAGGAAACAACGTCTACTCACAAGCAACATGTCCCAAAAATTTCAAAAGAAAATCTCAAGTCGTTTTTAAGTTATCAGTCGGACAAGAGAAAAGCGACCGCCCGGACGCCCGACCGCCCGCCACTTTCGGTAATTTAATAACCAGGACTTTCTTCGAAAACCTGGTTAAAAAGGTGGACCTTAATGTTAAGGAACGTTCTAAAATACGGCCCTTAAGCCGTTTTTACACTACGCAGAATTTTGGCCTGGACGAACCGTGCCGTGCTCGACCCGGGCCAGGCCCGCCTCAAAATGACCGTTCAATGCCGTTTACACTACACCATGAGAAATGGGCCAAGATCGTGAAAACTATTTGAATCGCCCGCTAGGGGACACTCTCCTTTCTGTGGAGGTAGGAACTCGCCGCCATTTTCAATATGGCTGCGCCCATGAATCTAAATATTCGCGGCAATGACGTATGTTGAGTTCAAGGCCGATAAATGAGCATGCGCACATCACAACAGGTGCGTCATTCAAGTGGGCCGAGCCCAGTAGCGTGTTTACACTGTGCAGTTTTCCAGCGGAACCGTGCTCGACCCGGGTCGAACCCACCTCCTGTTGGGGGGGTTCGGCCCGGATGAAAGTAGCACCGTGCCGAGCCCAGTTGTGCCGTGCCAACCCATTTACACTATCACCTTTTTTGCCGCGCCGTGCTCGACCCGGGTCGAGCACGGTTGAAAACACGTAGTGTAAAAGGGGCCTTAAGCCCTTTTTCCACTTAACCGCCTGCTTGGCCCGGTTGAAGCGTGCCGTGCTCGACCCGGACCTGGATCCGTGCCGAGCACGGTTTGGGTACCGTTTCCACTGGGACCAGTCCATCGGGGCCAGAGCACGGTGGGTCAACTTTTCTCTCTGTTGAAGGTTGCAATTTTCAATATGGCGGCACCCATGATATTGTCGGATTTGATAAAACTTGTCATTTATTTTAAAAAGATTAAACCTCAAGTGGGTCGAAGTCATTAGATCCATGATTCGTTAATAAGAAAAGAAAAGCAGACTGAGACAATTGGTCATTGAATAAAGAATAGTATGCTTTTACTTGAATTTTGCAATATAAATGCATTATGTAAATAATATCTGAAGTAAAAGCATTTGCTAGTCGTTATTCATGGCCCATATGACCCATAAACAGCGTCGGTCGCGGTATTGGGCATGCGCATTTCGTCTCAAGTAAGCGAACCGTGCCGGGCCTGGCCCGGTGACCGTTTCCACTACACGTTTTTCCAACCGTGCCGTGCTCGACCCGGGTCGAGCCCACCTCCTCTCGAGGGGCCAGGCCCGGTTGGATTTGGCACGGTGCCGAGCACGCTGGACCCATTTCCACTTACGACTTTTCTGCCGTGCCGTGCTCGACCCGGGTCGAGCACGGATAAATTGTGCTAGTGGAAAAGGGGCTTAAAGCCGTTTTTACACTACGCAGAATTTTGGCCCGGATGAACCGTGCCGTGCTCGACCCGGGCCAGGCCCGCCGCAGAAAGAGCATTTTACCCCCTTTACACTGCACCATGAAAACCGCGCCAATATCTGAATCGCCGGCTCTCCTTTCTGTGGAGGTACGAAATCTCCGTCATTTTCAATATGGCTGCGCCCATGATCATTCGCGGCAATGACGTATTGAGTTCAAGGCCGATAAAAGAGCATGCGCATTCACTAAAGGCGAGTGATTCAAGTGGGCCGAGCCGAGTAGCGTGTTTACACTGTGCAGTTTTCCAGCAGAACCGTGCTCGACCCGGGTCGAACCCACCTCCTGTTGGGGGGTTCGGCCCGGATGAAAGTAGCACCGTGCCGAGCCCAGTTGTGCCGTGCCAACCCATTTACACTATCACCTTTTTTGCCGCGCCGTGCTCGACCCGGGTCGAGCACGGTTGAAAACACGTAGTGTAAAAGGGGCATTAGACTCGTGTAGCTTAATGCACCCACTTCCACCCATGCATTTGACGAAGTTACGCGCGTCTAAGTCGTAGGGCCGTATTCATGTGCATTTCAATAGCTTGCAATGACAATGAAGCTAACGCTTTCCTAAGCATTTTAAAAGCAAATGGCATTAATGTCAATGAAGTTTACCGTTTATCCTATTGGCGGCCTACAACTCAAAGGCCATTAATGACGGGAAATGCTTTCATCCAAAAAAACCTAATTGATATTCACTGATATCAAGACCAAAATTGTCATTTTTACAAAATGCTGTGCAGAGCGACGGGGTGTGACAGTAAAGCAGAATAATGCAAATATTAATACTGATAGTACTACTGTTGTTTGTTAATACTTTTCTCTGGTACATCCGTGAGCCGGGATATTTTACTGCTTCTTCCCTCTCCATACATGTTGCTTTCTTGTGGTTCAGATGGCAGTCGAATCGTACGTCGGAGGGGAGAATCCCAAATGTCGAACAATTCTCCTGACACATACGAGCACAAGTTAAAATTGATACCAGACCGAAATTTACGCGATCCGGTTGTAAGATTCGCCAGTCGAAAACGACGACCTTAAAATAATCATTGTCCATTTTTCCTAAAAGAAGAGGTGGTGTTTCACCAGTGATTCAATGCATTAGTAGTTATTTCCTGGCGAACAACGAACCATCATACAATGTATTGCGATAAACGTCACCTGAAATTTGAACTTCAGAGATAATCTCAAGTGAGGTCATGCCTTTGTAATACTTCATCCGATCTTGCTGTCACGTGACCAGAAACAATGGAAACTGGAGAGCGAACAATATGGTCTACCGTGAATTTATGAAGTAAGCCCGTGCGTTACTCGAAGTCACTGGCGACCATAATTACTCGCAACCAATGCCATGCAAAGTTTGACCGCCGCTAACGTTCACGTAAAGAAACACTTATGTATAGCGTTATGCAGTATCAGTGTGTCCAAATTGTTCTTTCATTTTTGACTTCACACATTTGATATCCTGTCCCCATCCCAAACGTGTTTGTGGTTGATGATAGTTCCGCTCTATGCTTTTCAAAAACTGCATACCGTTCTCTCTGCAACGAAATGAGAGTAGTCTAAGGTGGAAAAAAGTACATTGACTGCACATGTAGGTGACGATTATGACCCATCTTCCCGATGGTGGAATGCCGACTTCCCCCAACACGACTTTTATCACACGCGAAACGTCATTTTGTAAACCAAAGACGTTGACAATGAAAGTGGACAATGATGGTCGACACATTTTAGTAAACAGTAGCGCTCACAATCTTGGCTGGAACAGGAGGCCTGGATCGTCAAAAATGAAACAAAAAATGCGACAAGAAACGGAATACGACTCTTCGAATACAAATATCAGAACAATTGCGGCTCATTGACATATGTCCGACAAACCTTGGCGGCTTGAAACTTCTGCCTGCACCATCGATTTGCAAGCCAAGTCAATGACGTCACTTTTGGGGAAATAGCTTTCAATGCTCATGGTGGAGACGGCTTTTTTCATTCACAATGCAGGCGAGTGTTCCAAATATCGTGGATGCTCCACCGCGGTTACTTGCTCTTTCGGAAAGGATGAGGAGGACACAGGACCTTCCTGTGATAACGGGACGACCCTGTTGGTTACACCCTCCGAAGATGAGGTACCGGACACCTGTTCAATCATAGAAAAACTGATGAGAATATCTGATGCCCAAAACAAGAACCTGAACCGCCTAGATCCCCTCCCTGCATAACCTCCTGCATGTCTCTACTAATGCCCTTAGTTCCCCTATTCTGGCTACAGATCAACACTATCTGGGCCGTATGTACCAAACGAAGATTATCTTGAACTCAGGTTGAGCCACAACTTTTCAATTGTTCAGGTTTGGTCAGGGCATGATGTGACAATGGAAAAGTTGTGGCTCAACCTGAGTTCAAGATAATCTTCGCTTGGTGCATACGGGCTTATGAGTAAGATAAATTCGATTGCAAAATACCAACTGATCAGGTAAATACCAATTGGTCAGGTAAATACCAATTGGTCAGGTAAATACCAATTGGTCAGGTAAATACCAATTGGTCAGGTAAATACCAATTGGTCAGGTAAATACCAATTGGTCAGGTACATGTATTCTTTCTTTCGTTACAATTGCAGCTAAAGCTTACTTACTCCTTACCAGCAAATTGTTTGAAAATCAAACAAATGACTTCTTTACCATTGTGTCTCAGAAATGAAGTGTATCTGTTCCCATGCAGTGCAGATCAACCCGTTTGTTCCCTGTAACTCGACTTGGATCATTTGAACTTGACCCTCGTTGGTGAAAACTGGTGATACTGCATGCTGCCACAACTCATCCCTTGTTCTTTATCTCTTGCAGCGAAGGGTCGATAAGGTTGATTTGAATGTAAACCCTAAAGATCAAGGGCCGTATTCAAAAGGGTGATCATCGCGCGATTAGGACTTAGACGCGTGTAACTTCACTAAATGCATACACTTCCAGCATGCATTTGACGAAGTTACACGCGTCTGAAGTCCTAAACACCCTTTTTGAATACGGCCCCAATTGTTATGTTGAATAAAACTTCGGGTCGTATTTTAGAACGTTCCTTAACATTAAGGTCCACCTTAAATCTATTGTTCTCGATGGTTTTACAATAGACTTGAGGTCGACCTTAACGTTAAGGAACCTTCTAAAATACGACACATGGGTCGTATTCTAGAAGCTTCCTTAACTCTAAGGTCTGCCTTTAGCTATTGTTTGCAGGCCAGAATACAAAAGCTTAAAGTGGACCTTAGAGTTAAGGAGGCTTCTAGAATACGGGCAATAAATTCACTGAATGAATCGTAAGTAGGCCTACATAGGAATATCCAAATCAGCAGCGCTATCGATCTCTAACTTCAGTGAGGTGTTCAAGTCATGTTCACTGGTCCCCGGGCACTGATCGCTTCGATGCCACACACAGAAATACTTTCCTTTTATTCTTTAGGCTTACTCGTTACAATTGACTTGAAATATCGACTGGTTTTACTGTATTCTAACAGGTTTTTATTGCTCTCCCGCTTGATGATGAAATTCATGTATGTCATTCATAATAGAGAGGTTGCGCAGCTTTCCGACTCCGACTCCGACTTCAACTAGAGAATGAATTGCAGTCCGCTGTAGACATCCTTGGTAAAAACGATTTGATAGACGTTTGCAAATCGTAAAATGCCAAAACTTTGTGGCACAATAATTTTGACTCATAATCGGAAGTGCGCATAAATCGCGAATATTATAGTCGTTGTGTCAAGTCGTAACGACTAGGATACAAGATGGCGGCGGTGATTTTTCCTCCGGGACTAAATCCCAAACCCAAGTCTCGCAATATCTCGCGGGATTTGGTCCCGGTGTTCCGGTTGCCCTTTCCAGTGGTGTTGTAGGAACGTAAACCCACTGGGGACGAGTTTGCCATATGGCGTGGTTCATGGCGACTCGTCACCTCGGACCGAAATTAGAGCGTGCCTACACGCAAATACACGTAAGCAGTGATACTATTACAACTGGTGATTTGGTGAACAAAGACCTGTAGGGTGGGATACAGGGCTGCTTATGAGAAAAATTCAATGTTCTGTAGACGATAAAAGTGGGACTTAAGTCGGACACGCCAGTCGACGTGGCCTCGTCGTTCAAGCTTCGGTACATAGGCCTAGATGTTTTAGCATTCCCCGTGTCCATCATCATGCAGTCCATCCCTCCATTTTTCCATCAGTTGACCCTTTAGGCGAGAGTTTTTTTGTTCCTTGTTTAGCGAACGTTTTTTCCACAGATTTTGTGATAAAGACAAAATAAAGATAAAGATAAAATTTTATTTTCTTCTATTTTGATACTTCACAAAATGGCGCTTGGGAAATGTCTGGGAGGCGGCAATTTAAAAAATAAAATTTTATTTCAAAATAAAATAAATTTATTTCAAAAACAGAAGTCTATAACTTGTCTTTTTTACAAATACGTTTCAAGAATGTAGGCCCTTTAGCTGCTTGTTGGTGCTGTGACCAGTATGAATGGAATGTTCACTGCCGTCTGAGATATTCTCCATTGATGACCCAATCTGGTTGATTCTTAGGTTGTCCCATTCAGCAGGGACATACAGCAGCAGCAGGTCGCCCAGTTTGGCAACTGGACCCATCAAGCAGGGATATGTGGGCTTTTGAGCTGCCAGCAGCCCGGTGCAACACGGTAAACAACCCCATGCTCACGCGCTCACTGACATACAGCTCGGCTCGTGCTATGGCATGTATGTAGCCCGAACACTGCCACCTGTTGCTCATTTTCAGAACTGACGGACGCAACAAGAGTCAGATGAAGCCTATCGCGGGGGGTCTATTTTGATTGGTCCGTCCATCTCCAGGTCGTGTTTTGCATATTCACTTAGTTATTAGGGCAATCGTATCATTTGACAACGCTGCTCTCAGGCATTCTACTTGCTTAGATTTCAACCAGCTACATGTACACTCGCAATGACGCTCTCTTCACTTTGGCAAGACAAACATTCGTTTGGCAAGAAAACCGCAATTTGTTATCAAAATCACGAAATATGTTCCTCTCGATAAGCCGATCACAGCATCGCGATCGTTACTGTTTGAGATCACGTGACACGGGAACGACCAATCCGTGACCTGATCATGCTGATGACGTAGAACCAAAATCTGGTTCTTCGTTTACTCATCATCTGACTCTGTATTGCGTCCAGCATAGGCTAAAAATAGCAATACGAGTCAGACGTTCGGACTAGCATGTATGGTACTACCGCCAGATAGCATGCCGTCAAAACGGCACGATTTTTCACCGATTTTGACGGCGGCGGGTTCGCTATTAGACACATTAAAAAAAATTTCGTCATTTTCGTATAAGCGGCGGCTTCGCGAAACAAGGCATAGAAAACTCTCGCCTTATTTTGGAATAAAATTTTATTTTATTTTTCTTTTCCTCCGCTATTCAGAGGCCTTGGACAACTTTCGAGAAATCAAAAAATGAAAATTTTAAATTAATTTTTTCCTCTGATGGAGGTGCTGAAAAAAGCTCGGGAAACAAGGAATAAAAAAGTGTGGCCTTAAGTTCTTTATCGTACGCAGAGGGGTACAAACAGCCGTTAATGCCGTATATCGTTAGTGGTGTACACATGAACGAATGATATACGTTTCTTATGGCGTAATTGATAAGGAGAGAAGTACAAGAGAGACCCATCCAACGTGTTGAAAGAAAAAAGATATTCTCTGTACACCCTGTTGTGCGGCGTGAAATCAACTAGGCTTTCCAGGAAGGTCATTTTAGAGGCCCCGTTCTCAGAAACATCAAACGCGTGCGTGTGTTTTTGGAAACTAATCGCCCGGGGACCAGGTAAACCGAAAAGAAACTTTACCTTAAAATATCCGTTATAAAATGGTGAGGGTTTGTTAGTGTGACGATTGAGATATTGTAGACTTTTGATCACGTGGTTTGACGGTACGTATCGGTGTCTTCGTCTTAAAATAACTATGCTGAATGGGCGCTTGACATCTTGCAGATAGTATAACTCTTCGCTATGATATAAAAAATTCAGAGAACTTGCAATATGAAATCTTGTAGCATTTTTAAGTCTGATTACAATGCTACCACCTACTATGTGTTCACTGCTGTTATATAAAGAGGCTTCCCGGTACTTTCTTCTTCGGCACGTTACAATAAATGCGTCTGAATTGTGGTCAAACATCAGTGAACTTGTTCGGAAGCAACGATCAGTGGGTGGGACAATAAATCGGCCGGTGAAACCACCACCCTTGGTCACATTATAAAGCACATGCATTCGGGGATTTTTCAACTTATACAAAATGCATAACTTGTAAAGAGACTGCCTATTAAAGGCGATAAGATCCATTCTGTCTACCATCGATGTGTTGTACGAAAGACAAAAAGTGCCATCACGTAAGCTGTAGACTAGTACAGTAATTATTGGCATTTTTCTCATACCGGTAGGAAATTTATGGCACACTATTTTCCCTCCCGAACTGTCAAAGAACCAAATGTCGTATTTACCGATAACCAAAGGTGGGATCACCTTCACTGGAACCCTTTTCTGTTTGTACCGAATGAACCTTCGAACCTAGAATTCAACAGTCACAGTCATTTTAGAAGGGAAGATCTTCCGTGGGCCAATAAGCTAAACCCAAAGGAATCAAACATAAAGGTTTAACTACGAACGATGAAGTAACTGAGGGATACACTTCATGTGTTGCCACCAGATGTCTCTCACTGCCTGAATTTTGGCTTTACGTAGTAGGCAGAAGCTTCAACTTTTTTTATGGTAGTGAATCGGTACATGAATCTGTCAACTTGATGCTTGAATTCCATTTCTGAGGATAACAGAGCTACTTTCAGCACAATTAGTGTTCCATGTGCAAATGTACGCGAGCCTATTCAAATGTACACCGATGACCCTGCGCTCTCATCGTTCGTAGGGTTCTCATTAATTCAGTCCTTTTGTATCATGAGATCAACAAGTCCTGAATTCAAGAAAATTTGCACTAAACATGCAGACGGGTCTTGCCTATCATATGGAAGAGTCAGAATGCAAATCTGTTGAGGTTTAAAGGGATACTATCTACATTTATAAAATGCTAAATTTGTAAGTTGAACCTTTATTTTTGATTCCTTTATGGTTAAACTTAAGGCATCGGAGATGCCAGAGGCTTGCCACTTTTTTTACAGGCAGTGCAAGAAGGATTAAGGTGGAAGGGGGTACGTTTCACGTAATGTTGCTCCATTCCTTCTGTCACAACAGTTTAAATATTGTAGGCGTCGGTTGTCGAGTCAGTGCTTGTTTTAATACGGTACATGTAATATCAAGAAAAATGTAGTCTTAGAATATATAGAATACATGTACAGTACTTCATTTAATAAAAATATTGAAAAGATTGTCGCTTTTTATGGTGTCCGATCAACAAGACCGGAAACCATAGTACTTGGTCGTGGTGTCTGTCTGTCAACACCGATTTATCATTTGGGTGTACGTGCAGGATATTCTTGTAATCGTCAATGTAAACCATTCTGTTGTGTGTGTTCTTTATTTTTGACCCTTGCAGTTGTAGAAAATCTCGCCTGATTCCAAGACGTTTTATTTCCAACTCTAGTCCCTGTTTCGGACTGCAAAGTACTGTCCACAGGAACCATCGGCGGGTATAAATGTACTGGCCAAAAAACAACCCAAAATGATAATTTATTGCGGTGAATGTAAATTTGCCAGTTGTTGTCAGGATGTCGTTTATTTGATTACGTAATCCAATACGGATATCGCAAAAGATTGTCAACTGCCAAACTGTAAATCTTTGGGTTTGTACGAGGATGATGTACTTGTAGTCACTGATGAAAGTATGAAATAGGGACGAAAACGTTGATTTGAAAGTCACATGTACAGTGTCATTGTGTAGCAGTGAAATCTCAAACTGCTTATTGTAATATTTCCTACCGGAGAGGTAAATAGTAGCAGAAATATAATTTCGTTCCAAAATTGGACAGGCAACAATGAAACGGTACATATCACGTGTGCGAAGAATATTGTGGGTGCGGTCATCAAACTTGCATTGTTGCTTCGGTGCGCGTACCTTGCCCACAAACCTGCCTGCGGTAAGGTCAAACAGCAACATTGATTTCAACAAGTTTCTGTCTGATTTTCCGGTCATTAGGTTAAACCGGATGTATTTAGATACTATTTTCCAATGCATTCTGAAATATTCTTTTAAATAGGCTGTATAATTGTGGGTTACATGATATGACTTTGGACCCTTGGAATATCGAATGATCCTATTTAACGGCACTGGATATTCCTGATACGTCATTGTGATGACGGGGCGAGTTCTATCACAGTTAACCGTCATCCATTTCTTCTTGTTTATTGGCGGAATCATGGGAATCTGTCTCGTTAGTCGGTACTGAAGCGTACGTCTTACGTGGGCCTGTAAAGGTCTATATACTCTGGCAACATATTCCCAACATTTAGAGTTACATCACCATTTAGACAAATGTTGTATAAAAGAATTCTGAAACATGTTTACAAATGTTGTTAAAATGTTTCCAATTTGTTTGCCTGGGCATCAAAAGATCGTCTTGCTCAGGAATGTTGTAATCATATGTTTGGGGAAAAGTGGGAAAAATGTTGCAGTGCATCATTAAAATCGTCAAATTCAAAGTATGAACCGTGGCTACCAAAACAGATCTTGTACAACATCGGTGTAAAACTCGTCAGATAACCTGTCAACGCGTTGACCAACAAGATTAATCGCTAACGTTAGCCATATGGACATTTCAAATACTGATCTGCAGCGAATTCCACAGCTTGTGACGTCACGTTTCAAACTCCCTTTCAATCGCTACGAATTAGCGCTTTCCTGATGATTTTAAAATCAAGTGGCGTCAATGTCAATGAAGTTTACCGTTTATCCTATTGGCGGCCTGCAACTCAAAGGCCATTAATATGACAAACGATGCTTTCATCCAAAAAAAACAATTGTTCGCTGATATCAAGACCGAAATTTATTGTGATTTTTATAAAATGCAGTGCGGAGAGGCGGGGTGTGACAGTAAAGCAGAAGGCAAAATAATGTTAATACTGATAGTACTACTTGTCAACCTGCCTGCGGTAAGGTCAAACAGCAACATTGATTTCAACAAGTTTCTGTCTGATTTTCCGGTCATTAGGTTAAACCGGATGTATTTAGATGCCATTTTCCAATGCATTCTGAAATATTCTTTTAAATAGGCTGTATAATTGTGGGTTACATGATATGACTTCGGACCCTTGGAATATCGAATGATCCTACTTAACGGCACTGGATATTCCTGATACGTCATTGTGATGACGGGGAGAGTTCTATCACAGCAAACCGTCATCCATTTCTTCTTGTTTATTGGAGGAATCATGGGAATCTGTCTCCTTAGTCGGTACTGAAGCGTACGTCTTACGTGGGCCTGTAAAGGTCTATATACTCTGGCAACATATTCCCAACATTTAGAGTTACATCACCATTTAGACAAATGTTGTATAAAAGAATTCTGAAACATGTTTACAAATGTTGTTAAAATGTTTCCAATTTGTTGGCCTGGGCATCAAAAGATCGTCTTGCTCAGGAATGTTGTAATCATATGTTTGGGGAAAAGTGGGAAAAATGTTGCAGTGCATCATTTAATAAATCGTCAAATTCAAAGTATGAACCGTGGCTAACCAAAACAAAACAGACCTTGTACAACATCGGTGTAAAACTCGTCAGATAACCTGTCAACGCGTTGACCAACAAGATTAATCGCTAACGTTAGCCATATGGACATTACAAACTACTAATCTGCAGCGAATTCCACAGCTTGTGACGTCACGTTTCAAACTCCGTTTCAATCGCTTATGAATTAGCGCTTTCCTGATGATTTTAAAATCAAGTGGCGTCAATGTCAATGAAGTTTACCGTTTATCCTATTGGCGGCCTGCAACTCAAAGGCCATTAATATGACAAACGATGCTTTCATCCAAAAAACAATTGTTCGCTGATATCAAGACCGAAATTTGTGATTTTTATAAAATGCAGTGCGGAGCGGCGGGATGTGACAGTAAAGCAGAACACAAATATTAATACTGATAGTACTACTTGTCAATACTTTTCTCTGGTACATCCGTGAGCCGGGATATTTTACTGCTTCTTCCCTCTCCATGCATGTTGCTTTCTTGTGGTTCAGATGGCAGTCGAATCGTACGTCGGAGGGGAGGATCCCAAATGTCGAACAATTCTCCTGACACATACGAGCACAGGCTAAAATTGATACCAGACCGAAATGTACGCGATCCGGTTGTAAGATTCGCCAGTCGAAAACGACGACCTTAAAATAATCATTGTCCATTTTTCCTAAAAGAAAAGCTGGTGTTGCACCAGTAATTCAATGCATTAGTGGCTATTTCCTGGCGAACAACGAACCATCATACAATGTATTGCGATAAACGTCACCTGAAATTTGAACTTCAGAGATAATCTCAAGTGAGGTCAGGAACTGGCACGAATAAAAGGCCTTTGTAATACTTCATCCGATTTTCTGCCACGTGACCAAAAACAATGGAAACTGGAGAGCGAACAATATGGTCTACCGTGAATTTATGAAGTAAGCCCGAGCGTTACTCGAAGTCACTAACGACCATAAAGCCGGTGCGCACGCAACGCGTCGTGTAGGCGTTCCGCCAACCAGATTCTTCGATAGGTGTTGCGGTGTTACCGCCTCCCTGATTGGTTGAACGCTTTCCGACGCGTAGCTTACGCGCCAGTCTGTCACCAGATTTATACTCGCAAACAATGCCATGCAAAGTTCGACCGAACCTAGTACGACGATGACAGGCAGACCGCTGCTACGTTGTACACGTGAAGATACACTTTTAATACGTGTACGTATATTGTTATGCAGTGTCAGTGTGTCCAAAATTGTATGTGGTTCATGATGCTTCCGCACTATGCCTTTCAATAAATGCATACCGTTCTCTCTGCTAAGAAATAAGAGTTCTAAGGTGGAAAAAATGTACACTGACTGTACATGTAGGTCACGATTTTGACTCATCTTGGTGATGGTGGAATGCCGACTTCCCCCAACACGACTTCTATCACAAGCGAAACGTCGTTTTGTAAACCAATGAAGACGTTGATAATGATAGCGGACAATGACTGCCGACACATTGTGGTAAACACCTATAGCTGGAACGTGGGATGTCGCTCACCTCAGCAGGATGCCTCTAACGTTTTTCAGTGTGGCTCGTGGCCCGTGTGCCACAGTGCTCACCTTTAGGCCCGATTTGGCACAGCGTTAACTTATTTGGTACGAACCAGCGATTATCTACGGCCAGCCCCCGTTTATTGGCTGATTGGTTTCATTTCGACCATTTCAATTCGGCCGGGTTGGTGAAATTGGTGATGTTGCTGCCGCCACTCGTCGCTTGCTTTTACGGCAACACCGCCAAGTCCTCAGTCCCTTGCCATTGTTACACTGCGAAGAGACTACGTTTACATGTAGCAGACACGCGGTAAGCGGAATGCGGATCGCGGAAACGGAACACGGAATAGACATCTGGGGTAGCCGCATAGAAACTCCGCTAGAGTGCTTCGACAGCCTATCGGTGTTAAAATGCATGGATAAATGTACAGCACTATCGGCAGATGGGCTCCGCTAGCGCTAGCGGAGTGTCTATGCGGCCACCCCTGTTCGCTCCAAGCCATTTCCCTTCATCCATTTATCTGCACGCGGTAAGCGGTTTGCGGAACGCTCCTGGACGTAGACGAGTTCCTGAAGGCTATTGTTCTCCTCTTGAAAACACTATATATAGCCTTCAGGAATTCCTTTACGTTGAGGAGCATTCTAAATTACGGGCCTTACTCTTTGGGGCGAGGTTGATTAGCGGTAAGTTTAGTTTACATGTAGTTTAGGATAAGGATTCACGATTGATTTCATTATGATGTCAATCAATGTAGCCCTTCACCTTCATGAGTAAAATTTCGATTGCAAAATATCATTGGTCAGGTATTCTTTCTTTCGTTACAACTGCAACTGAAAAACTTACTTACTACAGCAGGGCCCGGTTTCACAAAGAATCTTAAGTCAGTTTTGTTGACTTAAGCCTCAATTTACCTGGCTTAGGCCTAAAGTCTGCAGTTCTCAAAAAAACTTAAGCCAAAAAAGTGTCTTAAAGTTAAGACGGGTAGCTAGGAGGCTTAAGTCAGCTGGAGTTGACTTAAATATGGCTGCCCTCTTGAGAAACTTCCCACTTCGCGAATATTTTTGTGTGAATCTAGGCCTGGGTTCCCCCTTAGGAGTCTCAACGCACTTCATGACCCCACTTACGCTGAATTGTTGACGTTGTGTGACCCTATGCCGCGCCAATCAGAGGTTCTTAGCGCTCGCTCCCTTCGTCACAGCAATTTGTCGACTGCGATCATTTCAACTTGACCGTCGTTGGTGAAAACTGATGACGCTGGAGTCTCTACCCGTGCCTTGTTCTTGCGGCAACACCACCAACCTTATCTTTAGTCGCTTACAAGCGTTACGCTGCGAATGGTCGGTTAAGGATTATCGATTGATTTCATTATGAATAAAATTTCAAATGTGAAATATCGATTGATTTTCTTTCCTTTTTAACCATTCTTTTGTCATAATATTGGCATTATACCTGGCTTTTGTTTGTTATAATTACTTGAGCAGGCCTTTATATGTGCAATCAATGTGATGAGATAAGGACGTTAAAGGGCTCTGAACATACCCGCGTCAAGGGAGATCTCAATTGACAATAGGGAGTTTTCGCAAAGCCCCAGAAACGCGAACGCCAAACCCATTGTTCGATGCCACGAAGACAGCACCAAACAAAAGGATAGGCGTTCCCGTTGGCGTTTCGAGGTCTTTGCGAAAACTCCCTATTGTTGTTAAACTACCGCTTATCAACCTCGCCCCATGAAGAGTAAGGGTCGTATTTTAGAATAACGTTCCTTAACGTCAAGGTCGACCTTAGGCTGAGTTTACATCGAGGCACACGCGACACGAACACGCAGGCGAACAAAGGTTTCGTGGGGATGAATCCTTTGTGAAGCCATTGTTCGCCTGCGTGTCCGTGTCGCGTGTACTTCGATGCAAACTCAGCCTTAAGTCTATTGTAAAACCATCGAGAACAATAGATTTAAGGTGGACCTTTATGTTAAGGAACGTTCTAAAATACGGCCCTACATGTACGCCTCGTTCCTAGGGTATCCACCTATGCATTGTATTGTAATCATAGATTCTCCGACATTGGGGCGAAAGGCAAAACTACGGTATTGGAGAATGATGCAATCACCACCGGTGGGCAGGCTGTCGACAAAATGTGGCAGTACCGTGACCCTTTTAAGTATGCGTTTGATTCATGTTCAAGAAAAGTTGCTTTTTGCAAAATTGCGTTTTTTGACCCCTTCTTTGGGTTCTGACCCCAAGAGGAACCAATCAGGGTCTCTGGCCCAAAATGGTAAATTCAGGCGAAAATACGCCAAATACGTCATTTATATACTGGAACTCGCTGAAAGAACGCCAAAGATACATGTACATGTACATGCACATGCACATGCACATGTACATGAACATGCAAAACATGTAGTATATTGAAAGCAAGCAAAGCAGAAAATTGACTTACCCCCAGCTCGGTAGTAATACTGGTTGTCTCAACAAACTTCTTGGGTTCCCAAACCCGTCAAAAATGATCTGAAATAAGAAACAGGGGACATGTAATGAGCCAATGGTGTGAGAAAGCAAAACAAGTCTGGATAAGTTTTATAGAAAGATAGAAAGGAAAAGCAAAACAAGTCTAGTTTTTACACATAATGAGATAAACCAAAAGCACAACAAGTCTAGCTAGCTTTTACAGAGAAAGAGAGAAACAAAAGCAAAACAAGCCTCTGGAGAGTTTCACAGAAAGAGAGAAAGCAAAAGCAAAACAAGTCTTGATAATATTTACACAGAAAGAGAGAAAGCAAAAGCAAAACAAGTCTTGATAATATTTACACAGAAAGAGAGAAAGCAAAAGCAAAACAAGTCTTGATGATTTTTACACACGACAGAAAGAGAGAAAGCAAAAGCAAAACAAGTCTTGATAATTTTTACACACGACAGAAAGAGAGAAAGCAAAAGCACAACAAGTCTTGATAAGTTTTACACAGAAAGAGAGAAAGCAATAGCAAAACAAGTCTATTTCTCTTAAAGCTACAGACAAAAAATTAAAAACCACGTGAGCCAGACAATCTGTAGAGAGTCGTTCCTCGGCAGACGACAACAATCTCATCTCAATCGTCTGCTCACAAGATTAAAACGGAAGCAGTAGATTTATCTAATTCCTAACTGACTACATCAAGAGATATATCACAATAAACCAATTCACGTGTCCATGGAAACGCGTCTTGTATAATTGGTGCGGTAGCCTTGTTGGAAAGTCCAGCCGTCTCTGTTGAGACTTCATTTCCGGGCTTCTCCGAGTAGCTTGAAAATTAATTTCATTTCCACAGAGAAAAATGTTACATACAGTACAGAATTATCGGTTAAATGGAAAGAATGCAGCCAGTCCTCGTCAATACCATATTCACCATATTTTTGAGGCCCTCATTATTAGGTGTACGATTGGCTTGTAAATGCCAACCCAGTTCTACCGTCAGCTCTATTGCGGGCCTACGAAGTGTACAGAACTCGTTAGATTGTACAGCCAGTATGGAAAGGGCGGTATTGGCGCGGATTCCCTGTATATCATTCGGTGCCGAGTCCCTAAGTGCCTTAGTCTCCGACCTATCCAAGAGGGTGTGGCCCAGTCTTACTTTCTTTCTCAGCCCTCTATAACGAGAACGTTATGTACAGTACTTCCGTAGTTCCCGCGAGACTGATTACAGAAATAATTGCCTGTTTTAGCGACATTCTAATCTTCAACCTCTCAGTTATCTCCACTGAGAGTGTGACATCAGCTGGTTTCAAGTTGCAAGGGCACATACTAGACACACTAGGGGCGACATCTGTGGGAGATGACCGAAACTACAGAAAGCTTCCGATAACACTTCCTTCTTTATTTCAACAAGAGAACCTTTTATTCCCGATTAAGGCCTGCTTTCCATTGGAGCGATTCCGTGCGCGGAAACGCTCGAAAGAATTGTTCCTTTCCGCGCTGTGACCAACGACGCGGAAACAAACAATGCTTTTCAAGCGTTTCCGCGCACGGAATCGCTCCAATGGAAAGCAGGCCCAAGGGTGGGTGCACACTAGAAGCGATTCACAAGTGATTTGGAATCGCTTTTGTTTGGGAGGCATTGCGGCATGAAATAACAAAGAACCATCGCATGCGTTGGGCGAACGTGTAGTGTATACCCAGCCCTAGTGGATGCTTGCAATGCTTGGAACATCGGTCCTATCGCAATATCCCTTTGTTTATTTTTTTTTCAGGAACATCCTCGTGTTTTACCAGTTGCGTTATCTTTCTTTCGCCCTTGATTCAGGTCCGCTTGGAGCACTTCCTCCACCGGCAATAGAATATTCACGCTGAAATTTCATCGGGGATGTCCTTTCTTTCCGGAACACAAGGCAACATTGTCAAACGACTAATGAATGACTTCAGAGCATGACCTATCTGTGCAAACGCAAACATGATTGGACCAAGTCACATTGACTGTGCTTTATCGACCAATCAGAGGGCGTCTTCCAGTCACCGCGTCAAACTAATTGAAGCCATCTATTCTCAGAGGAGAGTTAATCGGGTGAAGGGCTCTGATTAGATACTTGCACAGATCCATATCGGGGAAACCCTATGACGCCCATCATTTGCACAACCATCGATTTACTAATTGGCGTTGAAGTGGATCTTCGTGACATCGGCAGAAAGAGGCTAAAGCTGACCACTGGAATTAAGTGTATAATGCCCGCCGAACAGGATAACATATTTTATTAGAATTTCTGAATTTGCTCAGTAATGTCTTACATGTACATGTAGGCCTATATTACCAAAGAATCGCATGAAAATGTGATAGTGTACCCACGGCAGTCATAAGGCTGCGAATGCACAGCTCCACGCTACATGTACACGGACACGCCGCTTAAGAAAGATTTCCCGGTCGCCAACCCTTTGTGAAGCCACTGTTTAACCGGCGTGTCTCCGTGCAGCGTGGAGTTTGTGTATTCGCAACCAAAAGGCGGATACAACTACAGAGTTTTCGCAATCGCCCGGATACACCTACATTTAGGTTACGATTTTCTATTGTCTGAGTATTACCGAACAATAGATAAACGTATCGTTGGCATAAACCGGGCGGTTGCAAAAACTCACTATTGTCAAATCGGTCAATTTTTGTCGTTGTGACACAAATTGTGTCTCCGACCTACAGTATTGGCAGCCTTGTAGGACGACCAACCCTGCTAGGGCGTTGGTCCTGTATCAAAGCAAGAGATTTTTAAGACAAAATCAATGCACGCATTTAATCTACCTTTATTGGCTAATTAGCACCAAATGTAAAATGAGATCACTAGAAAATTGCTCTATGTCGGAACACGTCTCGAGCTAAGAGTGCTTAACCAGTTAACCGTTTCAGTTTCACTACCATAGTGACAATTTCATCAAAAAATAGAAAAAAAGGACAGGATCCGAAAGGTTCCGGAAACCCTGATGGAAACCTAAAGATGGCCGCTATAGCCGCCATCTTGGATGCGGCGATGCTGGTTAACAAAAGGAAACGCCGCCTCACTGAGACCAACCCTCATATTTTAGGGATGGCATGATACAGGTGTAATGCCCGCTTTATTGTTCGGCGGACACTCAAATACAGAAAGACATGTTGATCAGTGCCTCCCCCATTGTCACGTCGTGGCTTATTCCATCAATCTTTTGTTGGGAGGCACTGGCAAACGGGGGGCAGTGAAAAACATTACACCTGCACCGGTACTCTGCAAGCAACAATCACTTGTGAAAATCATACTTCATGGAAAAGCAACTACCATTTTTTAACATCGACCTCCCGATCGTAAGCAACAAATTTGTGAGCTTAGTTTCCTTCCATTGTTTATTCATTCACTGAACAAAGATCGTCAGTTAATGACAAAGAGGTCTGCCATAACCGTATTTGTCACTCTTTTGTCCATAAATACAGATTACCATAGCAACTACACAACACTTTCCCTTCAAAAATCAATAATCAAGGCCAAAGAGGAATGAAAGGATTTTGATTGTTGGCGTTTCTGAGAAGAGGACCGAGGCGTATCACACAGGTGTGATAGAATCTAATGGCCCCACCATCCTGATGTCCCCCTGCATTGTTTTTAAGAGTCTTGATCTCTCTAGAGTCCAATTCAACGGTGCCGCTTAATCCGTAAATGTATTGTTGGGGGACATCACATATCGGGGGACATCAGATTCTTTTACACCGGTCTTATATTCCAGGGGGACTTCGATTCTTGCCAGGCGTGGTCCGTCGATTGAAGTGCCCCCCCCCGCCCAGTCTATCGATACCATTGCACCCTGTCACATGTCATCGGCTAATCAACCCATAAGCCAATATTAGCTGATAGCAAAATCAATTCTCATTCAGCAAGTACAATGCTAACCATTCCATCTGCCCAAACCTTTTACAAGCAATTCACAGAAATCTCAGGGACCGCTATTCCTCACTAATTCCTGTTATTTACAGAATTCTATCTGTCATTCCTTTACATACACCGCTGGCTCCACCTTGTCAATTACACAAAGGACACCGTCAACCGTCCTCAGGCATCGCGTACGTTTCTTAATAAATTAATAAGATGTTCTCTCAGGCGTGTGGAAGAATTTCGAAAATTCTGTATGATGGGAAGATCCCCTGAAGGGAATTTGTTATGCTCTACTGGGGCATACAGGTGGTCGAAATTAGAAACTATATCAAGATAATCCATAACATTTCAGGTGTGTCTTCAGGGTGCTCTTGGGGACAATGCGATTCCCCGAATACGGCTGGCTTGATGTCCATGCTGTTGTCCAAGTATAAATTGCACTCTCTATCAATTTTGTTGGCTCACCAGCTCAGCTCTTACGGTGGTGCATCATCCGTCGTCGGCGTCCTTTAGCAGGGCACGTTTCTTAACCGCTGGCGCTATTTTAACCAGAAACTATGTACCCCTAGGTCATCTGACCTATACACCAAGTTTCGGTCCGATTCGATTCTTGGCTTGACCACTAGATGGTCAAAACCGAACACACAAAAAGTGCAGTAATCCTGAACTAGCTCACCCAGGTGAGCACATGGTCCATTGACCATTTTTGCTTATTTGACTTTGACGCACATAATAATCATTCTATTGTTGCCCTTAATAACCATCCACGATCTGAAAGCAGCAGGCAAAAATCGGGATTGGTTCAAAATGAATCCATACATCACCTTGGATATCACTATCTCTCATTTACAGATAGCAGAATTTATATCACATAACAGAAGTGATATTTATAGTCGATAATAAATCAGCGAAAAAACCCGCGATCAACTTTCGTAATGTGGGTGATTTGCTACGAAGTCAGTGCAGGCTATATACGGTTGTGTGTCCTGGGGCGATATACGCAAATAGCGGCGTATTACAAGGTTGCATGGTGTGAGGTATTCATGACCTGGGAAAAGGTCGTATGTTTGATGATAATTCCGGTGCAAGTGACGTAGTAGTAGTAAAAAATACAGCTCGGGCTTGAAGTGTTGCAAGGAAATGCAACGATTAGCAAACGGCCAGCTTATCCCGTCATCCAGACTTCAGTACTTCTGACAAAGTTGTCCCTCTGTGTCTTATTATTCTCTGTATTGAATTTAAAGGTATTTTCAAAGTGTTAGGAGAATGCAGGTAGAGGTCTCATAGCCTCGCGAAGGTCCCAAAACGGTTGCCTGATACGCACTTCAAAGAGTCAAAGCGTAGTTTTCAGCACACATTGAAAGAACTGCATGCAAAAGCTCTAATGTATTCAGATGGAGCACTGTAGTTTAACTGCACTAACGTCGGAGGACGTAAGCACTTTCTGAATTGACTACACTTAATACAATGTCATATAAACATTTGGCTTGCACGCTCAGTATTGAATAAATTGCATAAGCTAATGTTTGTTAAATCATTCACGCAAAATATGTTCATTTCTGTAATCACGTAAGACTCTTTCCCTACCCCCAGTGGATTAGGATTATCTTTTGTTGACTTGTAACTCTTTTGGTATAAAGCAAGGCTGGTGAACATGTATTGGGCAGTGCAGATCTGGCTACCAAGACTGGCAGTCTTTTCTCGTGGAGGAGCTCCTGTTGGCCTGATGGCCATTGTGATTCCTGGCGTTGGTGCCGTGCGTGTCTTCTGAGACATGGATTTTTCCTAGCCTTGGTGCCGCAGAGCATTCGTGTGTTCGCTTGATCCTGGCCTTGGAGCTACTGAATTCTGAATGGAACGTTCCACGTTGTGTCTTGTGCTGCCGCTCCGTAAATATGTGATTTGTCGTTTATTTTCCGCGGGAACATTCTGGAACCGTGTGATTTTCATCGTGAACAACATGACGGTGTGACAGTTGCTATATTTCTAGTGACTCTGGTTGCGATTATTAACTGAAGTTTTCTTCTTATTTTCAGATTTATAAGATATATCCTTTGTTAATATCACTCTTTTCCTGACCCATCCGGAGAATATCAGAGTTCTTAAATACGACTCGCACGGAGGGGGCGAGCACAGAGAACCCTGATTAGCTCGGGATAATCTTATCAATAAGACAAGGATCTTGTGATCCGTAGAAAGGTGGTTTCCCAAGTTCTTTATCGTGCCAGTGGCTATTGCTCCGACTGGCCAGGAAGGGAGGGGGCTTCGTCCAAACACCAATATCAACGTTTTCAGATACAAAGTCAGCGCATGGTAAAAGTAAGAAAATGTATAACGTTACGCGGGTGCGTGGTCGGTGTTGGGGTTCGAAGGCTGCTGCAGTCCAAAAACTGTAGGCAGCACACTATATACCCTTTCGGAAATACGGCGCTCAGTGTTCAGTGATGACGTCTAAGGGGGATTGTTTAGCCCCTTTCGTTGCCATACAAAAGGGACGGTCACGGTTGACCACAATTTTTGAATTTTTTTGATGACGTGCAGAGGGGAGAATTTAGTTCGAGCAGTACTGGCCGCTGAATTTCTGGACGTGTATAGACGCCAACTCGGGCATTTGTTGGTGCTCAACATGACTGACTTGGCGTCCAAATCTACATCATCTGCATTAACTTGAAAATTGAACAGGTTCCTCCCTGCATCATGTGATCGAAGTTATTCATAACATTTAGTGTAACATGAACTCACAGGCTGTTCAGCTATATTGAACTGGCGAACGTACACGACTTCATGCAGTTGGTTATATAGAGACACTATTAAATTCAACTTCGATCTCCATTGTACGAGCCGTGTGGCAACAAGTGGAGCTCTGATTATTGGCAAATTGTTCCCAGATTATACGAGTGGTCAATATTAATTTTACTCTGTAAATACTCGGTTTAACCCATTTGGATCTGTTGCTGTGATATTTTCCGGCCGAAATACAAATTGTTACTAGGCCTACATGTATAATATTATGTACGTCTTACAGACGCGACCAGAAGCTACCAAATACCAGCTTTTTTCGTGTAGGTCTTACATTCATGGACATCAAGTTACATTTATGTACATTATGTATATATTGTATATGTTACCTTGATCTGACATTGAAACCAAGAAAAAAGTCACCACACAACTTGCCAGTGATGGAGAGTCATCAATGTCATTCCACAACATCACGATGTTTTCGACTAAATGCATGCTCCGGATGTCAATACCAACAGTTAACAAAAACGGACTCTGGTTTCATCTGGACCTCCTATTGTGCGGCGACCTAGACAAACGTGAAGACAAGCCCTGGTAACAGATTGGACGATCAGCAAGTTGGGAATATCAGAACGTTAAGATCACCAGAGGGCGTCTTCCAGTCACCGCGTCAAACTAATTGAAGCCATCTATTCTCAGAGGAGAGTTAATCGGGTGAAGGGCTCTGATTAGATACTTGTACAGATCCATATCGGGGAAACCCTATGACGCCCATCATTTGCACAACCATCGATTTACTAATTGGCGTTGAAGTGGATCTTCATGACATCGGCAGAAAGAGGCTAAAGCTGACCACAAACGTGGAATTAAGTGTATAATGCCCGCCGAACAGGATAACATATTTTATTAGAATTTCTGAATTTGCTCAGTAATGTCTTACATGTAGGCCTATATTACCAAAGAATCGCATGAAAATGTGATAGTGTACCCACGGCAGTCATAAGGCTGCGAATGCACAGCTCCACGCTACATGTACACGGACACGCCGCTTAATGCCCCAGTCACATATCCACTCCGGGGCCCGTACGGCGAGTAAAAACAGACATTTTGGCCAATTTTTACGGTGCCCAGTTTGATCCAGTCTAATTTCCACTTGTCCATTAAGGCGATTTCGGCATAATTCATCTTAGATCCCTGTTTCAGTCTCTAAAATCCACTGCAAGCCGCTGGGTGGGGAAAATCGTGTGTCTCCGTGCAGCGTGGAGTTTGTGTATTCGCAACCAAAAGGCGGATACAACTACAGAGTTTTCGCAATCGCCCGGATACACCTACATTTAGGTTACGATTTTCTATTGTCTGAGTATTACCGAACAATAGATAAACGTATCGTTGGCATAAACAGGGCGGTTGCGAAAACTCACTATTGTCAAATCGGTCAATTTTTGTCGTTGTGACACAAATTGTGTCTCCGACCTACAGTATTGGCAGCCTTGTAGGACGACCAACCCTGCTAGGGCGTTGGTCCTGTATCAAAGCAAGAGATTTTTAAGACAAAATCAATGCAGGCATTTAATCTACCTTTATTGGCTAATTAGCACCAAATGTAAAATGAGATCACTAGAAAATTGATCTATGTCGGAACACGTCTCGAGCTAAGAGTGCTTAACCAGTTAACCATTTCAGTTTCACTACCGTAGTGACAATTTCATCAAAAAATAGAAAAAAGGACAGGATCCGAAAGGAAACCCTGATGGAATCCTAAAGATGGCCGCTATAGCCGCCATCTTGGATGCGGCGATGCTGGTTAACAAAAGGAACCGCCGCCTCACTGAGACCAACCTTCAACATTTTAGGGATGGCATGATACATGTACACCGGTACTCTTCAAGCAACAATCACTTGTAAAAATCATTCCACCATTTTTTTCGCATTCAACCTTCATTCTAGATCCCGATGTACAACAAATTTGTGAGCTTAGTTATATTCCATTGTTTACTCATTCACTGAACAAAGATCGTCAATTAATGACAAAGAACTCTGCCATAACCGTATTTTTCACTCTTTTGTCCATAAATACAGATTACCATAGCAACTACACAACCACTTTTCCAGTCAAAAATCAATAACCAAGGCCAAAGAGGAATGAAAGGATTTTGATTGTTGGCGTTTCTGAGAAAACGACCAAGGCGTATCACGTGTGATAGAATCTAATGGCCCCACCCTCCTGATGTCCCCCTGCATTGTTTTTAAGAGTCTTGATCTCCCTAGAGTCCAATTCAACGGTGCCGCTTAATCCGTAAATGTATTGTTGGAGGACATCACATATCGGGGGACTTCAGATTCTTTTACACCGGTCTTATATTCCAGGGGGACTTCGATTCTTGCCAAGCGTGGTCCGTCGATTGGAGTGCCCCCCTCCCCCCCCCCCCCGCCCAGTCTATCGATACCATTGCACCCTGTCACATGTCATCGGCTAATCAACGCATAAGCCAATATTAGCTGATAGCAAAATCGATTCTCATTCAGCAGGTACACTGGCAACCATTCCATCTGCCCAAACCTTTTACCAGCCATTCACAGAAATCTCAGGGATCGCTATTCCTCACTAATTCCTATTATTTACAGAATTCTATCTGTCATTCCTTTACATACACCGCTGGCTCCACCTTGTCAATTACACAAAGGACACCGTCAACCGTCCTCAGGCATCGCGTACGTTTCTTAATAAATTAATAAGATGTTCTCTCAGGCGTGTGGAAGAATTTCGAAATTCTGTATTGATGAGAAGATCCCCTGAAGGGAATTTGTGATGGTCTACTGGGGCATACAGGTGGTCGAAATTAGAAACTATATCAAGATAATCCATAACATTTCAGGTGTGTCTTCAGGGTGCTCTTGGGGACAATGCGATTCCCCGAATACGGCTGGCCTGATGTCCATGCTGTTGTCCAAGTATAAATTGCACTCTCTATCAATTTTGTTGGCTCACCTGCTCAGCTCTTACGGTGGTGCATCATCCGTCGTCGGCGTCCTTTAGCAGGGCACGTTTCGTAACCGTTGGCGCTATTTTAACCAGAAACTATGTACCCCTAGGTCATCTGACCTATACACCAAGTTTCGGTCCGATTCGATTCTTGGCTTTACCACTTAGATGGTCAAAACCGAACACACAAAAAGTGCAGTAATCCTGAACTAGCTCACCCAGGTGAGCACATGGTCCATTGACCATTTTTGCTTATTTGACTTTGACGCACATAATAATCATTTTATTGTTGCCCTTAATAACCACGGTGTACAATCAACCTTGCCGTACAGCTGCGGGAGAAGGTTCCGGACACATACGCTTGGCAAAGCTGAGATTCCAAATCACTGAGGGCAAAATGACAGTCCTAGGTGAACGAATACACTATAAAAGGCATGCTGCTGTAATATCTCCCAGAAATTCGCAGGAGAACGCATGGAAAATCGGCAATTTTAAAATGAACTGTACGGCTGCGGGAGAATTAGACTTCTCCCGTAGCCGTACAGTTCATTTTAAAATTGCCGATTTTCCATGCGTTCTCCTGCGAATTTCTGGGAGATATTGCAGCAGCTAGGCTTTTTTAGTGTATTCATTCGCCTTGGGTTATCATTTTGCCCTTAGCAATGGTATTTATAGTGATTTGGAATCTCAGCTTTGCCAAGCGTATGTGACCGGAACTTTCTCCCGTAGCTGTACGGCAAGGTTGATTGTACACCGTGATAACCATCCACGGTCTCTGAAAGCAGATGGCAAAAATCGGGATTGGTTCAAAATGAATCAATACATCACCTTGGATGTCACTATCTCTCATTTACAGATAGCAGAATTTATATCACATAACAAAAGTGATATTTATAGTCGATAATAAATCAGCGAAAAAAACCCGCGATCAACTTTCGTAATGTGGGTGATTTGCTACGAAGTCAGTGCAGGCTATATACGGTTGTGTGTCCTGGGGCGATATACGCAAATAGCGGCGTATTACAAGGTTGCGTGGTGTGAGGTATTCATCACCTGGGAATAGGTCGTATGTTTGATGATAATTCCGGTGCAAGTGACGTAGTAGTAGTAAAAAATACAGCTCGGGCTTGAAGTGTTGCAAGGAAATGCAACGATTAGCAAACGGTCAGCTTATCCCGTCATCCAGACTTCAGTACTTCTGACAAAGTTGCCCCTCTGTGTCTTATTATTGCTCTGTATTGAATTTAAAGGTATTTTCAAAGTGTTAGGAGAATGCAGGTAGAGGTCTCATAGCCTCGTGAAGGTCCCCAAAACGGTTGCCTGATACGCACTTCAAAGAGTCAAAGCGTAGTTTTCAGCACACATTGAAAGAACTGCATGCAAAAGCTCTAATGTACTCAGATGGAGCACTGTAGTTTAACTGCACTAACGTTGGAGGACGTCACTTTCTGAATTGACTACACTAATACAATGTCATATAAACATGGCTTGCACTCTCCGTATTGAATAAATTGCATAAGCTAATGTTTGTTAAATCATTCACGCAAAATATGTTCATTTCTGTAATCACGCACATGTAAGACTGTTTCCCTACCCCCAGTGGATTAGGATTATCTTTTGTTGACTTGTAACTCTTTTGGTATAAAGCAGGGCTGGTGAACATGTATTGGGCAGTGCAGATCTGGCTACCAAGACTGGCAGTCTTTTCTCGTGGAGGAGCTCCTGTTGGCCTGATGGCCATTGTGATTCCTGGCGTTGGTGCCGTGCGTGTCTTCTGAGACATGGATTTTTCCTAGCCTTGGTGCCGCAGAGCATTCGTGTGTTCGCTTGATCCTGGCCTTGGAGCTACTGAATTCTGAATGGAACGTTCCACGTTGTGTCTTGTGCTGCCGCTCCGTAAATATGTGATTTGTCGTTTATTTTCCGCGGGAACATTCTGGAACCGTGTGATTTTCATCGTGAACAACATGACGGTGTGACAGTTGCTATATTTCTAGTGACTCTGGTTGCGATTATTAACTGAAGTTTTCTTCTTATTTTCAGATTTATAAGATATATCCTTTGTTAATATCACTCTTTTCCTGACCCATCCGGAGAATATCAGAGTTCTTAAATACGACTCGCACGGAGGGGGCGAGCACAGAGAACCCTGATTAGCTCGGGATAATCTTATCAATAAGACAAGGATCTTGTGATCCGTAGAAAGGTGGTTTCCCAAGTTCTTTATCGTGCCAGTGGCTATTGCTCCGACTGGCCAGGAAGGGAGGGGGCTTCGTCCAAACACCAATATCAACGTTTTCAGATACAAAGTCAGCGCATGGTAAAAGTAAGAAAATGTATAACGTTACGCGGGTGCGTGGTCGGTGTTGGGGTTCGAAGGCTGCTGCAGTCCAAAAACTGTAGGCAGCACACTATATACCCTTTCGGAAATACGGCGCTCAGTGT
>NMRB01000522.1:228997-256106 GCA_002633025.1 Notospermus geniculatus
CCCCCCGTCCTATGCTAGCTACGGGCCTGACTACTGGAGCTTAGAGCCGACAACAAGGACCAACTACATGTAGGCCTAACTAGAACCAAATAGAACCTATACTTTCTCCTTTCTCCGAGGATGACCTCGGGAAAGCCACACCGACAACGACGGGTTTACATGGTTGCAAAGGAAAGAAGCGTTCAATCCATACTTTCTATGGAGGTCTCCCCAGCGACTGCAACTGCATCAGTCCGAACCAATTCGCCATCTGTGAGATGCAGTTGGAACTGATGAAGATCAGCGTGGAGCCAAAGAGAGGAGGATCTTCTGCGCTGCTGCTGATCACTCACTGGTCTATTGATTGCCACGTTGCCACATCAGGATACTGTGATGACAGGTGTCGTTGGTAGCATGGTAGCATGGGGAGCCAGAGACATGTCTCGTAGTATGGGTAGCCAGAGACATCTCTCGTCAGCAACTATGAAGCTGATACACTTCATATCAAAGATGAAGTAGGTTAGTGCAGGATGGTCAGAAAGGAACTGATCGGCACGGTGGGAACGGGCTCTCTTTTTCAGGCTGGCCGATTTTTGTCCCTTCTGAAGATACTTGGAAACCATTAGCTTGGATGGCTGATTGGCGGGCAATCCAGTTTGGCTGCTGGCGGCACTTACGACGCACCTGCTCGTTACAAGTTAGAAAAGAACCTAGGCCTACTCAGTGATCAACAACAACAAATCGGAATCTGTATTACATGTACGTACATTTATAAGGCATGTGTGTATCATGGCAGGTGACATGCAACTATACGCATAAACACTGACATACTTATTACAATAATGAGTCATAAGCTGAATCATGCCCCAAAATTATAAGACAGTTTTGTGGCAATACAATCATTATATAGCGTACCTGTACCACACATATAAATGTATATAACCTAGGTAGTACACATGTAATGTACATCATGTATGTAATAAGTCCTAGTTCACTCTTGAATAAAGTCAAAGGTACATGTAGGCCGACGTATTAAATGATTCTGCTTTTTCTGACATGAAGAAAAGCCTATGGAAAGAGAAGCGGATGCTTTACGTTATATTTGACGAAGTTACACAGAAACTTCAAGGGCCGTATTCAAAAAGGGCGACCATCTCCCGATTACAACTTACATGTAGACGCGTGTAACTTCACTAAATGCACACACTTCCATCATGCATTTGACGAAGTTACACGCGTCTAAGTCTTCAACACCCTTTTTGAATACGGCCCCAAGAGACCGTCCCACTAACTATTTCTCACGTTGCAAATGTACGCAGAAACAGCGTTAGCAATAGTGTTATCATTGACGGAGAGATTTCTTTAACTTGAATTTCAGGCCGTTACACGTACGCATACGTACGTACACAATACATGAATAGTATATGAACTATATAGCTGCCATACAAATTTTGAAAATGCTTCAAATTAAAACATTTATTGCATTTTCCCTTAGGGCGCAGTGTCACTGGCCCTGTGGCAGCAGAAATCATGATTCATGTCATTTATATTTACAAGACGATATTATTCTTTAACCATTGACCATGTTAACATGTTGTTATCGACGATACACGCACATGAAATACAAGAGAAGAAAGCTGCAAAGTATATACTTATTTCTACACAACTACATACATGTATGCAATGCATCGCTATCATGAATTTGAATACTAGAAGGTTATTATACTGTGTGTTCATGTGAGGTGTTACATGTAAGTTGATTTCGAAAATAGTTGTATCAAAAACCAAACCAAACCATTGGCGCCAGTAGAATAAAAAAAGTTAGAGATATTTTCGATGGAAAGGTCTCGGAAACTTCCGATTTGTGTTGCTGACACTCAGTTATAGGTGAAACTGGCCTTCTGCTCGGGTGATCCAGTTTTATCGTCAAGGGGTATTACAGCTTCTTTTCCTTTCGTGCATGTACAACATGGAAAATGCTTCTTGAAATAATGCTTGAATTTAGGATCAAGCCCAAAGACCACCCAGGGTCGAATGCAACTATCAACAATGGTAAGACATGTTGCGAATACGCTGAACCCGTGCCAAGCAACGCTGTATTCAGTTCGACCGTAGTGGAACCACATGTAGAAGATGTGGTCCGGGAGCCAACAGATGAGGAAGACGAGGACAAGACACAGGACTAGTTTCGTGAATTGGTAACTATGGATTGAGTGTTCTTGTGACGAAGGCAGCTCACCATCCGAGTGGTTCCTTTCGTTTTGCTCAATCGGAACGGAAGACTGGCTTTGGTTTCCAGAACGAGAGAACACAGCAATCAGGATAAAACACAGAACGGTGATCAGAAACGGAATAGCGTACTGGGAAACGAAACGGATCAGTATGTCCAGGCGTGTGTACGTCTCACGAATGAAGCAGGCGGTGTTCATAGTTGTTTTATGAGAACCGTAGGTTCTTTCCGTTGCAAAGATTAGATTCGGTAGACCAAGGCATACGGAAATACCCCAGATAAGCGCAATGATTCCCGCCGCAACTTTCCTCTTCATGGTATTGCAGAATCGATCGTTTAGACTCGTCAGACGTTCCACTGTCAAAGCAGTAAGGGTGAAAATGGAAACGGTCGGTAAAACCGCCACCAGAAAATAATTGATTTTGCATATGGCCTTGCCCAAAATCCAGCTGGTTGGGTAGCCAAAAGTAACACCAACAACTGGAGCCCACACCATTGCAAATAACATATCCGCGACTGCAATGTTCAATAGGAACGCGTTCCGCTTTGTTTTTAGTTGTTTGTGTTTCGCAATTAGGAATATCAGTGTTCCATTTCCGAAGCAGCCTAGGATGAACACTATGCACACCACAAGAGGGACAATGTAGGTTGCGGGTAAAGCCATGGTGGTCTGCCTTTATCCGACAAGAATTACCGTGCACAGAATAATAAACAATCGGCCAGTGGTCTAGTAAAATAAGAGAGTTTTTCCCATCAGTACCAGGATTTGAGTCGTTCTCTTTCACTGACACCAACAGGAGTGTAAAATCACAACTTATACCTGCCAGTTGATGAAATTTTTCCAGTCTATTTGAAGTTTTGCCGATAATCCATTTGCGGAGACAAAGGTACGCAGCCTACCGCCAATAAAGGCACCCGAAACCACAAATGAATCTTTGGGAATCGGCTTCTAGTGTGACCGCAATCATCCAGAGCCATTATTTCATAGACCAACCATCAATTACATCGATACTTGGCTTAAATATACATTTATGTGTAATTTTAAGTCACTTTGATGGGTTAGTTGCCCTGTAACAAGGCCATCGACTCGCTCATTAGCATATTTTTGTTGGTGTACCCTGTCGTTTGAATTTAAAAAAAACGATATTTTAGGTACAGATCAGATTCACTTGCAGCCATCTTGAATCGTTGCAGTGGAAATCCAAGTGTAACATCTGTGAGTGTTTCTGTAGTTCAGTGTTCCCCAACAATAGACGCGGCCTAGATTGGTGATTGTTGGGTTAGTTGCCGCTTAATCTGTCAGGAGTGAAACAATAAGAAAAACACAGAAATACGTGGAACACTGGTCGACGTTACACCGGGGAAAATGAGATTGAAAATGCATTTCTCTTCCAACATTGCGAAGAGCAAATACATATTATTGTGCGGCTTTAGATTTCTTTCCTTCCTAGAAATATTGCCACAATCGTATCTGATCTGTATGACCACCTCATATCCATCATTGGCTCAAAGAAAAATCTTTTGGCCTACCATATATCATAAACATGAGTAAAGGTAAAAAAATTTTACTCGCACCAATCACAGTACCCTTGGCCATCGTGAAACCTATACATTATCATATAAAAACAACCTGTCGTGGGCCCCTTCAAAATGGCGCTGCAGGTTCAATACTTGAACTTTCAAAATCGCTGTATGGAACGTCAATTCATTTGTGTTTCTTTTACTAAGAATTCATAAATGCGAGATATATATTCTTTCAACATTTCTCCGAGAACATTTTTGCAGAATAGTTTAAACGGCGTGCTTTTTGACACAAACACATGCTGTCCCAGATTGATGTAATTGAGGTCTGCAATAATTGAGATACACAAAAACCTAATGAGCACAAAATGATATTCCAGTTGTTTAAACAGCTCCATAATTTCCCTCTCAAAATGATGACGAGGTAAAGCCAATTACCTTCGACCTTCTTTCGTGAGTGTCATTGAAATTACTGAGGCTCAGGAAGGTCGCTGAGGCTCGTGAGGTTGGCCAGTTGCGTGACTCATAAATTAAGCTGTACTGCACAAATTGCTGAGGCTCATGAGGGTGGCATATCTCATAAACTAGGGTGTGCTACTCAAATTGCTGAGGCTCATGAAGTTGGCCAGTTGCATATCTCATAAATTAGGCTGTGCTACTCAAATTACTGAGGCTCATGAGGGTGGCCAGTTGCATATCTCATAAATTAGGCTGTGCTACTCAAATTACTGAGGCTCATGAGGTGGCCAGTTGCATATCTCATAAATTAGGCTGTTGCACACAAATTGCGGAGGCTCATGAGGTGGCCAATTGCATATGTCATCGACTACACCAAACCAACGCAGAAAAACAATAGTTCGCAATAATTGTGCTCTCCTCCGACAAACCCACTGATGTGTACGTATTCATTAAATGTCATAAATGCAACAAAACTGAAAAGCAAAGGCTATGCTTGTAGCATGCAGGGTTGATTTCTAAATCTCGCCCTCCACAAATGATCACTTGTCACAATGGCCCACTGGATCCATATTCATAAAACCTTGCTAGCTTAGTTGGTTGCTAGTTGTGTACATTGGCTTGTACGAACCAGGCAACTCAGCCTAGCAAGGCTTTATGAATATGGGCCCAGAATGCTAACAACTATACGCTCTACAACAACCAGAGGTCGCTCCAGCCTCTGAATCAATGTTGATCTTGTATAAATTTATGTACAATCACAACACCCAGGTCTTCCGTTCTGGGCACGGAATCCAAATTGCAAAAGTTGAAATTGGAAGCATGTGTAGAGTTTAATACTTAGTATTTTACATCCTGACGCTGTCCGTCAAAGGCATTGTCACCATTTGCCCCTCTTCTACAAAAGCAACAACAGAAATGCTTCTTAAAGTAATGGTTAAAAGTTGGATGAAGACCAAAGACGAACCATGGTCTGACACAGCTATCAACAATGCTGAGACAGATAGCAAAGCTTCTGAACGCATACCAAGACTGATTGTACTCCGACGGATCAAAGAAAAACCACATCATATAAATATAAAAGGGGAGCCAACAAACCATGTAGGTTGCGGCAAGGGAGAGAATAAGTACTTTGTAACGTGGTTGAGTGAGTGAACTCGTGTTTGTTGGCGGATCTCTCTTCTCGCAATCCCCGTATCCTGAATTCCTTTGATCATAGAGTCCTCCTGTTCCAGAAGGCCGAAAGATGTGGCTTAACGTGAAGGAGACGGCAATGATGATAAAAGGAATTACATATAAGATGATAAAACGAGTAAGTGTATCCACTTTGGGGTAGTCGACTTCGCTGGTTGGATGCTGGAAGCAGACAGCGACGTTTCCACTAAATGCATAGGATTTTACGTTCGCGAAGATGAGGTTTGGGAGGCCTAAGAGACATGGCACGAACCATAATGCAAATAAGATTCCGACTTTCCCTACCACAGGTATTGTGTTTGCGGTACAAGACTTGTCGAGTGTTCGAATACAAACGCCGAAGGCCATGGCAGTTATAGTAAATATTGACACTGTAGGCGACACTGTGGACACGAATCCGTAGATTTTGCACACTGCCTCTCCGAAAATCCAACCCCCACCAGCGTCTGAGAATCCGTAAATGTAGCCAAAGATCGGCGTGCAGAATACCGCGAGTAACATATCCGCAATTGCAATGCAAAGGAAGAAAGCATTGTGGTACGTCTTTGCTGCTTTGTACTTCGCAAAGATGAAGACGAGGGTTCCATTACCGATACAGCCAGTAATGAATACCACAGCAGCTACGGCAGGGAAGATGAAAGTCACGGACATCCTCGGTCAGTTCTGAATTCAAGGTTGGAGATATATCATGTACAAGTGATAACGAACCGAAGGACTGCGAGCATCGTCGATTCCTTTGAGAATTTTTAGAGTCCTTCTGAGTTTCTATGGTTAAGTCCGAAAAAGTCGGGTGGACGAAGTGGGAAAAAATGTCCTTTTTCAAGATTGGTTGTTGTAACACTTGAACAGGACTACCCAGCAGCAATGGAAGTTAGAGCACACTCTGAGACACAACAAGAGTCGATATTCTCCTAATAGCCTGAAATGGGGTCAATCGACAGATTCCAATTCCGCCAATGATTACATTTCTATAATCAACTCTGAAATTGCCGCTGTTGAGTTTGCGTTCAATTAATGAAATTGATTGTTCAGTTAGTAAAGTTCCTGTTGTAGACAGATTCCTGTACTGTTGGCACCTTCAGACAAAGCTTGTGGCACCTGACTGCTCGGTGGTGGCGCTCAATTCGACTTGTTCTCCGAGTGGTATCATTTCATCGTTGGGTTGTTTTTGGCAGCAGAAACAGAAGTGTTTTTTGAAGTAACGCTTGAAGGTGACGTCGAGGGTGTAGATAACCCACGGATTAATACAGGAATTGATGAAGGTTAAGCAGAATCCAACCATTTTGAAAATATGCCAGAAGTGGTTGAACGGGCTACTGTCAAAGTGGTACCAGAGTAAGTAGATATGCCGAGGAAACCAACACACTGTGAAGAATATGATCAACAAAAGAACCAACTTTGCTAAGTGCTCTCTGCGCCTGATGATTGTGCCTTTACGTGGTATTTGCTCAATCATTCTTTTGTCCGGTTCGGTGTGCTTGCAAGCGCCAAAGCTGTTGAATTCGCCGCCATTTTGCGGCGGTGCCACGTCGTAGTCTGTGATTGGCTGACGAAGCCGATCGGTCAGTCTGACGTAGCAGATGGTAATTATAAACAGTGGAAGGGAGAACAGGACGATGAAACGAACAGCGCTGTGTACCTTCGGGTAGAGGTCGCTCCAGGTCAGTGGGTAATGGACGCATATTTCCATTTGGTGTCCAGGAACGGGCTCCAGGATGCTGAGGTGTGCCGATATAACATCCGGGAGTCCAATAATCACTGAAATTAGCCAAATGAGGATGACAGTCCACGTCAGCTGCTGGCAGTCAGCACTTGACTTATAACTAGCCGGGTTGGCGATGATTTGGTACCGTTCAACACTGAGGGCGGTCAGGGTAAAGATCGACACAGCGACTGAAACAGTTTGGAGAAATTCGTTCACTTTGCACAAAGGTTCGCCAAACATCCAACTGGGGAACGTATAGATGGTGCCAGTGAATGGGATACAGACCACGATCACCAGCAAATCCCCAGCTGCAAGGTTCACGATGAGTATGTTCGGGATGGTCTTGAGGCGTTTGTGTTTGGCAACGAGGAAGAGTATCGTACCATTTCCGAGACAGCCCAGCCCGAAAATGACACCAAAGACAATCGGAATGATCACAGCTTCCTGGCTCTCTTCGGCATCCTCAATCTCATCGTACAGTGATGTGTTATCATGTCCTGTCTTGTTGAATAGAATATCGGCGTAATTGTCCATTTTTAGAATTTTGATCGTTCTGAAAGTTTCACGAACACACCAAATCAACAATAACGCTCCTTTCTCGGACAAACAGATGATGCACCAATGCTTTCACACCTACCACGCCAACTTCACCTTCCATTTTTCGTGTCCATTGGCTTGAAATTTGGTTTGAAACTGGTGCCAGAATGTCCTGTTCTGCAACCAATGGCAACGTTTCGTGGCGCAGGAGTCAAGGTTTATTCACAAAGATGACGATGAAGAAATCAAACCCCTATTCCACTCCTTTGAAGCTTTCGGAACATGCAGACAAATCCGCAGTGATGCTCCTTTTCAAGTCGAAACTCGCCGCCGAGAAATGTCACACAACAGCCAGAACGTCCCGATACGTTTGATTATCTAAAGGAATCCATAATGGCGAGGCAATAACATACCTTGAGAGTCCCAGAAAAGAAATCCACGCCAGGATAAGAAGCATGACCACGGGGCGTCCTCAATTTTAAAGGGTCAAAGTGAATCACAAGTCCACGCCCTTAGGAAACAACAAAGGAACGTAGCCTTGAACAACAAAATGCAACCTGCTGGATTCCACCGTGAAAACAAAACTGGTAGGGATTAAGTTTCTGTCGGACTACTCACGGTTCAGTTGACAGCTCTGTCGGTATCAACGACATTAATAATGAAGTAAGCCCGACTACTACCAGAGGGCGTATGCAAATCGAATCACAAACATCTTTCATCCCATTTGTCTGAATCAGAATGCAAAGAGAAGATAATGAAGTCAAAATTGAGTTCAGGATCCCGAGTTATGCTTGAACAAGTTTTTCACCAATATAGAATAAGGAGACAATGGTATAGCTATGATTTGAAAAGTTCTGATTGATTTAGTAATATCTGTCGGAGGTCATTCGGCTTGGATCCCGCGCGGTAATGACGAGCTCTAATCAAATGGAATGGACGTTTAGATGACAGATCAGTTTGTTTATGGTACGACATAAGTAATGGCTTTTTAATAATTAATCAGATATTAGGAACTCCTGTTGGAACTTGATAACTTGGGGGTTTAGTGTGGAAAGATGTTGTAAGGTGAGAAATTTGATTATTAATGAAAGCTACACATCAGTAGTACCGCTACGATATTGCTCTACATAGTTTGCGATCTCTTGAATAATAAGAGAACTTTATTGCGGTTTTCTAGTAACATTTTTGTGAATTCTACGGGATATTTCAGAAGAAACTGTCAATTTAATTTTCATCCAACTTCAGTCATTGTAGTTATTTTCAACCTGCTTCTGTAGTAGTTATTTTCAACCTGCTTCTGTAGTAGTTATTGTACATGTAGTTATTTTCAACCTGCTTCTGTATTAGTTATTGTAGTTATTTTCAAACTGCTTCTGTCGTAGTTATGGTTTCCGATCTCAAGATCGGAAACCATAAATCGACACAGCGACTGAAACAGTTTGGAGAAATTCGTTCACTTTGCACAGAGGTTCGCCAAACATCCAACTAGGGAACGTATAGATGGTGCCAGTGAATGGGATACAGACCACGATGACCAGCAAATCCCCAGCTGCGAGGTTCACGATGAGTATGTTCGGGATGGTCTTGAGGCGTTTGTGTTTGGCAACAAGGAAAAGTATCGTACCATTTCCGAGACAGCCCAGCCCGAAAATGACACCAAAGACAATCGGAATGATCACAGCTTCCAGGCTCTCTTCGGCATCCTCAATCTCATCGTACAGTGATGTGTTATCATGTCCTGTCTTGTTGAATAGAATATCGGCGTAATTGTCCATTTTTAGAATTTTGATCGTTCTGGAAGTTTCACGAACACACCAAATCAACAATAACGCTCCTTTCGTCGGACAAACAAATGATGCATCAATGCTTTCACACCTACCACGCCAACTTCACGTTCCATTTTTCATGTCCATTGCCTTGAAATTTGGTTTTGTTGGAAACTGATGCAAATCCTGTTCTGCAACCAATGGCAACGTTTCGTGGCGCAGGAGTCAAGGTTTATTTACAAAGATGACGATGAAGAAATCAAACCCGTACTCCTCTCCTTTGAAGCTTTCGGAACATGCAGACAAATCCGCAGCGATGCGCCTTTTCAAGTCGAAACTCGCCGCCGAGAAATCTCACACAACAGCCAGAACGTCCCGATGCGTTTGATTATCTGAAGGAATCCATAATGGCGAGGCAATAACACACCTTGAGAGTCCCAGAAAAGAAATCCACTCCAGGATAAGAAGCATGACCACGGGGCGTCCTCAGTTTTAAAGGGTCAAAGTGAATCACAAGTCCACGCCCTTAGGAAACAACAAAGGAACGTAGCCTTGAACAACAAAATGCAACCTGCTGGATTCCACCGTGAAAACAAAACTGGTAGGGATTAAGTTTCTGTCGGACTACTCACGGTTCAGTTGACAGCTCTGTCGGTATCAACGACATTAATAATGAAGTTAGCCCAACTACTACCAGAGGGCGTATGCAAATCGAATCAGAAACATCTTTCATCCCATTTGTCTGAATCAGAATGCAAAGAGAAGATAATGAAGTCAAAATTGAGTTCAGGATCCCGAGTTATGCTTGAACAACTTTTTCACCAATATAGAATAAGGAGACAATGGTATAGCTATGATTTGAAAAGTTCTGATTGATTTAGTAATATCTGTCGGAGGTCATTCGGCTTGGATTCCCGCGCGGTAATGACGAACTTTAATCAAATGGAATGGACGTTTAGATGACAGATCAGTTTGTTTATGGTACGACATAAGTAATGGCTTTTTAATAATTAATCAGATATTAGGAACTCATGTTGGAACTTGATAACCTGGGGGGTTTAGTGTAGAAAGATGTTGCAAGGTGAGAAATTTGATTATTAATGAAAGCTACACATCAGTAGTACCGCTACGATATTGCTACATAGTTTGCGATCTCTTGAATAATTTTGGAGAACTGTATTGCGGTTTTCTAGTAACATTTTTGTGAATTCTACCGGATATTTCAGAAGAATGAAATTGTCAATTTAATTTTCATCCAACTTCAGTCATTGTAGTTATTTTCAACCTGTCGTACTTATTGTACATGTAGTTATTTTCAACGTGCTTCTGTATTAGTCATTGTAGTTATTTTCAACCTGCTTCTGTCGTAGTTATTGTAGTTATTTTCAACCTGCTTTTGTAATAGTTATTGTAGTTATTTTCAACCTGCTTCTGTCGTAGTTATTGTAGTTATTTTCAACCTGTTTCTGTTTTAGTTATTGTAGTTATTTTCAACCTGCTTCTGTAGTAGTTATTGTAGTTATTTTCAACTTGCTTCTGTATTAGTTATTGTAGTTATTTTCAACCTGCTTCTGTCGTAGTTATTGCAGTTATTTTCAACCTGCTTCTGTCGTAGTTATTGTAGTTATTTTCAACTTGCTTCTGTAGTAGTAACATGTACTGTAATTATTTTCAACCTGCTTCTGTAATAATTATTGTATAGTTATTTTCAACCTGCTTCTGTGGTAGTTACTGTTCTTTTTGACGAGGTGGAAGCAGTGATCGAAAAGTAAAATCACCAACGACAAAATCTTCAAAACACTGTGAGAATCGTCTTATACAATAACATCAAACTTGACGCTAGGTGGCGATATGTGCAATGACGTCAATTCTATCGCCACTAGTGACGGTGGTAGGTTTCCATCTTGAAAAGTAGTGCGCGCGCGGAAGGAACAGAAGAAATTCTTCTGTTTGTGAAGCGGTCTCCCCATCACTCGTTTTCTACGCTTACAATATAGATCGTTGAAGACAGGTGTATAAAGGTATAGAGTGATACAAGCAACGGTTGAGTAGATGTAAAGTAATAATAAAGTTATTCTGTTTCATTTTCGACAAGGTAAATACTGTTTTCTGCAAATAATACCATTTTGAAAAAGAAGTTCTCATCACGTGATAGACTAGCCCGCCGACGATGACGTCAGGATTTCAAGATGGCGATTTAGTATCGATGGCAGTGTTAAAATTTTCGTCAAATTATCAAAAAATTTCAACGCTGTCGTGGAGTATGCAATAACATTTTGAACGACCTCAGATCACATGCCTTACCAACGACGACTTCGACCAGCAAAACTAAAGATGCTTCGCGAGGTGGAGGACAAACTGTTTCCGAATCATCAACCACTCAATAAGTAACCATTAGCAGACTGTCTAGGAAGATGAACGAAGGAATTAAACATCGGGCAGAACAAGCCATTCAATTTTTCTTTGACATCAAATGACGGGAAGCAATTTAGAATTCTGTCCTCATCAGATTGAAATTGATGAAATAGACACGGACACTGGAAGCTGGCCATTGTCAATTAGGTCGACCAAATGATGCATCGGATGGGCTAAATATGCAGCTGCTTATCACCACCTTAGGAGATGACAGACTCCGTTCAGTGGCAAAAAAGCTGATCTGAATTTTTTTACCTTGCGAACAGGATGCATCAACTTTAATTACCACTGCTAATTAATATTATTGATTATGTGTCATAACTGGACAGATGCGGCATTTGATGCGTCATTTTTCGCCACGTTCCACTGCATGATAAAGATTAGCACCGACAAAAATTCCCTGGTTTCTTCTGCATCGGTATTTTAAACTCATTTGTAACTATTCTGATGTACTTTAACTCCCCAAACAATATGTGGCTGACGTCAATTGCCACTTCTGACATTTGCTGCACTTGAAAAACTATTTGGAAACTATTTTGCAATAAAGAAATATGGGATATTCATCGAGTTTAAAGATGAATCGGGTAGGTCGGTACCAGTCATGGCATTTCCATGTTTTTAAAACCTAACATAATAAAAATACATGTATAGATACTGGGTACCACGAATTACCGGAGAGAATGTAACTGAATATACCAACAGATTTCATTACAATATTTCACTTGTGTAAAAAAACGCTACCGAGTAAAATGTGGAACATTTCAAACTCTGAGTAATGTAGAACATTTCAAAATCTGAGTAAACATTTCAAAATCCCGCAAATCCAGGGGTGTACACAAGGCTCTTTTCTTTTGTGGTGTAGGTACTCATTCCACAACTCAACTGGCACTAGTTCGAAAAGTTTCAAAAGTACTTCGTACTTGTTGATTAAAAAACAAGTGACCTTAAAAGGACAAGGTATCAGAGACTCGAAAGAGCAAGTGGGTTTAATAAAGGCTAAACTGAGAAAAGAAATGTTTTTGAATACAATTGACGTCTGGGCTTCTCCCAGATAATAGAAAATAATCAGCATATATAGCCATCTTTGTCCAAATTCTATTGGACCTGTCTAAAGAGAGGAAGTCAGTTCTCAGAAGAAGAAAAAACTTTGAAAATTACCATTGTCTACTTTTCTTGGTTTCAAAAATCTCAAGAAATCCATCGCTTGGCGTATAATATAAAAAGACCGTTTTATAGATTTTCCATGAGTTTTGAAAATATCCTATTCACTGTTCTTCCCACATGAAAAACACCACCGCTGCCGAAAAGAAGCTGCCATTTCATTAGCTTCGGCAAGTCAGGCTAATGTGATAGACTACGGGTAAAAAATCATTATTCTGAATTTTAGTAAAACCTCGCTCCTGAACTTTCCATTATTTAGAAAAATAAATGGCCCACAGTGTTATTATTCCTTAATATTTTCTCTAGACGAAACTTGATGGTATTTTCATGTTCGATACGCGGTCTTTAGACGTCTATTTCAGCTATAAAAACAACCCGAAGGACGTCAGGTGCACATCAAACATGAAATCAATCACGTATCAGGCTATATGGTAACATTAGGTTCTACTGAATATTTCATACGTCGTATGTCGGGCAAGAGGTGTCCCGCTGACGTTTTAATGACAACCTCGTTTTGTTTCATGTTATGTAAAGAACATACCTCACCTATCGTCGAAGAGGCTACATTGGTATAAAAGGAAGATGTCCCCAGGTAAATGTGTCCGGGAACAATAAAATACACCCAAACTAGCAGTTATAGGCTAAGGTCACAGAGACCTGGGCCCATATTCATAAAACCTTGCTAGCTTAGTTGGTTGCTAGTTGTGTACATTGGCCTGTACAAACTGGCCAATTTAGCAAGTAACTAAACCTAGCATGGTGTTATGAATATGGGCCCTGGTTTTCCAAGCTGGAATCTATAGCTCCTCCAACATTATCATATCAAAAGCGTCAGTGTCAGGACTTGATTCGAAGATATCAGCAGTCTGCTGTGTGGTCAGCATTGCTGATCATCACCAACAAACAGAAGCTGGACCCCGGGAATGCCAAAGACCTCCGAGCTTACGATTGCGATTTTGGTGTATGTGAGAACCTGCAAGATCCTGTAGGATTTTCATCTCATGCCATTGGTTTCTACACCTTTACACCTTAAAGATAATGTACATGTATCACGGGTATTTTCGCGGGCCACGAAAATCATTGTTTATTTACATTTTGTTTGTTTGTGTCCAGTTTTTCTTTGTCTTATGAATAATTTGTTGGTGGCATGCCCCTCTTAAAATTCTTTTGATACCGAAAGTATTCAATTTGGTGGGTTGGCATGTCCTAAAAGTAAAAAAAAACATACATGTACTGTAAACATCCATGTTTACAAACATTGAATGTAAACAATGAAGTCACGATACATTTTCTTTAATTACTTTGTCAAGAAACAACAGAAGCGGACTCTTCATCAAGGGCGATATTCTTTCCTGCTACACCGTGACTTTGAGACTTTGTTCTCTAGCACGCTGCTGCCAGGGCTGGGTTGCACAAAACTCATGTTAGCGCTAACATGATGTTAGCGCTAACATGAGTTTTGTGCAACCGGCCCCAGAGCGATATTTGATCAGACCTGGCGGATTTCTGGTACGGCTACGATGCAAATACCAAGCAATAGGACCTTGCAATCAGACTGTGTTGGAAGGGTCAGATTCTTCTCCTATACGCCATTATATTAAGTAATTGAGTACACACGATGAACGGGAAACTGTCAATTTGTACATCAGTACTGATACCTTCGGCAGCACGAATCTCATCGGTAATGTGTGCAAACGTTAAAGCTTCAATTCTCCTCAATAATGTAACTCTTCGCACTTTGTGAACGTGGGCAATATTTGAAAACATAATTAAGCTTACATTCCATCAGAAACGTATTATCAAATGGTGCTAACGAAACTACAGTTGGTGGTTCCCCCATTTTGTCACCGTGTGGTGCGTCGGTCGGATTGCGATTCGAAAGCCTTCTTCAATGTTGACTGGACAGAAGTTGGCATGGTTTGCTCGTGCGTGCTTCTCAAGCAATAATACCGTACTTTCACTCCTATAAGGGTTTCTCAACAATACGTAACCTGAGCCCACTCCTTATAAGAACAAATACGAAGAGGTGCATGAGCCACGTTGAACAATGGCATGCAAATTTTAGGACATGCTTGTTAACCACATTGCCACGCCTCTTCCCAAATGGTTGGCTGAACTGGTTTTCAACTAGAAATAATGACTATTGGCTAACTGGTTTGAACTCTGCGAACTGGAAAAATCTAAAGCTACAAATTCTTTCCCCAAATCCATTCTGCACTCTAAAAGTTGTTCAAACAAAAAACTTCATACATTAGGCTTCAGTGTCGCGTGCAGTAAGGTGGACTTGACTTGACTTACCAAGATCAAGCACAGCCTTTGAAATTTGCACTTACACCTTCAGCAGCAGAACGTATCTGCAGTAATCATATACTTCGTAAAATATTTCTCTTATTACAGTCTGACACACTGTATTAAGTTTCATTCAACGAAATCAACTCTGTATACGCGTTCATCCACCAAAACGAGAACGCGTTCATTGCCACATTGAAAGATTCAATGCACGGCGCATCGGCATCTACGTATTATCATTTCATTAAATTTCACGGTTACAGTTACACGGATTTGAACGTAGCTGCATGACGACGAAGTACATGTACAGTACGTTTCTTGCCAAAAATTTTGGCCGCGGTCATCAAAGAATTGTCATCATTTCGCAGAAAACGTCCAAAATCGTCCGTGTTTCACCAGCAAGCCAAAGATAGATCAGGGTATACGTACGGCTCAACCCCGTATCCCCCGTACGCGGTTAACAGCAGATTTTATGTTGAGACTGCGTCCACCAGTACTTCTGCGTATGTGGTTAACAGTTCCTAAATCATAAGATTTTAAACTCGACGAGAACGATTGGTAGGTGGATATAGGAAATTACTTACAGGGTCCATCGAAGCTGCTGAGCTATCCGAATCTTTGATTGTCACAATGGAACAAAGGAATTCTTCTATTTCTACGACGGCAGTTCCGGCGACGTCTCTCACCAGTGGGAAACCTGAAATAGACGTCGAAAGCTCCCTTAAACACGGCGTGGACATCGCAGTTTATATCATGAAAGTTCCCATTCCACCAGTCCTCATGATCATCGGACTCTTTGGAAATTGGTTAAGTTTTGTACTCATGAATCAGAAAAAGTATGAAAATAGTACCACTTGCTTTTATATGAGGTATATGGCTGTGTCTGATAGCATATACATCTATGGGAGAATGAGTCTTCGATACCTGCTCGTGATGGGACCACAGCTTTTCGAAGATAACCGAGTCAAAAAGCCATATTGTCTCTATTACCTCGCCAACTACTTTCTCGGGATATTCTTATCACCGTTGATTCTCGTCGCCATGGCGATTGATCGTTTTGTCGCGGTAAGATGGCCGCTGAGGGCAGCCATTTTGTGCACCATGCGCAGAGCACGAATGACAGTCATTATCATATTTATTTTCGGTATTGGCCTTGGTTTGCTCCAGGCTGCAGGGACGTATCAAGAAAAATACAAATTCTGGTTGTGTCCGTATTACTTTTCCGAACCCTTCGACGAAATCATGTCACTTATTGAAGGCATCATCATTGCATTCTTTCCTATTTTATCAATTCTATTTTGCAACATTGGCATTCTTTGGGCCGTACACCGAAGCAGCAGAGACGAGGAGTTGAACAAGTCGACCTCATCTAAGGAATCATCTAGTATAACGTTAGCTACCATTCTAGTGACTGGTGCTTTCATTGGGTTCCAACTCCCGGTCAAATTCACTGATGCATTTTGGCCGAACTGGCAAGGTGAAGTAACCAAAGATGTGGAGGTTTTGCAACTCCTTACGAATGAGATGGTTCTTACGATTGAAAGCTTGAATTACTGCCTGAACGCGTACATTTATCTCTTATCTTGTAAACGCCTCAGGAAGGAAATGATAGCTATCGTATATTGTTCGTAACCCCCTCCCCCTCCCCCCAAGCCGTCCTGGAATGTTTAGTTGGCCAATATAAGCATCGGTAGTTTTGGTGTGGCAAATTGATACTACCGACTTCACTATCTTGATCCAGTAGTCTTGAACGTTAGTTGTGGTGTTGATATTTTTGGTGACTGGGAGGGGAATGTGGATGGTAGTCAGCTGCCCTGCATTCAAGCATTTTACAACATCCACAGAGCAAGTCCCCAGCAAATCTGTCAGCGTATCGCTACAAAATGTACCCATCTACGTTCACAGTCACTAAAAACGTGAACCAGCCGTCCGGTATATTCCATCTGGACATTAGGTGCATATTTCCTATGAGTCCAGTTCTATTGATTGACCCGTGACAAGTCTTTGGCTAGCTTCGCTGTTGGCCGCTACGCGGCGCGTTGGGCCCTTGCGTCCAGCCTGATGTTTACCCGTCCGGTTGATATTAGATCACGACGCAGCAGCAAGATAAAGTCGCGGTCAAATTATCGACCGTTTCTCATTTTTGAACTCAAAAGACAACGATCCAGACTGAAAATAACGAACAGCAATGCAGAAAACGCCAGAGAGAAAATAATGAACAGGACAGCAGCGAATGTTACAGACAAAGTGATAATATATTATCAGTAACCAATGGGGTGTTGCATTCTCTGCGGTCCTAGGACCGCAGAGAAACCAACACTCCATTGGTTACTGTTTCTTTCTTCCTTCCTTCCTTTCTGTCTTTCTTGAATCTTAAAACTAAAAAGCGGTTACAAATGCAGCAGCGATGGTATAATGGCTTGAGACTCTGGCAAGCGGTCATGAGGTCGCAGGCTCGAATCCGTTTCTCGGCGTGAGACTCTGGGCAGGTCCGTTTGCCTCCTTGTCTTACTCCACCCAGGTGTTTTGTAATCAGAATGATCAGGGTTCGACACTCAATGAGCAACTCAGTAAAGTCCTACTGAAAGGTTTCAAGATAGGATACTGAGGTTAAAGTATTAAATCGAGGTCACCTCTACCGCTTTTGATATCAGAAAATAAACAAGATGACATTGTAAATGTCTGATGGTTCCCGATGTACATGTTCTTCTACAAGACTGGTACACTGATAGAGATCAAGATATGATATGAAGGAAGCCATTCTCTATCTATTTAGACAGTTCGGCAAATTTCATATCAAAAATCCCACGGGATTTTTATTTCGCCCATTTTGCACTGGACTAATACGCATGTATCGTCGAAGAGGCTACATTGGTATAAAAGGAACGTGTCCCCAGGTAAAAGTGTCCAGGGAACAATAAAATACACCAAAATTAGCAGTTATCGGCTAAGGTCACAGAGACCTGGTTTTCCACTGGAATCTAGCTCTTCCAACATTATCATATCAAAAGCGTCAGTGTCAGGACTTGATTCGAAGATATCAACAGCCTGCTGTGTGGTCAGCAATACTGACCATCACCAACAGAAGCTGGACCTCGCACTCTTAGCAAAAAAGGTTCCAAGAGGATTCTTTGGCCTGTCATAGAACCTTCTGCTACTAAAAGGTAGGTATCCTAAAGAACCCCCGGGTGCTGAAATCCACATCAAGGAATCTGTGAATGCGTGAGAATACAACCGAGCGTCGTTGAGAAATCTACAATTGAATTTTGAGGGTTCTACAAAGAACCCCTCACTGAGGGTTCTTTGTCTGTCCCTGTTATTGGTAGTCGATTTATTTTGGTAGTCGATTTCTTTTTCGTGTTCAATGCATAAATCATTTTGTTTGTTTCAAACCTCACAGATATGGTTGGCAAATCAACTGAGCAGGGTAAATCAGGTGCACTCACTAATTTCTCTACTAAATGGTTTTAACAGCTTAAAGTTCCTTAGGGTTCCAGATAGAACCTTTTAGTAGTAGAAGGTTCTATGACAGGCCAAAGAACCCTCTTGGAACCTTTTATGCTAAGAGTGCGGGAATGACAGAGACGTCTCCGAGCTTACGACTGCGATTTTGGTGTAATATTGTGAGAACCGGCAAGATCGTGTAGGATTTTCATCTCATGCCATTGGTTTCTACACCTTTACACCTTAATTACTTTGTCAAGAAACATCAGAAACGGACTCCTCATCAAGGGCGATATTCTTTCCTGCTACACCGTGACTTTTGAGACTTTGTTCTCTAGCACGCTGCGGCCACAGCGATATTTGATCAGACCTGGCGGATTTCTGGTACGGCTACGATGCAAATACCAAGCAATAGGACTTTGCAATCAGACTGTGTTGAAGGGTCAGATTGTTCTCCTATACGCCATTATATTAAGTAATTGAGTACACACGACGAACGGGAAACTGTCAATTTGTACATCAGCACTGATACCTTCGGCAGCACGAATCTCATCGGTAATGTGTGCAAACGTTAAAGCTTCAATTCTCCTCAATAATGTAACTCTTCGCACTTTGTGAACGTGGGCAATATTTGTAAACAGTGCAATAATTGGAAAAATAAGATAAAGAATGTAGTCAATGAATTGTATAGTAAAGGCAAAATGGTGACTTGAGAATTTAAAAACCGGCAAAATAGAAGTTGTAGCTTACATAGCAATTTTGGTTCCAACAGGTCTTAAGTGTTTGGGTTCTGGACGAGAAAAGAAAGTGGCGATTTTTCGGCGTGCCCCAGTACATGTATATGTCCCACCATTACATAACGAGCGGCTCATGAAAGATCACACGACCCGGCCGTGATAAATGGAAACAAAGTGAGAGGTTTGACACACAGGATAGCTTACACTCGCTAACCCTGCAAATGTGCCAGACCAGAACATTCCACCGAAAGATTAAAGAAATCGACGCCTAAAAATTCAGGGTCACTTCTTTGCTGCCATCATCTCAGTTTTGACGCTGACCGTGCGATCTCCGTCTAAAAACAGAGTTCTTCAACATTTCCGCCTTTGTCATTGAGAGAAATCATCCGTTGCTTGTCCGAAAACATTCCATTCCATCAGAAACGTAATATCAAATGGTGCTAACTGAAACCACAGTTGGTGGTTCCCCATTTTGTCACCGTGTGGTGCGTTGATCGGATTGCAATTCGAAAGCCTTCTTCAATGTTGACTGAACAGAAGTTGATATGGTTTGTTTGTGCATGCTTCTCAAGCAATAACACCGTACTTTCACTTCTGTTAATGGTTACTCAATACTTACGCTTCCCAGGACATGATTCTTACTGACAGTCTTCTAATTTTCTTTGTAAGTCTCTTACATGTAGCTATTTCTTAGTCAGATCTTATAGTAAGAAAGATTTTTCTGATAAGGTTCTTGCCAGAAAAATCTAAGAATTTTCTTACCAATATATCACGAAGAAAAATCTTCTATATTGTTTCTTTTAAGAATCTTATAAGAAAAATCTTACTAAGTTTTTTCTTGTAAGAAACTTATAAGAAAAATTTTACTAAGATTTTTCTTACTATTAAGAAATAAGATTTTTCTTACTAGCGAAGATACTTACTAAGAAAATTATAAGATTATTAGTACGATTCATGTCATGGGTTGGCGCACCGCTAGTAAAATCTAATATGTTGAGGTGCATATGTGCCATGTTGAACAATGGCATGCAGATTTTGGGACATCCCTGTTGACCAACTGTCCTAACGTTCCGACCGCACACCTGCTCAAAAGGTCGGCCAAAATTCATGGTTTGAACTCTGCGAACTGGAAAAATTTAAAGCTACAAATTCTTTCTTTCTCCAATAGAGGCTATGCACTGACGTCATCAAATGACGTCATCAATGGGTATGACGCCACGTGTTGGATGGAAAATGAACGGAGCACGTGGTCAGATGCACTGCGTCAGCATGTCACAACGTTCCATCCAACATGGCGTCACCTCGCTGATGACGTCACGTGCATAGCCTCTATAGCGAACCGCCGGAATGACGTCGGAATTGTCAATTTCATTAGGGAGGTTTAGAAATCAAACGATAAACGTAAACGTCAACGACAACGTTATTTTTATACCGAAAATGCAATATATTATTAATGTGTAGTATGAAAAATAACGTTGTCGTAAAGTTTACGTTTATCGTTTGATTTCTAAAACTCTCTATTGTGTTTGTCCGACCCTACTTTTGTCCTGTCTCTCCTACATGTACGACAGTGTGATCACTCAGACACGTCAGAAAGTCTAGTTGTTACATAATGTTTGTCCGAACTTGGGTGGTAAGAATAGAAACCGAGCGGCATGCTATTCCACCGTTCCCTCTCAAAGTTGTTCAAACATAAACACACATGAGGTTTTAGTGTAGCGTGCAATATAAAGTGGACCTGACTTGAGTTATCAAGATCTAGCAACAACCTTTGAAATTGATGCTTACACCTTCAATAGAAGAACGCTGTTTGTATCTGATACATTTGCAAACTATTTCACCTCAGGTATTCAATTACCTTCTCACAGTTTCATTCGACCAGATCAACTCTGCACATACAATGTACCCATCTAGACGAAAACAGCTTCATTTACATTCGAGGTACATGTACGACGCGATTTGCAGCTCATTTCATGAAATTTCACGTTAATATTACACGAACCTGAACATACCTGACGACGAAGTACCTCTCTTTACCATAAATTCCCACCTCGGTCCCCAAGATTGTCATCATTTCACACAAAACGTCCGATTTGAATGGTGTTTCAGCGGCAAGCCAAAGATGGATCAGGGCCCGTGCCACTCAATCATCAACGATAATTGAAAGGTGGACTCTATGTACCCGGTTCTTGTGCGTATGAGGTTCGGTTATACGTTGAGCCTGCTTCCGCCATACTTCTACGTACATGTATGTGGTTAACAGTTCCTAAATCATAAGATTTTAAACTCGACGAGAACGATTGGTAGGTGGATATAAGAAACTACTTACAGGATCCATCAAAGCTACAGGTGTCCGAATCTTTGCTTGTCACAATGGAACAGAGGAATTCTTCAATTTCCACGACGGCAGTTCCGGCGGCGTCTCTCACCACTGGAAAACCTGAAATAGACGTCGAAAGCTCCCTTAAACACGGCGTGGACATCGCAGTTTATATCATGAAAGTTCCCATTCCACCAGTCCTCATGATCATCGGACTCTTTGGAAATCGGTTAAGTTTTGTACTCATGAATCAGAAAAAGTATAAAAGTAGTACGACATGCTTTTATATGAGGTATATGGCTGTGTCTGATAGCTTATACATCTATGGGAGAATGAGTCTGCGCTACCTGCTCGTGATGGGACCACAGCTTTTCGAAGACATCCGAGTCAAAAAGCCATATTGTCTCTATTACCTCGCCAACTACTTCCTCGGGATATGCTTATCACCGTTGATTCTCGTCGCTATGGCGATTGATCGTTTTGTCGCGGTAACATGGCCGCTGAAGGCAGCCATTTTGTGCACCATGCGCAGAGCACGAATAACAGTCATCACAATATTCATCTTCGGTATTGGCCTTGGTTTGCTCCAGACTGCAGGGACGTATCAAGAAAAATACAAATTCTGGTTGTGCCCGTATTACTTTTCCGAACCATTCGACGAAATCCTTTCACTTATTGAAGGAATCATCATTGCATTCTTTCCTATTTTATCAATTCTATTTTGCAACATTGGTATTCTTTGGGCCGTACACAGAAGCAGCAAAGACGAGGAGTTGAACAGGTCGACCTCATCTAAGGAATCATCAAGTATAACGTTAGCTACCATCCTAGTAACTGGTGCTTTCATAGGGTTCCAACTCCCGGTCAAATTCACTGACGTATTTTGGTCGAACTGGCAAGGGGTAGTAACCAAAGATGTGGAGGTTTTGCAACTCCTTACGAATGAGATGGTCCTTAAGATTGAAAGCTTGAATTACTGCCTGAACGCATACATTTATCTCTTGTCTTGTAAACGGCTCAGGAAGGAAATGATAGCTATCGTATATTGTTCGTCACCAGTTTAAGTCCGTGGTTTGGTCGACAAGGCCCTCAGGGCACGAACCTTCCACTTGAGATCCAGCATTTTCCAAAGGAGTTACTTTTCCCTTGTGTCCATCTTGACTTGTGGCATCGCTACGCCCTCCGACTACGCTTTCGGACATCGCCACGTGGGATTCAAGGATGCCTGTGCCCGTCTCCTGGGTAGACTACACCACGGCACCAAGCCTGCATAATCATATGGCGTGCAGATATGGGTAGAGACGATGCCGATGGCGTCAATCATAAAGTGGATCCCAGTGAAAAATAAAAGATTCCCGAAGTGTACACATACACGTACCATCTTTGGCGTTCTTTGCATGTAAATGTCTCATTCTCAGTACCGACAGTGTGATACTCCACCGGCGCTCGACAAGAATCCTTCCAGTTGAAGTCGGTGGTCGGACTATCTGCTGAATCGCATGATCTTTGTGATTACACTTTGTAAGTCACAAACCCACCGGCGATGCAGGAGAAAAAACCGACATCTACATGATCAAAACGGCAGGGAGACTGCATCATCATCGGATTCTGCAGCTTACAGAATCCAGCCAGTTTCTCAAAGCTCGTAGATGTACATCTCACTGTGCACTCTTTTAGTAGACAGTCGACATTTTTTTCAAAGTCGATAATTTTTTCAAAGTCGACAATTCTTTCAAAGTTGACATTTTTTACAAAGTCGACAATTTTTTCAAAGTCGACATCTGCCAATTTGCAAACTCGAGTGTCGTCATAATTTTCAAGTCGACCGTTCAGAAAATAAATTCGAACAAAACGACGTCATCACTTTTAGTGTGTCCGGTTTACAAATTTTAGGACATGCTTGTTAACCACATTGTCCACGCCTCTTCCCAAAATGGTTGGCTGAACTGGTTTTCAGCTAGAAATAATGACTGTTAGCAAACTGGTTTGAACTTTGCGAACTGGAAAAATCCAAAGCTACAAATTCTGTCCCCAAATCCATTCTGCACTCTCAAAGTTGTTCCAACAAAAACATTAGGCTTTAGTGTCGCGTGCAATAAGGTGGACTTGACTTGACTTGACTTGTCTTACCAAGATCAAGCACAGCCTTTGAAATTGACACTTACACCTTCAGCAGCAGAACGTATCTGCAGTAATCATATACTTTGTAAAATATTTCTCTAATGACAGTCTGACACACTGTATTAAGTTTCATTCAAAGAAATCAACTCTGTATACGCGTTCATCAAAACGAGAACGCGTTCATTGCCACATTGAAAGATTCAATGCACGGCGCATTTTGGCATCTATTATCATTTCATTAAATTTCACGGTTACAGTTAAACGGATTTGAACGTAGCTGCATGACGACGAAGTACATGTACGTTTCTTGCCATAAATTTCGGCCGCGGTCATCAAAGAATTGTCATCATTTCGCAGAAAACGTCCAAATCATCCGTGTTTCACCAGCAAGCCAAAGATAGATCAGGGTATACGTACGGCTCAACCCGTATGCGGTTAACAGCAGTTTTTATGTTGAGATGACTGCGTCCACCAGTACTTCTGCGTATGTGGTTAACAGTTCCTAAATCATAAGATTTTAAACTCGACGAGAACGATTGGTAGGTGGATAGGAAATTACTTACAGGGTCCATCGAAGCTGCAGCTATCCGAATCTTTGATTGTCACAATGGAACAAAGGAATTCTATTTCTACGACGGCAGTCCCGGCGGCGTCTCTCGCCACTTGGAAAACTGAAATAGACGTCGAAAGCTCCCTTAAACACGGCGTGGACATCGCAGTTTATATCATGAAAGTTCCCATTCCACCAGTCCTCATGATCATCGGACTCTTTGGAAATTGGTTAAGTTTTGTACTCATGAATCAGAAAAAGTATAAAAATAGTACGACATGCTTTTATATGAGGTATATGGCTGTGTCTGATAGCATATACATCTATGGGAGAATGAGTCTGCGCTACCTGCTCGTGATGGGACCACAGCTTTTCGAAGACAGCCGAGTCAAAAAGCCATATTGTCTCTATTACCTCGCCAACTACTTCCTCGGGATATTCTTATCACCGTTGATTCTCGTCGCCATGGCGATTGATCGTTTTGTCGCGGTAAGATGGCCGCTGAAGGCAGCCATTTTGTGCACCATGCGCAGAGCACGAATGACAGTCATCACAATATTCATTTTCGGTATTGGCCTTGGTTTGCTCCAGGCTGCAGGGACGTATCAAGAAAAATACAAATTCTGGTTGTGCCCGTATTACTTTTCCGAACCCTTCGACGAAATCCTTTCACTTATTGAAGGCATCATCATTGCATTCTTTCCTATTTTATCAATTCTATTTTGCAACATTGGCATTCTTTGGGCCGTACACCGAAGCAGCAGAGACGAGGAGTTGAACAAGTCGACCTCATCTAAGGAATCATCAAGTATAACGTTAGCTACCATCCTAGTGACTGGTGCTTTCATAGGGTTCCAACTCCCGGTCAAATTCACTGACGCATTTTGGCCGAACTGGCAAGGTGAAGTACATTGTAACCAAAGATGTGGAGGTTTTGCAACTCCTTACGAATGAGATGGTCCTTACGATAGAAAGCTTGAATTAGTGTCTGAACGCATACATTTATCTCTTGTCTTGTAAACGACTCAGGAAGGAAATGATAGCTATCGTATATTGTTCGTCACCACTTTGAGTCCGTGGTTGTCCGACAAGGCCCTCAGGGCACGAACCTTCCACTTGAGATCCAGCATTTTCCAAAGAACACAGACCTTAAAATCTGACTTTTCTCTTGTGCCCATCTTGACTACGAATGCTTGTGGCATCGCTACGCCCTCCGACTACGCTTTCGGACATCGCCACGTGGGATTCAAGGATGCTTGTGCCCGTCTCCTGGGTAGACTACACCACGGCACCAAGCCTGCATAATCATATGGCGTGCAGATATGGGTAGAGACGATGCCGATGGCGTCAATCATAAAGTGGATCCCAGTGAAAAATAAAAGATTCCCGAAGTGTACACATACATGTACATTTGTTGTACACGTAACATCTTTGGCGTTCTTTGCATGTAAATGTCTCATTCTCAGTAGTCGATACAGGTGTAACGGTACAGAGTGTCCCCCTGTAAAAAGTGTCCACTCGTCCACTTCTATTGTTGAATGACGGAATAAGCAGCATGACTATTGAAAACCAATCCCCAGAGATTAGAATGTAACAATAGGATCTTTTGTTCTTGGGACAGTTTTTCCTGGGGACATTCTTTCCCTTTATACCGGCAGTATCATACTTCACCGGCGTTCGTCAAGATTCCTGCCAGTTGAATTCGGTGATCGGACTATCTGCTGAATCGCATGATCTTTGTGATTACACTTTGTAAGTCACAAACTCACCGGCGATACAGCAGAAAAAATAGCCACGCTGTTGCGGGCATAACCCCTCGGCCTCTGTCACCTTGAAATGTAAGTCTAATCAAAAACCCGTCTGATATGTTGTGTACCCTGGCTGGATACACCCACCATAAAAATTTCATGAAGTTTCGATGACTAGTTTAGGAGTAATCGCCAATTTTGTCATTTCACTATGTGGCCCCTGGTGGCCAAAGTAGGAATCAGATCCGGTCGATTTTCAATAGCGAGAAGCGTCATGTCATGAGGTATCAACATACAAAATGTGAGACGAAATTCCAAAGCATTCTCAAGTTAGAGCGTTCACGTCGTTGACCAATCAGATTTCAGCTTTTGACCTCTGTCACCTTGAAATGTAGGTCTATCAAAAACCCGTCTGATATGTTGTGTACCCTGACTGGATACACCGACCATAAAACTTTCATGAAGTTTCGATGACCAGTTTAGGAGTAATGGCAAATTTTGTGTTTTCACTATGTGCCCCCTGGTGGCCAAAGTAGGAATCAGATCCGGCCGATTTTCAATAGCGAGAAGCGTCATGTCATGAGGTATCACCATACCAAATTTGAGATGAAAATTCCGAAGCATTCTCAAGTTAGAGCGTTCACGTCGTTTTTGCGTGACGCCGACGACGCCCGCCAGCGTGATGACAATACCCGGAAGACCCTGATGGGCTTCGGGCTGAAACCCGACATCTACATGATCAAAACGGCCGGGAGACTGTCAATACATGTTAATCATCATCCGCTTCTGCAACTTACAGAATCCAGCCAGTTTCTCAAAGCTCGTACATTTCACTGTGCACTCTTTAGGTAGACACCCCCTTCATATCCACAGCGATTTCCAGTTACATGCAGCATCAAATTCCTTGAGTATTGACTCGTAACCCCCTCCCCTCCC
>NMRB01000522.1:256174-269794 GCA_002633025.1 Notospermus geniculatus
CACTGTTAAAAAAATGTCGGTAATTTTACAGAAAATGCTGGTGAAGCAGTTTCCCGACGTCTGTAATTTTTTTACAGAAGGGTCTGTAGTTACAGTTCATACCTGTATTTTTTACAGCTCGTGTCTGTATTTTATTACAGAAAGATCTGTAGTTACAGGCACATCTGTATTTTTTACAGATCACATCTGTACTTTTTTACAGAATGATCTGTAGTTACAGCTGCATCTGTATTTTTACTTGTACCTTCCGTATTTAATACACTAATCAGTAAAACCACCTGTTTCCCTTGTAATTGGACAGTTTGTTGGTAGATTAACAGAAAAACCTTACTTGTAATCAATTCTGCTGTAATTCTACAGACAACTCTGTTATTTCATGGTTTTACAGAAGAAATCTGTATCTTTTCACAGAAAATCTCTGTAGATTTAATGCCATTTTTAACAGTGTGTTGTTACGAGAGTTATGCTTACCATCCCACTGGTTTGGGATAAAACATGAACCCGAGGACAATGAAACGAAGCAGAAGATTGAAAGTTATTGCCATGCGATTTTTTCTTTCTTTTTTTTCTTTCTTTCTTCTTTCCTTCCTTTCTGTCTTTCTTAAATCTTAAAACTAAAAAGCAGTTACAAATGCAGCAGCGATGGTCAAATGGCTTGAGTCTCTGGCAAGCGGTCATGAGGTCCCAGGTTCGAATCCGTTTCTCGGCGTGAGACTCTGGGCAGGTCCGTTTGCCTCCTTGTCTCACTCCACCGAGGTGTGTTGTAATCAGAATGATCAGGGTTGGACACTCAATGAGCAACTCATCAGAGCCCTGCTGAAAGGTTTCAAGATAGGATACTGAGGTTAAAGTATTAAATCGAGGTCACCTCTACCGCTTTTGATATCAGAAAATAAACAGAAACTTTAGCTTTCAACTTTTTCAAATTGCAACAATATATGGAAACCGGCTTCAAAAAAACTTCAAGCAAACCAGTGAGTCACTACCGGATGGGCGTTCGTCGGCCGACAGGATAACGCATGGCCTACTATATTGTATCAATACTATACAATAAACACACATGCGGCTTAGTGTAGCGTGCAATAAGGTGGACAGCCTTTGAAACTGATACTTCCACCTTCAATAAGAGAATGCAATTTGTATCTGCAGCTGGTCATACATTTGCACTCACTTTGTTGTCAAATTACATTCTGATACATAGTAAGTTTCATTCGACCAAATCAACTCCGTACGTTCGTCAAGAAGCCAACAGGTGAATTGGGTAGGATTCGTGGTACGGCACGATTTGCAGATCATTTCATAAATGTTTCACGAATCTGAACGTACATGTACCTGACGACGAAGTAGCCTATGTCTCTCACTTGCCAAATTTCGACCGCGGTCCTCAAGAATTGTCACCATTTCCCACAAAACGTCCCATTTGAATGGTGTTTCAGCGGCAAGCCAGAGATGGATCAAGCATCAACGACGATTGATAGGTGAACACCGTATCCCCCGGTACTTGTGCGTACAATGCATTTAGTTCAGTTATTGGGTTGAGCCAGCGTCCGCCGGCACTTCTGCGTGAGGAGCCTGATAGCCTGGTGGTTATCACGTCCGCTAAAGGCCCGTTTACACATGCAATTTTTCATATGCAACTTCATGCAACTTGTTTCATAAACCTGATGAGACCAAAAAATTTCATAAAAGTTGCATGTGTAAACGGATATGCAACTTGTTGCAACTCGATCACGCTGGATGTTGCATCGATTTTTCTATGTGTAAACCGTCCCAGGTAGCTTGCAACAAGTTGCAAGTTGCAGCAACTTGGTGCAACCTAGTGTAAACGGGCCTTTAGCAAGCGCCCCGGGTTCGAATCCAGCCCGGGCCATATGGGATTTCATTCCCAGCTCTTCACGTCCGTCGCATGGGACAGTAAGCCGTGGTGCCTTGTAATCTGTGACTTTGCAAGAGCAAGTAAAAGACCCCATCCAAGTGAGGAACATGAGTAGCTTGTAGCTTGTGATGGCCTCCTCCGTAGTTACTTACCAGGGCCAATAATGCAATAGCGTCGGCTCTGACGGAAAAATTAAATACAAATACAAATACTTCTGCGTATATGTATGTGGAACCCCGTATCCCCCGGTACTTGTGCGTACAATGTATTTAGTTCAGGTTGAACCAGCGACCGCCGGCACTTCTTCTGATTTTAAACTCGACGGGAACGAGCAATGGGAAGAAGGAATTCTTTTATTTCTACTACGGCAGTTCCGGCGACGTCTCTCACCACTGGGAAACCTGAAATAGACGTCGAAAGTTCCCTTAAACACGGCGTGGACATCGCAGTTTATATCATGAAAGTTCCCATTCCACCAGTCCTCATGATCATCGGACTCTTTGGAAATTGGTTAAGTTTTGTACTCATGAATCAGAAAAAGTATAAAAATAGTACGACATGCTTTTATATGAGATATATGGCTGTGTCTGATAGCATATACATCTATGGTAGAAGGTGTCTGCGCTACCTGCTCGTGATGGGACCACAGCTTTTCGAAGACATCCGAGTCAAAAAGCCATTTTGTCTCTATTACGCCGCCAATAGCTGCCTCGGGAAATCCTTATCACCGTTGATTCTCGTCGCTATGGCGATTGATCGTTTTGTCGCGGTAACATGGCCGCTGAAGGCAGCCATTTTGTGCACCATGCGCAGAGCACGAATGACAGTCATCACAATATTCATTTTCGGTATTGGCCTCTGTTTGATCCAGACTGCAGGGACGTATCAAGAAAAATACAAATTCTGGTTGTGCCCGTATTACTTTTCCGAACCCTTCGACGAAATTCTTTCACTTATTGAAGGAATCATCATTGCATTCTTTCCTATTTTATCAATTCTATTTTGCAACATTGGCATTCTTTGGGCCGTACACAGAAGCAGCAGAGACGAAGAGTTGAACAAGTCGACCTCATCTAAGGAATCAGCAAGTATAACGTTAGCTACCATTCTAGTGACTGGTGCTTTCATTGGGTTCCAATTGCCGGTCAAATTCACAAACATATTTTGGTCGAACTGGCAAGGTGTGGTTACCAAAGAGGTGGCGATTTTGCAACACCTTACGAATGAGATGTCCCTTACGATAGAAAGCTTGAATTACTGTCTGAACGCGTACATTTATCTCTTGTCTTGTAAACGGCTCAGGAAGGAAATGATAGCTATCGTATATTGTTCGTCACCACTTTCAGTCCGTGGCTGTCCGACAAGGCCCTCAGGGCACGAACATTCCACCCGAGATGCAGCATTTTCCAAAGGAGACAGACCTTAAAATCTGACTGTTCTCTTGTGCCCATATTGACTACGTAGGTTTTTGGCATCGCCACGCTCTCTGCATGTCTACGCTTTGACGTCGCCAATACACGTGGGATTCAAGGATGCTTGAAAACTAGCAATATTTGGTAGGTATAAAAGTAATTTGGGGCAGTAAAATTTTTACGTTCAAAGCAGCGGCCTAGCCAGCCGAAATCGGCTGAACAAACCAAGATGAAAGCCAGGGATAGTATTGACGACCGGAAGTAGTCAAGCTGGACATGCGCAATAGGTTGCACGATCCCCAGACTGCATATCATATTCCAACCTCCTGCGCATGTCCAGATTGACTACTTCCGGTCGTCAATACTATCCCTGCCATAAGTGACTTCCGTGTTGATTTCTTCAGCTGATTTCATCTGGCTAGGCCGCTGTTTTAAATGTAAAAATTTTACTCCTAAACGTTACTTTATCGACTAAATATTGCTGGTTTTCGTCCCTTTTACGAACAGTCAATAAATGTGACAGTATTCGAGTTATTTGTCAGGAACTATTTCTGTCATGTGCGATGATCTCGCCGTCAATGAAGTCAGGTTTGTTCATAGCAACCATCATGGCGGACGCCGGTTGACGAAATTTAAAAATACGACTTAAAATGCGTTCCCCATAGCCTGTGGGAAGGGATACCATCACATCATGATTCTTGCGCGATCAGAGATGATGAAAAGTTCCCATCTGTACACTCTTTTAATTTAAAACTACAACCTCGCCCACATTCTGAGACAGTTTCAGAAAGGACTTGCTCAACAGAGTGTCTCGGCAACAGCCGCCATTTTGACCACAGCCTGGAAAGAAGGACGCTCGTCACCATGGTCACTGTCCTCAGACGCCTACGTACCGTTCGATTACTGCCCTTGGATCTATGACGTCATCAATATGGAACTCACTTCTGGCAGTGATACTATATCGGAAGAATGGAGATAGGTGGCACTGTGAGGAGTTGATCATATTCATGGCGGGCAGATGTGGGTAGTAGTCCAGTAAATTTAAGCGAAAATTTGGGCGAACCGGGAACAAATTGCAACAGAAGGTTTTTTTGCTTTAACTGTTTTATTAGGTCACCTTGGACATCAAATCCAAAATCCGCCAAAATCGGACGGCGGGAACCCACTTAATTTGCATATTCAATTTTGTGAACTGACTTCAACGTTGGACGCCGATGGACGCAACAGCTGGGCTTTGTACAGGATAGTGGGACCCAATGTACAGCTAACTTTGTAACGGTTGGATTTACACCCCATAAATGTATTAGCAGTAGATAGAAACATGGTACTTCCGAATCAAATAAGCCTATATTCTTCGGATGTTTTAAGCGGCTACCTAATTGAAATTGACATTTTATGCATTTTGGCCCATTTTTGTGTTAATTTATATAAAAAGCGTCATCTCTTAGTACATAACGACTAAAAACAATTGTGAATGTGTTTGCCTGGTTCCGAGGTACCATATTTCTATCTGTTGGTAATACATTTATGGGGTGTAAATCCAACCGTTACAAAGTTAGCTGTACATTGGGTCCCACTCTCCTGTAGAGAAGCGGTCAAATTATCGACCGTTCCTCATTATTGGACTCAAAAGACAACGATCCAGACAGAAAATAACGAACAGCACTGCAGAAAACGCCAGAGAGAAAATAATGAACAGGACCGCAGCGAATGTCACAAAGTGATAATAGGACCGCAGAGAATGCAACACTCCATTGGTTACTGTTGTTACGAGAGTTATGCTTACCATCCCACTTAGACTGGTACCCGGTCTTCTGGGCGGCTTGCATTCGAAGACCGGTGAAACCAAATGATCTGAGCCGGAATTCCGGCTCGTGACGTCATTCTACAGCATTCTACAGCAATGCATTCTCCCGAACTAAATACAGACCAGCGGGCGCCATGATAGTTTTATGCACTTGCTTGCGTCTGTCCTAGTATTTTTAATCAGGACAGTGTTCGGTCTACATCCCACTGGTTTGGGATAAAACATGAACCCGAGGACAATGAAACGAAGCAGAAGATTGAAAGTTATTGCCATGCGATTTTTTCTTTCCTTTTTTCTTTCTGTCTTCCTTCCTTCCTTTCTGTCTTTCTTGAATCTTAAAACTAAAAAGCAGTTACAAATGCAGCAGCGATGGTATAATGGCTCAGGGCCGTATGTAAAGGGGGCGAGGGGGCAGTTGCCCCCCCCGAGCCAACCAAAAAAACGTGATTTCCATGCGGATTTGGGGCAAAAAGAGGTCTTCTGCCCCCCGAGAGGCTCCTGCCCCCCTGGACCAAAAAGTTAAATACGGCCCTGTGACTTGAGTCTCTGGCAAGCGGTCATGAGGTCCCAGGTTCGAATCCGTTTCTCGGCGTGAGACTCTGGGCAGGTCCGTTTGCCTCCTTGTCTCACTCCACCCAGGTGTGTTGTAATCAGGGTTGGACACTCAATGAGCAACTCATCAGAGCCCTGCTGAAAGGTTTCAGGATAGGATACTGAGGTTAAAGTATTAAATCGAGGTCACCTCTACCGCGGCTTTTGATATCAGAAAATAAACAGAAACTTTAACTTTCAACTTTTTCAAATTGGCACAATAGTGGAAACCGGCTTCAAAAAAACTTCAAGCAAACCAGTGAGTCACTACTGGATGGGCGTTCGTCGGCCGACAGGATAACGCATGGCCTACTATATTGTATCAATACTATACAATAAACACACATGCGGCTTAGTGTAGCGTGCAATAAGGTGGACAGCCTTTGAAACTGATACTTCCACCTTCAATAAGAGAATGTAATTTGTATCTGCAGTTGGTCATACATTTGCACTCACTTTGTTGTCAAATTACATCCTGATACATAGTAAGTTTCATTCGACCAAATCAACTCCGTACGTGTTCGTCAAGACGAGAACAGGTAAATTAGGATTCGTGGTACGGGGCAATTTGCAGATCATTTCATAAAAATACCACGTTAATGTTTCTAATCACGAATTTGAACGTACATATACCTGACGACGAAGTACGTCTCTTGCCAAATTTCGACCGCAGTCCTCAAGAATTGTCACCATTTCCCACAAAATGTCCAATTTGAATGGTGTTTCAGCGGCAAGACAGAGATGGATCAATCATCAACGACGATTGATAGGTGAACCCCGTATCCCCCGGTACTTGTGCGTACAATGTATGAAGTTCAGTTATTACATTGAGCCAGCGTCCGCCGGCACTTCTGCGTATGTGATTAGCAGTTTTAAATCTTACGATTTTAAACTCGACGAGAACGCCTGGTAAGTGGATATAAGAAATTACATTTACTTACAGGATCCATTAAAGCTGCAGCTATCCAAATCTTTGATTGTCACGACAATGGAAAAAAGGAATTCTACGACGGCAGTTCCGGCGGTGTCTCTCACTAGTTGGAAACCTGAAATAGGCGTCGAAAGTTCCCTTAAACAAGGCGTGGACATCGCAGTTTATATCATGAAAGTTCCCATTCCACCAGTCCTCATGATCATCGGACTCTTTGGAAATTGGTTAAGTTTTGTACTCATGAATCAGAAAAAGTATAAAAGTAGTACGACATGCTTTTATATGAGGTATATGGCTGTGTCTGATAGCTTATACATCTATGGGAGAATGAGTCTGCGCTACCTGCTCGTGATGGGACCACAGCTTTTCGAAGACGTCCGAGTCAAAAAGCCATATTGTCTCTATTATATCGCCAACTACTTCCTCGGGATATGCTTATCACCACTGATTCTCGTCGCTATGGCGATTGATCGTTTTGTCGCGGTAACATGGCCGCTGAAGGCAGCCATTTTGTGCACCATGCGCAGAGCACGAATGACAGTCATCACAATATTCATTATCGGTATTGGCCTCGGTTTGCTCCACACTGCAGGGACGTACCAAGAAAAATACAAATTCTGGTTGTGCCCGTATTACTTTTCCGAACCCTTCGACGAAATCATGTCACTTATTGAAGGAATCATGGTTGCATTCTTTCCTATTTTATCAATTCTATTTTGCAACATTGGTATTCTTTGGGCCGTACACAGAAGCAGCAAAGACGAGGAGTTGAACAAGTCGACCTCATCTAAGGAATCATCAAGTATAACGTTAGCTACCATTCTAGTGACTGGTGCTTTCATAGGGTTCCAACTCCCGGTAAAATTCACTGACGTATTTTGGCCGAACTGGCAAGGTGTAGTAACCAAAGATGTGGAGATTTTGCAACTCCTTACGAATGAGATGGTCCTTAAGATTGAAAGCTTGAATTACTGTCTGAACGCGTACATTTATCTCTTGTCTTGTAAACGACTCAGGAAGGAAATGATAGCTATCGTATATTGTTCGTCACCAGTTTAAGTCCGTGGTTGTCCGACAAGGCCCTCAGGGCACGAACCTTCCACTTGAGATCCAGCATTTTCCAAAGGAGACAAGACCTTAAAATCTGATTTTTCCCTTGTGCCCATCTTGACTACAAATGCTTGTGGCATCGCTACGCCCTCCGACAACGCTTTCGGACATCGCCACGTGGGATTCAAGGATGCTTGTGCCGGTCTTCTGGGCACTGACCACGACCCCAAGCCTGCATATCATCAGGCGGCGTGCAGATATGGGTGGAGACGATACCGTTGGCGTCAATTATAAAGTGGATCCCAGTGAAAAATAAAAGATTCCCAAAGTGTACACATACATGTACATGTACCATCTTTGGCGTTCTTTGCATGTAAATGTCTCATTCTCAGTAGTCTACGATACCGACAGTGTCATACTCCGGGGTCATACTTCACCGGCGCTCGTCATGAACACGATACCGGCAGTATCATACTTCACCGGCGCTCGTCAAGAATCCTTCCAGTTGAATTCGGTGATCGGACTATCTGCTGAATCGCATAATCTTTGTGATTACACTTTGTAAGTCACAAACTCACCGGCGATACAGGAGAAACAAGAAGCACGCTGGGCGTGGCAAACAACCAGGTTTTCGAAGTGGACTAGTGAATAAATGAAATGGTCCATGGACCATAAAGGTCATCTAGAGGGAGCCACAGCACATTTGAGTGCTCTGGGTCAAGTCGTTCCTGAGTTATAGCACATGGCGGCCATATTGGAAGTTTAATCAGGCGAAAATTTGACGTGCTTGTAAAGGTCATCTAGAAGTAGGTAAATATCAAGTTTGATCGCTGTGGGTCACATCGTTCCGGAGTTATAGCACATTCGATGATTTTCGGGTTACGCCACCTGGTGGCCATATTGGAACCTCAATCAGGCCGAAATTTGACGTGCTTGTAAAGGTGATGTAGAAGGAGGTACATATCAAATTTGATCGCTCTGGGTCACGTCGTTCCTGAGTTATAGCACATTCGATGATTTTGGGGTTACGCCACCTGGCGGCCATATTGGAACCTCAATCAGGCCGAAATTTGACGTGCTTGTAAAGGTCATGTAGAAGGAGGTACATATCAAATTTGATCGCTCTGGGTCAAGTCGTTCCTGAGTTATAGCACTTAGAAGATTTTCAGGTTACGCCACCTGGCGGCCATATTGGATGTCCGATCGAGCCGAAACTCGGTACTTTTGAAGGTACTCCTCTAATACACGTTTATGCAAGATATGAAGACGCTCGGTGAAATAATGAAGAACTGTGGCAGGTTCGTTACTTTTGTCGAACTTTGACCTCTGTGACCTTGAAAAGTAGGTCAAATCAAAAACCCGGGTATTATGTTATGTATCGTCATCAGATATACCTATGATAAAAATTTGGTGACGATCCGTCCATTCGTTCAGGAGAAATAGCACTTTTTCTGTTTTCACATTTAGCCCCCTATTGGCCAAACCTTGAATCGAATGACGCTGAATATCGAAAGGAAACAACGCCTACTTGCAGGCAACATGTCCCAAAAATTTCAAAAGAAAATCTCAAGTCGTTTTTAAGTTATCAGTCGGAAACGAGAAAAGCGACCGCCCGGACGCCCGACCGCCCAACCGCCCGACCGACCGCCACTTTCGGTAATTTAATAACCAGGACTTTCTTCGAAAACCTGGTTAAAAACCGACATCTACATGATCAAAACGGCCGGGAGACTGTCAATACATGTTAATCATCATCCGATTCTGCAACTTACAGAATCCAGCCAGTTTCTCAAAGCTCGTACATTTCACTGTGCACTCTTGATGTAGACACCCCTTCATATCCACAGCGATTTTCAGTTAGCATCAGATTCCTTGAGTATTGACTCGTAACCCCCTCCCCTCCCCCCAAGCCGTCGTGGAATGTTTAGTTGGCCAACATAAGTATTGGTAGTTTTGGTGTGGCAAACTGATACTACCGACTTCACTATCTTGATCCAGCCTGATGTTTACCGGTTGATATTAGATCACGACGCAGTAGCAAGATTGTGGTCAAATTATCGACCGTTTCTCATTTTTGAACTCAAAAGACAACGATCCAGACAGAAAATAACGAACAGCACTGCAGAAAACGCCAGAGAGAAAAAAATGAACAGGACCGCAGCGAATGTCACAGACAAAGTGATAATAGGACCGCAGAGAATGCAACACTCCATTGGTTACTGTTGTTACGAGAGTTAAGGCTGTTTTCCACGAGACGTTTGCGGACGCGTTTTCGGTGGCGGGAGCGGGTGCGAGTGAAACAGCTAATGGGAAATACGTTGGATCGATTTTTTCTACCCGCGCCCGCCTCCTATTCCGTGCCCGCAAACGCCTCGTGGAAAAGCAGCTTCAGGCTTACCATCCCATGGGTTTGGGATAAAACATGAACCCGAGGACAATGAAACTAAGCAGAAGATTGAAAGTTATTGCCATGCGATTTTTTCTTTCTTTTTTTTCTTTCTTTCTTCCTTCCTTCCTTTCTGTCTTTCTTAAATCTTAAAACTAAAAAGCAGTTACAAATGCAGCAGCGATGGTCAAATGGCTTGAGTCTCTGGCAAGCGGTCATGAGGTCCCAGGTTCGAATCCGTTTCTCGGCGTGAGACTCTGGGCAGGTCCGTTTGCCTCCTTGTCTCACTCCACCCAGGTGTGTTGTAATCAGAATGATCAGGGTTGGACACTCAATGAGCAACTCATCAGAGCCCTGCTGAAAGGTTTCAAGATAGGATACTGAGGTTAAAGTATTAAATCGAGGTCACCGCTACCGCTTTTGATATCAGAAAATAAACAGAAACTTTAGCTTTCAACTTTTTCAAATTGCAACAATATATTATGGAAACCGGCTTCAAAAAAACTTCAAGCAAACCAGTGAGTCACTACTGGATGGGCGTTCGTCGGCCGACAGGATAACGCATGGCCTACTATATTGTATCAATACTATACAAAAAACACACATGCGGCTTAGTGTAGCGTGCAATAAAGTGGACAGCCTTTGAAACTGATACTTCCACCTTCAATAAGAGAATGCAATTTGTATCTGCAGTTGGTCATACATTTGCACTCACTTTGTTGTCAAATTTCACTGATACATAGTAAGTTTCATTCGACCAAATCAACTCCGTACGTTCGTCAAGAAGCCAACAGGTGAATTGGGTAGGATTCGTGGTACGGCACGATTTGCAGATCATTTCATAAATGTTTCACGAATCTGAACGTACATGTACCTGACGACGAAGTAGCCTATGTCTCTCACTTGCCAAATTTCGACCGCGGTCCTCAAGAATTGTCACCATTTCCCACAAAACGTCCCATTTGAATGGTGTTTCAGCGGCAAGCCAGAGATGGATCAAGCATCAACGACGATTGATAGGTGAACACCGTATCCCCCCGGTACTTGTGCGTACAATGTATTTAGTTCAGTTATTGGGTTGAGCCAGCGTCCGCCGGCACTTCTGCGTGAGGAGCCTGATAGCCTGGTGGTTATCACGTCCGCTAAAGGCCCGTTTACACATGCAATTTTTCATATGCAACTTCATGCAACTTGTTGCATAAACCTGATGAGACCAAAAAATTTCATAAAAGTTGCATGTGTAAACGGATATGCAACTTGTTGCAACTCGACCACGCTGGATGTTGCATCGATTTTTCTATGTGTAAATCGTCCCAGGTAGCTTGCAACAAGTTGCAAGTTGCAGCAACTTGCAACTTGGTGCAACCTAGTGTAAACGGGCCTTTAGCAAGCGTCCCGGGTTCGAATCCAGCCCGGGCCATATGGGATTTCATTCCCAGCTCTTCACGTCCGTCGCATGGGACAGTAAGCCGTGGTGCCTTGTAATTTGTGACTCTGCAAGAGCAAGTAAAAGACCCCATCCAAGGGAGGAACATGAGTAGCTTGTAGCTTGTGATGGCCTCCTCCGTACTTACCAGGGCCAATAATGCAATAGCGTCGGCCCCGACAGAAAAATGAAATACAAATACAAATACTTCTGCGTATATGTATGTGGAACCCCGTATCCCCCGGTACTTGTGCGTGGTCAGCAGTTTCTAAATCATACGATTTTAAACTCGACGAGAACGAGCAATGGGAAAAAGGAGTTCTTTTATTTCTACTACGGCAGTTCCGGCGGCGTCTCTCACCAGTGGGAAACTTGAAATAGACGTCGAAAGTTCCCTTAAACACGGCGTGGACATCGCAGTTTATATCATGAAAGTTCCCATTCCACCAGTCCTCATGATCATCGGACTCTTTGGAAATTGGTTAAGTTTTGTACTCATGAATCAGAAAAAGTATAAAAATAGTACGACATGCTTTTATATGAGATATATGGCTGTGTCTGATAGCATATACATCTATGGTAGAAGGTGTCTGCGCTACCTGCTCGTGATGGGACCACAGCTTTTCGAAGACATCCGAGTCAAAAAGCCATTTTGTCTCTATTACGCCGCCAATAGCTGCCTCGGGAAATCCTTATCACCATTGATTCTCGTCGCTATGGCGATTGATCGTTTTGTCGCGGTAACATGGCCGCTGAAGGCAGCCATTTTGTGCACCATGCGCAGAGCACGAATAACAGTCATCACAATATTCATTTTCGGTATCGGCCTCTGTTTGCTCCAGACTGCAGGGACGTATCAAGAAAAATACAAATTCTGGTTGTGCCCGTATTACTTTTCCGAACCCTTCGACGAAATTCTTTCACTTATTGAAGGAATCATCATTGCATTCTTTCCTATTTTATCAATTCTATTTTGCAACATTGGCATTCTTTGGGCCGTACACAGAAGCAGCAGAGACGAAGAGTTGAACAAGTCGACCTCATCTAAGGAATCAGCAAGTATAACGTTAGCTACCATTCTAGTGACTGGTGCTTTCATTGGGTTCCAATTGCCGGTCAAATTCACAAACATATTTTGGTCGAACTGGCAAGGTGTGGTTACCAAAGAGGTGGCGATTTTGCAACACCTTACGAATGAGATGTCCCTTACGATAGAAAGCTTGAATTACTGTCTGAACGCGTACATTTATCTCTTGTCTTGTAAACGGCTCAGGAAGGAAATGATAGCTATCGTATATTGTTCGTCACCACTTTCAGTCCGTGGCTGTCCGACAAGGCCCTCAGGGCACGAACATTCCACCCGAGATGCAGCATTTTCCAAAGGAGACAGACCTTAAAATCTGACTGTTCTCTTGTGCCCATATTGACTACGAAGGTTTGTGGCATCGCCACGCTCTCTGCATGTCTACGCTTTGACGTCGCCAATACACGTGGGATTCAAGGATGCTTGAAAACTAGCAATATTTGGTAGGTATAAAAGTAATTTGGGGCAGTAAACTTTTTACGTTCAAAGCAGCGGCCTAGCCAGCCGAAATCGGCTGAACAAACCAAGATGAAAGCCAGGGATAGTATTGACGCCCGGAAGTAGTCAAGCTGGACATGCGCAAGAGGTTGCACGATCCCCAGACTGCATATCATATTCCAACCTCCTGCGCATGTCCAGATTGACTACTTCCGGTCGTCAATACTATCCCTGCCATAAGTGACTTCCATGTTGATTTCTTCAGCTGATTTCAGCTGGCTAGGCCGCTGTTTTAAATGTAAAAATTTTACTCCTAAAAGTTACTTTATCGACTAAATATTGCTGTTTTTCGTCCCTTTTACGAACAGTCAATAAATGTGACAGTATTCGAGTTATTTGTCAGGAACTATTTCTGTCATGTGCGATGATCTCGCCGTCAATGAAGTCAGGTTTGTTCATAGCAACCATCATGGCGGACGCCGGTTGACGAAATTTAAAAATACGACTTAAAATGCGTTCCCCATAGCCTGTGGGAAGGGATACCATCACATCATGATTCTTGCGCGATCAGAGATGATGAAAAGTTCCCATCTGTACACTCTTTTAATTTAAAACTACA
>NMRB01000522.1:270060-345346 GCA_002633025.1 Notospermus geniculatus
CGTTACCATGGTGATCTGACTTGGGCGCCCCTTCTAGAATTGAAGTACTATATTAAAGGAACATTTGGGCAAAAAATGGCGCTTTTGTCCAGTTTGTCCCGATTTTTCTCGTTATTGACTGTACTAATATACATGTATGTCATTTATCCTCATTAGATACACCTATGATAAAAATTTGGAGATGATCCAGTCATTGGTTCAGGAGTTACTGCACTTTTTGTGTTTTTGGTTTTGGCCATCTGGTGGCGAAGCCAAGAATCGAACGGGACCGAAACTTGGTGTCATTGGTCATCTGACCTAGGGGTACATACATGTATGTACCAAGTTTCAGATCAATAGCCCCAGCGGTTACGAAACGTGCCCTGCTAACGGACGACGGACACCGCATGACGACAAAAGCTCACAGGTGAGCAAAAAATACACAAGACTCCATTGGTTACTGTCGTTATGGAGTTACGGCATCCCATCCCATGGGTTTGGGGTTAAACATGAACCGGAGGACAATGAAACGAAACAGAAGAAGATTGAAATTATCTTCAAAACATTCGTAATGTTCGTTTTCTTTAACGGATATACTGCTTTTCCTAACCACCTATGCCATCTTTTTAGTCACAATCTACTGGAAAATATCATTATCGACTTGCTTTCAGATGAGGGCAACTACAGAATAATACATTTTGTTGTATACCTGCACCCATATAAGGTGCATATTATTAGAATACCAACACATCATTGTTTACTGAGGTGAAATTGACAAGGTAATAAAGAAAGGTCTTATTACCTGGGTTCGAATCTGATGTCGAAAGGTCAATAGGTATAATGACTACAATACTGTTATAGAAATGCATCCTGAATGTTAAAGTAGATGGATTGAGCAAATTGCAATAAACCAAAAAAGGGTCGTTTCCCCTTGTAGTATAATCGTCTGGGGAAGAAGAAATCATCAGAAACACAGTTGTCGAAAATGGGGACGCACTTCTTATTAACGGCAGTCGACAGAGTATCTTCTTAGAATTCGAAGGTGTGGAATGTCAAAGGGAATCAAAGTTATTGCCAAGCGATGGAATTTCATCACCAATAAAGGCAGCTATTCCCTTTTATTCGTCCTTCCTTCCTTTCTGTCTTTCTTGCATCTTAAACCTAAAAGGCAGTTATAAATGCAGCCGCGATGGTTATGGTTCGAGTCTCTGGCAAGCGGCCATGAGGTTCGAATCCCGTTGTCAGCACGTACGAGGCTTTGGCCAGGTCTATTTGTCTCCTTGCCTCACTCCACCCAGGTGTATAAATGGGTACAGGTGTGATAAAATCTGATGTCCCCGTCCTTCTGATGTCCCCATGCACTGTTTGTCACAGGATTAAGGGCCTTGGTCTCTCTCGAGTCCAATTCAATGGTGCCGCTTAATCCGTAAGTGTATTGTTGGGGGACATCACATATCGGGGGACATTAGATTCTATTACACCGGTCAGAATGATCAGGTTTGGCCGCTGAATGAGCAGTTTCCTCTGAATTCTAATGAAAGGCCTCAGGACTAATCGGGCGATTAAACGTGAAGTCAGATGACACCTCTACCGCTGTTGATCGGTTATAAAGAAAAACTTTAAGTTTTAACTTATTCAAATTGCCACAAAAGTGGAAGCCGGCTTTCAAAAGAAAACTTCCACGTGAACCAGTGAATCACTAAATACCACGGTCACTCCTGCCTTTCAAATTTGGATTATCTATTGGCAGTCCTCGAAATACTAATGCGAAATGAATTGAATTCTAAAGGTCGCCGTTCCCTGATCTTAAAAGATCCATTTTCACCATTCTCGGTGCCGGGAAAAACACTTTTACGTGTAACCATGACCTTTAAAATCCCTCCGGTGTGGCAGATTTGATTGCGTATCTTAAACTGTGACGAAAAGAAAGAAAATCCTTGAAGAGACACATGAAGTCAATCTTACAAAAGCCTTTCTAACTTTTCTTTCAACATTCAACATCGCATTCCAGTCGATCCCGACATTGACAATGCCTTCTACATGAAAACAACTTGCCAAAGCTTTTCATACACCTATAGCCCAAGGCGTGCGGGAATTCGAAATGATCTGCAAAGAAAGTACGGCATCCGTCCAGCCGTAGGCGAAGAGCGCATCTTTAAATGTTGGATCTATTAGCTTTTCCGTTGTTTGCCATATTACAATCCTTTTCTCAAATTCAACTATCCTAACTCAAGTAGGTTAACGCCGTCTTTCAACCTAACCAAGAATAGGTTCGGGTTTCGACGGCAAATATCAATGGAACATTATTCGTCTAACGTCTAACGTCTAACGTCGCACATAATGGTCCAGAGAACAGCCTTGACATGTTTGATGATGGGATACCAGCGGAGGCGGGAATGCCATGAGAAGCGCTGAGTATCGCAACAACTGAACATTATCCGTTACCTTCACATTAAACCTCCCTTTTGATTTTACATGCATTTATAGTGAACTTGTAGAGAGTGATTGTCCATCTCAGCGTATAGGCGGTTATATCCGCAAAAAAAGTTAATTCATAAGTTTTTCTGAGTAAAACGACTATGTCTTCGTGAGTTATAAATATCCGCAACGAACTTACAGAAAACTTCGCGAACGTACAGTACATGTAGAAATCGCGGAACATAAGCACACGGAAAACTGCATATAGGCCTACACAGAAATCGTGGTAGGCCTACACAGAAATTGTGTATATATTCGGTAAAACTAATAAGCTGCCGCGTAGAAAGATACGTTTTTAGCACTCAATTATACGTTTTGTCTTATAAACAATCGTTTTTGCACACAAAGAAAGGTTTTGTCATATAAACTGATTGAGTTGTTTTGCCACTCAGAAAAAACTTACGAATTAACTTTTTTGCGGATATAACCGCCCATATCAGAGAGGTCAGAAATTTTCGGTCTATTTTAGAATGCCTTGACATTTATGTCAGATCAATGTATCTTTGCTCGTCATTCCTGACGATCTATGGCCAGTCACGATAGCTTTGATGAATTCTCCTAAGACACGGCGTATAGGCAATTGTACGGCGGGAATGGAAGGCTGAAACCTACACCGTACCATTGCATATGTCACAACATATCCACTCTAATGCCATAGAAGGTGAAATACCACGCGGTAAATAGTGGGCACGCCGATAGCATCCTACGTTCAGCAACTTACACGCCCTTCATCCGCAGCCCACGTTTTTAAAGCGATCGCCTTGNGTGATTGGTGTTCGATCAAGAATGAATGGGTCCGCTTTTTGCACTGAATTAGGCCGTAGTGACACCTATTGGTCGACTCACTGACAGCTCCTATTATAGTGGACTTGTAGAGAGGGATTGCATAGGCGGTTATATCCGTAAAAAAGTTAATTCATTGTGTTTTTCTAAGTAAAACGACTATGTCTTCGTGAGTTATAAATATCCGCAACGAACTTACAGAAAACTTCGCGAACGTACAGTTACATGACATGTTGTAGAAATCGCGGAACATAAGCACACGGAAAACTGCATATAGACCTACACAGAAATCGCGGTAGACTTGTGTATATATTCGGTAAAACTAATAAGCTGCCGCGTAGAAACATACGTTTTTAGCATTCAATTATACGTTTTGTCTTATAAACAATCGTTTTTGCACACAAAGAAAGGTTTTGTCATATGAACAGCTTGAGTTGTTTTGCCACTCAGAAAAAACTTACGAATTAAGTTTTTGCGGATATAACCGCCCATATCAGAGAGGTCAGAAATTTTCGGTCTATTTTAGAATGCCTTGACATTTATGTCAGATCAATGTATCTTTGCTCGTCATTCCTGACGATCTATGGCCAGTCACGATCGCTTTGATGAATTCTCCTAAGACACGGCGTATAGGCAATTGTACGACGGGAATGGAAGGCTGAAACCTACACCGTACCATTGCATATGTCACAAAATATCCACTCTAATGCCATAGAAGGTGAAATACCACGCGGTAAATAGTGGGCACGCCGATAGCATCCTACGTTCAGCAACTTACACGCCCTTCATCCGCAGCCCACGTTTTTAAAGCGATCGCCTTGTGCAGTGCTGTGTCCAGATTAACGCTTAACAATGTCAACGCGTTTCTTTTTCGCTTCTGACCCAGTAAGAGGTTTTCAGCATCAAAGGATGGTGCGCATATCGAGGCGAGGCAGTAACCGTCCCAGGGGAGCGCTTCGGCTCGATCAGCCCCGTAATGAAAGAAAATAAGATGTGCTAGTTGGTTTACATACCGTGTGTTGGGAGCTTGTCATTGGAGGAAGGTTACTGTTAAAAGAAGAATTGAGAGTCCATTATCGGCATTGAATACCATGATGTCGCATCACAGAAAGATGATATCCTATAATCCTTTTCTGCCAGCTTTTATATCTTTTCCCAATAGATAAAGAAGCGGGAAAAATATGGCTTTTTTTACCCAACTTTGCTTTAGCGTGTGCTTTGATTCAAGTCAGTTTATGGAACCAAGGTACAGGATCATGTTCAATGTAATGACATATCGTGAACAAAGTAAAGTCGGGTGGAACAACCCTTAATAATGGCCACCTCGGCCAGAGGACGCCTCGATAAAAGGGCCAACAACTTATTTTCCCCAAATTGACCACAAAAACCTTCCGTACTGAGTACAGTATATATACACCCTCATCAGTGAGGGCCAAAGGTAAAGCCTATCCCTTGCAAAGAGGTTCACTCTATAATGATATTAGCAATGGTCACTTTGCAACGTATCCTTGCCTATTTTGGCCGAGATACATGTATCACTATGGTCGTTCTTCGTACAGTGACAAAACTGCGTACACTCTGTGTGTGTGTTCCGCTAGATGGAGGACAATGGCAGGATTACCATTTTAAATAGTGAGTGTATGCCCAGTGATCGTAACTATGACACGCTGTACACTCACTCTAGAAAATGGTAATCCTACTATTGTCCTCTACTTGGCGGAACGACGTACACAGAATGTACGCCGTTTTGTCACTGTACGAACGACTACCGTGGATATATTTCAATTATCTACAACAAGTGTACGCCGTTTTGTCACTGTACGAACGACTACAGTGGATATATTTCAATTATCTACAAGTGTACGCCGTTTTGTCACTGTACGAGCGACTATAGTGGATATACATGTATTTAAATTTCAATTATCTACAACAAGTTCGACATCCGACGGGTTTTCCTATACTGCCTCACATATACATGTACTTCATTGTGTATCATGATGCTGCATAACAGAAGGTCTTTGTCGTAATATTGTCCTTTTATCTTCCACTGAACCCAACATTGAGACTTTGCTAGTAAGCGTCAATTTGCTCATGCAAGCTTTGCCTTTGAAAGCTCCTTTTCAACAACTAACTTGTTACCGACATGCTTTTGCCCCTTTCTGCCGTATGTGGTGCCAAGATACCAAAGACAAGCCGGCGTTTGTTCGCCACTGATGAAACTAATTCTATCGAATTTCAAGTTTTCTTTGCGAAACGTAATCATCTGAACACGAATTTCTAAACGATTCAACCATTTCTTCCTGACACATCGCTGATAGTGGGGAAAACTTCCAATTTGAGCACGCCGGTAAAATAGGCAAGACGAAGCCAATGTCGCATAAGCCGTTTAGCAAACAAACCGAAATGCTATTTTAATAGTTCCATTTTGTTCTGAGCGTTTTCAAATCAATACGTACCAGGAAAGGTCTATCTACGATAACCATTCACCAACTACTGTTGTATCCTCTGTGTCTTATGATGAATGACACTTTATATCAAGAAGTGCAGCTCGGTCACTTCGCGCTGAGATAAGTTGTTGCCATTCGGGATGAATAATGGCCGAACGTGCTCACCGGGCCAGGTAGTATCCTAAGAACGTAATAAGGATCGTTTCTGTCAGGTTGGCCTAGCTGGCCCCGGACGATACAACCGTATTATAATATCATTACAATAGTAGCTTCATATGGAATTCCCGTTTGTTTCCAAAGGATGTATTGCCAAACTCAGATAAGCGAATTTAAGACACATTAAATCCCATATTTGCTGCAGCATGAAGTTAATTGGCAAAATTGCTTCAGCTGTTTCAGTTTACTTATCACAGTTGAACAGTCAGAGACTAAGAGCGCCGACTGTGGAAAACTTCAACGAAAAAAATTGAGATTCGGTTCGTTCATCGAGTAGTTGTTGGTCATTATATTCACGATATTGAAGGGAATTTGAAGGAAAACTTAGTGCCTACTAATCGAACAACGAATGAAAACTTCTGACAAGGTATAAGAAAAAAATAGAGAGTTTTTTTTTAGGTTGCGTAACTCAATCTCCTCAACTGTATCTAATCGGATGCGGCCATAACTCTATACGAATCACATCGTTCCTACCTACCTGGGTGGTTTTGTGAAGAGTTAAGAGGGGTTCAGCATTGGAAAGTGGTAGCGACAGGTTTTTCAGCCACTCTGAACCACAGAGTCATGACTTTCATTAATTTATCGTCATTGACTCTGATGTATCATGGCCGCCATACTGCAGAGACTACTTATTTTCAGTGGTCATGTGATCTCATCTGGTCATGTGACAAACAAGATGGCCGGAAAACGCCAAGCAAACGTTATAAAGTAGATCACCAAAAACACCGAAAAACCTGCTATAAACACCGGTTTAACGCCTGTTTAATGATGGAATAAATATATTCATCAGCTATGTACACGATGTTGAATTACAAGCAAAATTGTCGTCGTTTCAAGGGACTACAGTCGAGATATGTAGGCCCGTCGGAAATTGCCGAAGTACATACGAAGATGACGTCGATTGGTTTTTGAGCAAAACTCACCATTTCACACTACGTACTAACGGTTGTTATTCGTACTGTGTACATTTCTTTCGTAGAAAGAGTTCAAGGTCTTAACCTCCTATTTCTATTGCATTCCACCCAGTGGCTAAGATTCCTTTGTCACAAATCTCCTTTTTTATTTTCGCTCCATCCAATATGGGAAATTGACAACAAAGAAAAAAGGTCGAAGTTCCTCAAACGGCTAAAACAAAAAAAGATCAAGGAAATTGGCCCGACAGGGTGTCGAATCTCCCTTCTAAAAAGGCATACAACACAGGATATCCATTTTCAAAAGCGATCGCTTTTGGTAACTCCAGACCTGCAGGCTGATCAGTCATATCATCGAAGACTTCGTGAGCTTGAAAAAAGCAAAGGGTGTCCGTTTTTAGGAAACCGTGTCGGGAACGCCTTTATGAGATTGATTACACTCTTTCTAGCATTATCCAGAAAGGGTCTTCGAACGTGACGACCAGTACGTTGGTTCCTTTCTTATCACAAGAGACTACATGTAAGGTGAAACCAGTCGACTTTGTGAGTTGGCGGAGGTTGCAATAAACGGTGCATTTTTCGCTGGATATATCTTTTTATTGCCAACAAAATCCACGTGTCTCAGTCGCCGAAGACTAATTTCTCACCGTAGTAAAACATTACGAGGTAGGGTCTTTTGTGTACCTATTTAAAAATGATATTGCACTAAATTTTCATTGCGTCAAGTCATGTATGATATTGCACAGTCAACAACTTCACAGAGAATATTGCAAAGTTCAAATATTGACTTCTTATCAAACGCTTATTTGATATCACTTTTTCGACACAACACACCCAGGCACGGACACTAAGAACGACAGCAACAACTTGGATGGTGGCTGGTAAACATGTTCACGTGTTACGATTTAGCCAATGATATGACGCGTACTAAATCCAGTGTTGTTTAAAGATCGCCGCCAAAATCACTTCAGTTTTGCTGAAGCATAAAGTGACACAAGTCCAAAGTGATCAATTGCCCTTGCAATAGATACCCCTCACCCAGCTGCCTCTACACTGTCACACAAATTTCGCAATAACATTGCTGCGTTACAAATCACGACGACCACAACAGCGACAGTAGCGCCCTCAGACGGAATTTGCCCTAACTAGTGATAAATGAGTGTCACGTCCTTCGTACAGTATTAACTCGGACAGTTCCTCATCAATCTTAATCACACGCCCTAATAGATTGAATATAATCATGATGTGTAGATGATCATGACACATTGATTCGTCGACTGACTCCGCCAGCAGGTGTGGGTCGAGGTGACCGCTTGTCAAACTACAGCTAAGCCTTCCTGTGCACATAAACGGATGAACAACACCGCTCCCGTTATTACCCGCGCTCCAAAACTGCTTCAGTTCATGTGATTCTCATTACATTACCAATAGGCGTCACTAGTGCATGTTAGCATTGGCGCCAAACTATAGCCAATCAATGACCCGCTATCAGGACTATTTTGAGGCCAAGCGACGGATGATCATTGCAACCTGCTCTGACTTTACACCGTTTGAGGCACGAGGCACAACAAGTATCGCTGAGCAACAGAGCAAAGCGTCCGACTGGTCATCGTTACAGAACTGTACATGCATCACGCCGGCCTCAGTCAGAAAAGTTACTGTTTTAAGCGGGGTTCATTGGCGCACGTTTTTAGTCCGTTTGCCCGAAGTTTTCCGGATACGACAACGCAAAAATCCATTTGATCTATTTTTTACGGACCTGAATTGGACAAAATCCGTGTGCCAATGAACCCCGCTTTAAGCGATAAAGCTCGGCCAAGGTTAGCGCAAAGGGCCGCGCAGGACATGGGATGGCTTAAAAGCAAAGAGAATTCTCGAACACTACATTGACTTCCACAGAATCAGCGTCCCAACCTGACTCATTTCTCGGCACGTCCATAACCTGTACATTACGAAGCTGTTACGGGTAAATGAATGCGCCAGACGCTTCTTCTTTACAATGAGTGGTCAGCCAACACACGACGAGTCCCAAGGTACCGATACGTATTGTAAATTTTGAAACATTCTCCATCAAAGCGCATTAAGTGTCATCTATAGCGTGAATAAAATGAGAGAATCCCCGATTCGGAACCGGTGTTGAGAAACGAATGCCCCGCTGGAGAAATGTTCCATTCTAACTCGATGACAGATTGGCGTGGACACCAAAGATCACTAATAATACATGTAATTGCTGGCCGGACACTTTAGTTGTGGTTATTTCTTCCAGTCACATCTAAATTAGCATGGCAAGGTAGGCCTACATGTACTTGCATTTCGGGTGTATTCTGCTATTTTCTACAGTAAATATGACCGCGTTGAAGCGTTGAACACGGAATCTGGTTGCTTGCTGCAGAGTGTAGGAAGAGGTTAGCGATTTCTACACGATGCATTATGCAGAATGACATTGTATAGATCATTTTAAACATGCCCTAGATGTCACAGAAGGCACGGGATTTACCCCTAGCAAAATAGGCTGTTCCGTCGCTGCAGGCAGCTAAAAGGGCTTTCAAGCCGAAGAGATGAATCCATTGTTATATATTTATAAATAGCCTGTTTACAGAAAAATAACTCTACAATTCATTAAAATCTAAAACGTGATATGATGTGGTAGGATAATGAGAAAGTTTGCAAAATGTTTGCAAAATTTTCCATTATACTGAAGTCTACCTCGACGCCGTATTACCGCCGCCTTGAGGAGCTCCAGTACAATTAGCGTTGGACAAAGCCCGTTAGAAGAAGAAGACTATTTCTGTTTGTCACACAAACGAAACGAAAAAAAGCCTAATGCGTTGTTTGGAGGCAAATCCAGAATCTGATATTATTGAAACTTTTACCAAAAACCGTCTCGTTTCTTATTAACGATGGTGCTTTCATCAAGAGACAGTTATATCTCAAGAAAGGCCTATACATGTATTATTCAGTTGAGAACGGCACTTTCGAAATTAGTTCGCTCCTGAACATCATACTGTATAGCTTTCAGCAAAGGAAAAGAAAAGAAGGATCATTTTCAAAGAGAATGATTATTTTTCCTAAGGCAGTTTGATCAGGGGATGACATTAGGCCTAAACGTCAGTCAATTGAAATATCCGTCTGCTTTTTTCAGGTGAGATATAATTTGTTATAGACGTCACAATGATATCCAGAGTGAGGGAACTGGGCCGAAGGGGCTGTGTTGTGTTGGCTGTGTTTTTGGGGGGCGCTGGGCTGTTTCCCTGNGGCTTCCGTGGACACGTTGATGTCCCTGAAGCCAGGGAAACAGTCTAGTCTAGGCCATTATTGCTTTTATATGGGTAAAACCAGGTACTGCTATTGATACGGCAGTTTTTGATACATTGCCATCAGGAGTAGGGTTAGGGTTAGGCCCAGAGCGGAAATACTGACTGCCGTACCTCTAAGAACAGCCGTAATTCTAGGCTATAATGTGCCTTAATTGAATGGTTTATTTCGCATATGGTAGCAATTGCAACATCTCGAAAAATAACTTAACGAGGAGAAAAAAGAATAAAATATAAAAGATGATAAAAGAAGAAGAAAAGGAAAAAACAGCAGACGGGATTCGAACCAGGGGCCCTGGATTGCGAAGCAACGATCATTCCACCCTGAACCAACCAGACGTGTATCGTAGGCCGGAGTGGACAAAAGTCTCCATTTAGGTATCATACCTAAATAGAATTAGGTACTATTTAGGTATGATACCTAAATGGAGACTTTTGTCCACTCCGGCCTACGATAGACGTGCAACACAAGTGACGTGCGCTACACCTCAACGGCAGTGCGCGGAGATTTTTTGCTTCTTTCGTTATCACTATATTCTTCCGTATGCTGGACCAGATCTCTTTTATCAAATTACCAGTCAAGTCGTCATCGGCACAGAGCATTACCGTCCACGCCCTACATACCGGTTGTCCATAAAATGATAGACTACAACAATCATACATTATCTTCGTATATATCATTATTAGTGAATCAGGACATAAATCACACGTCATGCGACAGGCCGTAGTCTGTACTAGGGGAGATCTTTCTTGACACAGAGATCGTGTGTGGTCATTCACACTGATTACACTGTACTAAGACATCGAATCGAGAGATGATGCCGTTACTATCTCTATTGACAATACTGGGCTAATTATTGTAAAACCTGCAGGAGGAAACTGGAGTACCCGGAAAATTTCTGCACTGTCAAGAACCACCGTCGGTATCACATGAACAAGGGATCGAACCCGAAACTTCTGAGGTGACAGGTGTCAACGATTCCACTGCGCCACACTGAGAACCCAGGGTAGTCTTTTGAATTTTTCTCTCTCATTTTCGAAAATGTCTAAGAAGAGTCGGTAGTTTCGTAATGCAAGGCTAGATGTTACGTCCGCTTCATTAATTACTACGAATAGAGTTTTTGCCAACATATTAGTCAAATTTCTTGAACCTTACCAACGAACTTCCGATAAACTTGTCAACTCCATGTTTATCATAAGTTATGGAAACCCACGTCCGACAGAAACTTTGTGAAGCTCAGTGATAATGCCTTTTAGACGTAATGTAGGCCTACCTACATGTAGGCCTAGGCACATGTACTTTTTTTGAACAGTTGCCGAAAGAAAAGCTTTTCGTAACTCACAATTTGTACACCATTTTATCGTAAATTGCGCCAGAAGAACTTCGGTCACATTTTGACCAAAACAAGTCACCCAGAAAAAAATTAATTCGAATGATGCCATCGGTTTCCAACAACATTTCTCATGCTGCCTGAGAGGCTTGTCGAGTTTATTACGCTCCTCTGCGTTTCCTTTGTAAACATGCTGTGTAATCCTTTAATGGACGAACAAATTCCTTTCTCCGCTTCGAAATTAAAGTTAAAAGTACACCCAATCCTGATAATAATACTTTATTCCTATACATGACTTAATCTTCTTATGCCAGGCACATAATACATTTCGTAATCAAGAGACTTTCTCTAAAAGCTAGTTTACAAATTGAAAATAACGTGATACGTATGCGCTTAATATGGCTTTTGTATAGGCAAACAATACAAGTTGTCTCATTGCGATGCCCGTACAAGATCAAACAAGTTGTTAGTATGTAGCTTGAGTTGAAATGGTTTACAGATACCTACAGGTGAGATCAGTTGAAAAACGCCACAACTGACGAACCCTCCTGCAGCGTTCCAGGCATTCGCGGTAATTATATGGGTGATGAACAAAGCCATAATCCAACATGCGTCACGAACTTCCGATAATGTATGGGGGATCACCGAGACGAAATCAGAAAGAATTTCACGCGTGTACGATTTCAGGCATTCGTAACATTTAAGAAAACCTTATCCCAAGGATATTGGACGAACAATGCCATGTCGAACAATGCCTTCTCTCAAGGATATTGGATGAACAAAGCCATGTCCCAAGGATACTGCGTTGGTGAACAAAGGCGGATTGTTTGGCTGAACAAAGCCATATCCCAAGGTATGGATGAGCAAAGTCATGTCGCAAGGCTATTGTATGGATGAACAAAGCCATGTCCCAAGGATACCGTATGCGTGAACAAAGCCCTGTCCCAAGGGCATTGTATGCGTGAACAAAGCCATGTCCCGAGGATTATTTGGGTGAACAAAGCCATGTCCCAAGGCTATTGTATGGATTAGCAAAGCCATGTCCCAAGGATATTGTAAGCGTAAACAAAGCCAGGATATTGCATGCGTAAACAAAGCCATGTCCCAAGGACATTGTATGTGTGAACAAAGCCATGTCCCAAGGATATCGCATGCAGAAAAGCCATGTCCCATGATGAACAAAAAGTCATTTCTCGAGAATTGTGTGGGTGAACAAAGCCATGTCCCAAGGATACTGTATGCGTGAACAAAGGAATATCCCAATGATATTGTATGGGTGAACAAAGCCATATCCAAATGATGAACAAAGCCATGTCCCAAGTGTACTGATGCAGAACCGCGGGCAACTACGGTATTTTATGGGAGAGCTAAAGCCCGCAGCACCAATTTATTGCTCATTGCAGGAACAAGCAAGAAGTTTTGCCCCGTCTGCTGTAAAAAGCAACGCGTCATGCTCACCACGAGCAATGAGCTCTTGAAAAATTCGCACCCGCGGCAATTTTTTATGCTTTCCACTAAATAGCTAGCAATGAGCAAGAAAATTGCCTCGTGTTCTGCGGGCTTGAGAGAGTGAAGGACTGAAGGACATTTGCCAGTTTTTAAGGCAATTTGATTAACAAATAGTTCTTCATCAACCGTTGGATGTGAACTACAGCAGATAAGCACTTCGATGTCTAAGACAGCAGAGGGTGCATGGTTTGAATGTCGTCCAATTCAGACATTTCCTCGTCCACAAGAGATCATTACGTCATCAGCAAGTGATAAGCTTGATAAGCTCTGAGTTTCCTTGTAAAAAGATAGGGCGGTATTTAGCGGGGGGAGGGGGGCAGGAGGCAGTTCCCCCCAATTATCGGCATTGAATACCATGATGTCGCATCACAGAAAGATGATATCCTATAATCCTTTTCTGCCAGCTTTTATATCTTTTCCCAATAGATGAAGAAGCGGGAAAAATATGGCTTTTTTTACCCAACTTTGCTTTAGCGTGTGCTTTGATTCAAGTTAGTTTATGGAACCAAGGTACAGGATCATGTTCAATATAATGACATATCGTGAACAAAGTAAAGTCGGGTGGAACAACCCTTAATAATGGACACCTCGGCCAGAGGACGCCTCGATAAAAGGGCCAACAACTTATTTTCCCCAAATTGACCACAAAAACCTTCCGTACTGAGTACAGTATATACACCCTCATCAGTGAGGGCCAAAGGTATCCCTTGCAAAGAGGTTCACTCTACATGTATAAGGATATTAGCAATGGTCACTTTGCAACGTATCCTTGCCTATTTTGGCCGAGATGTCACTATGGTCGTTCGTCGTACAGTGACAAAACTGCGTACACTCTGTGTGTGTGTTCCGCTAGGTGGAGGACAATGGCAGGATTACCATTTTAAACAGTGAGGGCCGATTTCACAAAGGGTGTTTAAGACTTAGACGCGTGTAACTCCACTATATGCACGCACTTCCACCGTGCATTTGACGAAGTTACACGCGTCTAACTCTTAAACACCCTTTGTGAAATCGGCCCCTTGTGTATGCCCAGTGATCGTAACTATGACACGCTGTACACTCACTCTAGAAAATGGTAATCCTACTATTGTCCTCTACTTGGCGGAACGGCGTACACAGAATGTACGCCGTTTTGTCACTGTACGAACGACTGCAGTGGATATATTTCAATTATCTACAACAAGTGTACGCCGTTTTGTCACTGTGAGAACGACTACAGTGGATATATTTCGATTATCTACAACAAGTGTACGCCGTTTTGTCACTGTACGAACGACTATAGTGGATATACATGTATTTCAATTTCAATTACTCTACAACAAGTTCGACATCCGACGGGTTTTCCTATACTGCCACATATACATGTACTTCATTGTGTATCATGATGCTGCATAACAGAAGGTCTTTGTCGTAATATTGTCCTTTTATCTTCCACTGAACCCAACATTGAGACTTTGCTAGTAAGCGACAATTTGCTCATGCAAGCTTTGCCTTTGAAAGCTTCTTTTCAACAACTAACTTGTTGCCGACATGCTTTTGCCCCTTTCTGCCGTATGTGGTGCCAAGATACCAAAGACAAGCCGGCGTTTGTTCGCCAGTGATGAAACTAATTCTATCGAATTTCAAGTTTTCTTTGCGAAACGTAATCATCTGAACACGAATTTCTAAACGATTCAACCATTTCTTCCTGACACATCGCTGATAGTGGGGAAAACTTCCAATTTGAGCACGCCGGTAAAATAGGCAAGATGAAGCCAATGTCGCATAAGCCGTTTAGCAAACAAACCGAAATGCTATTTTAATAGTTCCATTTTGTTCTGAGGCGTTTTCAAATCGATACGTACCAGGAAAGGTCTATCTACGATAACCATTCACCAACTACTGTTGTATTCTCTGTGTCTTATGATGAATGACACTTTATATCAAGAAGTGCAGCTCGGTCACTTCGCGCTGAGATAAGTTGTTGCCATTCGGGATGAATAATGACCGAACGTGCTCACCGGGCCAGGTAGTATCCTAAGAACGTAATAAGGATCGTTTCTGTCAGGTTGGCCTAGCTGGCCCCGGACGATACAACCGTATTATAATATCATTACAATAGTAGCTTCATATGGAATTCCCGTTTGTTTCCAAAGGATGTATTGCCAAACTCAGATAAGCGAATGTAAGACACATTAAATCCCATATTTGCTGCAGCATGAAGTTAATTGGCAAAATTGCTTCAGCTGTTTCAGTTTACTTATCACAGTTGAACAGTCAGAGACTAAGAGCGCCGACTGTGGAAAACTTCAACGAAAAAAATTGAGATTCGGTTCGTTCATCGAGCCGGGTCATCGAGTAGTTGTTGGTCATTATATTCACGATATTAAAGGGAATTTGAAGGAAAACTTCGTGTCTACTAATCGAACAACGAATGAAAACTTCTGACAAGGTATAAGAAAAAAATAAAGAGGTTTTTTTTAGGTTGCGTAACTCAATCTCCTCAACTGTATCTAATCGGATGCGGCCATAACTCTATACGAATCACATCGTTCCTACCTACCTGGGTGGTTTTGTGAAGAGTTTGCGCTAAGAGGGGTTCAGCATTGGAAAGTGGTAGCGACAGGTTTTTCAGCCACTCTGAACCACAGAGTCATGACTTTCATTAATTTATCGTCATTGACTCTGATGTATCATGGCCGCCATACTGCAGAGACTACTTATTTTCAGTGGTCATGTGATCTCATCTGGTCATGTGACAAACAAGATGGCCGGAAAACGCCAAGCAAAACGTAGATCACCAAAAACACCGAAAAAACCTGCTATAAACACCGGTTTAACGCCTGTTTAATGATGGAATAAATATATTCATCAGCTATGTACACGATGTTGAATTACAAGCAAAATTGTCGTCGTTTCAAGGGACTACAGTCGAGATATGTACGGAGGCCCGTCGGAAATTGCCGAAGTACATGCGAAGATGACGTCGATTGGTTTTTGAGCAAAACTCACCATTTCACACTACGTACTAACGGTTGTTGTATTCGTACTGTGTACATTTCTTTCGTAGAAAGAGTTCAAGGTCTTAACCTCCTATTTCTATTGCATTCCACCAGTGGCTAAGATTCCTTTGTCACAAATCTCCTTTTTATTTACGCTCCATCCAATATGGGAAATTGACAACAAAGAAAAAAGGTCGAAGTTCCTCAAACGGCTAAAACAAAAAAAGATCAAGGAAATTGGCCCGACAGGGTGTCGAATCTCCCTTCTAAAAAGGCATACAACACAGGATATCCATTTTCAAAAGCGATCGCTTTTGGTAATTCCAGACCTCCAGGCTGATCAGTCATATCATCGAAGACTTCGTGAGCTTGAAAAAAGCAAAGGGGGTCCGTTTTTAGGAAACCGTGTCGGGAACGCCTTTATGAGATTGATTACACTCTTTCTGTAGCATTATCCAGAAAGGGTCTTCGAACGTGACGATCAGTACGTTGGTTCCTTTCTTATCACTAGAGACTACATGTAAGATGAAACCAGTCGACTTTGTGAGTTGGCGGAGGTTGCAATCAACGGTGCTTTTTTCGCTGGATATATCTTTTTATTGCCAACAAAATCCACGTGTCTCAGTCGCCGAAGACTAATTTCTCACCGTAGTAAAACATTAAGAGGCAGGGTCTTTTGTGTACCTATTTAAAAATGATATTGCACTAAATTTTCATTGCGTCAAGTCATGTATGATATTGCACAGTCAACAACTTCACTGAGAATATTGCAAAGTTCAAATATTGACTTCTTATCAAACGCCTATTTGATATCACTTTTTCGACACAACACAACCCAGGCACGGACACTAAGAACGACAGCAACAATTTGGATGGTGGCTGGTAGACAGGTTCACGTGTTACGATTTAGCCAATGATATGACGCGTACTAAATCCAGTGTTGTTTAAAGATCGCCGCCAAAATTACTTCAGTTCTTCGCTGAAGCATCAAAGTGACACAAGTCAAAGTGATCAATTGCCCTTGCAATAGATACCCCTCACCCAGCTGCCTCTATACTGTCACACAAATTTCGCAATAACATTGCTGCGTTACAAATCACGACGACCACAACAGCGACAGTAGCGCCCTCAGACGGAATTTGCCCTAACTAGTGATAAATAAGTGCCACGTCCTTCGTACGGTATTAACTCGGACAGTTCCTCATCAATCTTAATCACACGCCCTAATAGATTGAATATAATCATGAAGTGTAGATGATCATGACACATTGATTCGTTGACCGACTCCGCCAGCAGGTGTGGGTCGAGGTGAGTGCTGGCGAACTATAGCTAAGCCTTCCTGTGCACATGAACGGATAAACAACACCGCTCCCCTTATTACCCGCGCTCCAAAACTGCTTCAGTTCATGTGATTCTCATTAGATGACCAATAGGCGTCACTAGTGCATGTTAGCATTGGCGCCAAACTATAGCCAATCAATGACCCGCTATCAGGACTATTTTGAGGCCAAGCGACGGATGATCATTGCAACCTGCTCTGACTTTACACCGTTTGAGGCACGAGGCACAACAAGTACCACTGAGCAACAGAGCAAAGCGTCCGACTGGTCATCGTTACAGAACTGTACATGCATCACGCCGGCCTCAGTCAGAAAAGTTACTGTTTTAAGCGGGGTTCATTGGCGCACGTTTTTAGTCCGTTTGCCCGAAGTTTTCCGGATACGACAACGCAAAAATCCATTTGATCTATTTTTACGGACCTGAATTGGACAAAATCCGTGTGCCAATGAACCCCGCTTTAAGCGATAAAGCTCGGCCAAGGTTAGCGCAAAGGGCCGCGCAGGACATGGGATGGCTTAAAAGCAAAGAGAATTCTCGAACACTACATTGACTTCCACAGAATCAGCGTCCCAACCTGACTCATTTCTCGGCACGTCCATAACCTGTACATTACGAAGCTGTTACGGGTAAATGAATGCGCCAGACGCTTCTTCTTTACAATGAGTGGTCAGCCAACACACGACGAGTCCCAAGGTACCGATACGTATTGTAAATTTTGAAACATTCTCCATCAAAGCGCATTAAGTGTCATCTATAGCGTGAATAAAATGAGAGAATCCCCGATTCGGAACCGGTGTTGAGAAACGAATGCCCCGCTGGAGAAATGTTCCATTCTAACTCGATGACAGATTGGCGTGGACACCAAAGATCACTAATAATACATTTGTACATGTAAATGCTGGCCGGACACTTTAGTTGTGGTTATTTCTTCCAGTCACATCTAAATTACCATGGCAAGGTAGGCCTACATATACTTGCATTTCGGGTGTATTCTGCTATTTTCTACAGTAAATATGACCGCCAATATGACGACATTGCCAACGACGTGAGACGGATAGTTTTGACATACTTCCGGTCAATGTCGAACCACCAAAAACAGGCTACACACTCGTCTAAGCCCGGTGGGCGAGTGGTTAGCGCGCTTGACTACCAAACTGTGCAATGGGTCGCCGCGAGTTCGATTCAGGGCGAAGGCATAGACATAAGTTGTAAAATATTGAGGGTCCGTTGGATGGGACTAAAAGCTGTGGTCCCTTTGTATACCTGAGTTCTATGCCAGGTGGACTGTAATCTGTCGTGGGCTCTCCATACCTCCGGCAAAAATCCAACAGGGTTAGGCTGGGTTTACATTGGGGCACACGCGACACGAACACGGAGACGAACAAAGGTTTCATGGTGATGAATCCTTTGTGAAGCCATTGTTCGCCTGCGTGTCCGTGTCGCGTGTGCCTCGATGTAAACCCAGCCTAATGACGCCGTGTAATAATGAATGATGATGCGATCTACATGTACATGATGGCCGCCATTTGAAATCATGTGACCTGAGAACGCCAACTGATTCAGATTGGCTGGAGCCTCGACTGCAGCTATTCGAACCCCGCCGCGAACAAGGCATGGGCATTCGCCAGCGTCAAATACATGTATCAAATTAGGTTGACCATAATGTAGGTTTGTCACCTTTCACCAACAACATGAGAAAGAGCTTCCTAACTCCTCTCGCCTCGAGGCCATGATGGAAAAAAGACATATTGACAAAGTCACAAACGCAATGCATTTGTAAGTGTGGTATTGTTACTCTCACGAAAACAAACTCCCCGCCGCGTCGCTTTATTAGTCTACATTGTACATATTCACTGAGTTCAGGTCAAGATTCGGCTTCTCCTCCCTTGACCTTCACGCAAGCAAACCACATTCCGTGTTCAAGGATTTTCCCCGTCCCAGAAATAGCAACCAATCACGGCAGAGCTTGCATCGGCAGCTCGGGTATGATGACAAGATGGCGGGCTCGATGAAACTTTATTCGAATGCAAAGTCTCCGTGCAAGGACTTACAAGTACTCAAAAAGAAGCCGCGAAGGCAATATTCGATGGAGACTATTTGTTATTCTGTTGTAGGACTGGCAGTGGTAAGTCAATTATGTGCCAGCAGGCCAGTGTTGTCCGCTACGAAGTTGAACGGCGTACTCGTATTGAATAAATTACCGCATGAGAACCGAGGCTTCTGATTGGTCGCACGAGAAAATCCCAAAGCGTTGAACACGGAATCTGCGTGGTTGCTTGCTGCAGAGTGTAGGAAGAGGTTAGCGATTTCTACACGATGCATTATGCAGAATGACATTGTATAGATCATTTTAAACATGCCCTAGATGTCACAGAAGGCACGGGATTTACCCCTAGCAAAATAGGCTGTTCCGTCGCTGCAAGCAGCTAAAAGGGCTTTCAAGCCGAAGAGATGAATCCATTGTTATATATTTATAAATAGCCTGTTTACAGAAAAATAACTCTACAATTCATTAAAATCTATAACGTGATATGATGTGGTAGGATAATGAGAAAGTTTGCAAAATGTTTGCAAAATTTTCCATTATACTGAAGTCTACCTCGACGCCGTATTACCGCCGCCTTGAGGAGCTCCAGTACAATTAGCGTTGGACAAAGCCCGTTAGAAGAAGACTATTTCTGTTTGTCACACAAACGAAACGAAAAAAAGCCTAATGCGTTGTTTGGAGGCAAATCCAGAATCTGATATTATTGAAACTTTTACCAAAAACCGTCTCGTTTCCTATTAACGATGATGCTTTCATCAAGAGACAGTTATATCTCAAGAAAGGCCTATACATGTATTATTCAGTTGAGAACGGCACTTTCGAAATTAGTTCGCTCCTGAACATCATACTGTATAGCTTTCAGCAGAGGAAAAGAAAAGAAGGATCATTTTCAAAGAGTGATTATTTTTCCTAAGGCAGTTTGATCAGGGGATGACATTAGGCCTAAACATCAGTCAATTGAAATATCCGTCTGCTTTTTTCAGGTGAGATATAATTTGTTATAGACGTCACAATGATATCCAGAGTGAGGGAACTGGGCCGAAGGGGCTGTGTTGTGTTGGCTGTGTTTTTGGGGGGCGCTGGGCTGTTTCCCTGGCTTCAGTGGACACGTTGATGTCCCTGAAGCCAGGGAAACAGTTATTATTAGTGTAGGCCATTATTGCTTTTATATGGGTAAAACCAGGTACTGCTATTGTTACGGCAGTTTTTGATACATTGCCATCAGGAGTAGGGTTAGGGTTAGGCCCAGGGCGGAAATACTGACTGCCGTACCTCTAAGAACAGCCGTAATTCTAGGCTATAATGTGCCTTAGTTGAATGATTTATTTCGCATATGGTAGCAATTGCAATATCTCGAAAAATAACTTAATGAGGAAAAAAATATATAAAAGATGATAAAAGAAGAAGAAAAGGAAAAAACAGCAGACGGGATTCGAACCAGGGGCCCTGAATTGCGAAGCAACGATCATTCCACCCTGAACCAACCAGACGTGCAACCCCACCAAGACGTGCAACACAAGTGACGTGCGCTACACCTCAACGGCAACGCGCGGAGATTTTTTGCTTCTTTCGTTATTACTATATTCTTCCGTATGCTGGACCAGATCTCTTTTATCAAATTACCAGTCAAGTCATCATCGGCACAGAGCATTACCGTCCACGCCCTACATACCGGTTGTCCATAAAATGATAGACTACAGCAATCATACATTATCTTCGTATATATCATTATTAGTGAATCAGGACATAAATCACACGTCATGCGACAGGCCGTAGTCTGTACTAGGGGAGATCTTTCTTGACACAGAGATCGTGTGTGGTCATTCACACTGATTACACTGTTAACTAAGACATCGAATCGAGGGATGATGCCGTTACTAGCTCTATGGACAATACCATAATGGAATCAAACATAAAGGTTAACTCTGAACGATGAAGTAACTGAGGGATACACTTCATGTGTTGCCACCAGATGTCTCTCACTGCCTGAATTTTGACTTTACGTAATATAGGCAGGAGCTTCAACTTCTTTATGGTAGTTGGGTACATGAATCTGTCAACTTGATGCAATGAATTCCATTTCTGAGGATAACAGAGCTATTTTCAGCACAATTAATGTTCCATGTGCAAATGTACGTTGGCCTATTCGAATGTACACAGATGACCCTGCGCTCTCATCGTTCGTGGGGTTCTCACAGGGGGTTCTCATTAATTCAGTCCTATTGTATCATAAGATCAACTAGTCTGAATTCAACAAAATTTGCAGTAAACATGCACAAGGGTCTTGCCAATCATAGGGAAAAGTAAGAATGCAAATCTGTTAAGGTTTAAAGGGATACTGTCCACATTTATAAAATGCTAAATTTGTAAGTTGAACCTTTATATTTGATTCCTTTATGGCAATACTGGGCTAATTATTGTATAACCTACAGGAGGAAACAGGGGTACCCGGAAAATTTCTGCACTGTCAAGAACCACCGTCTATATTATCACATGAACAATGGGCCAGACAAGGGATCGAACCAGAAACTTCTGAGGTGACAGATGCCAATGATTGCACTGCGCCACATTGAGAACCCAGGGTAACGCTTTTGAATTTTTCTCTCTCATTTTCGAAAAGGACTGTATGTCTAAGAAGAGTCGGTAGTTTCGTAATGCAAGCCTAGATGTTACGTCCACTTCATTATTTGCTTCATTTATTTACTTCATTATTAGAGTTTTTGCCTACATATAGTCAAATCTCTTGAACCTCACCAACGAACTTCCGATAAACTTGTCAACTCCATGTTTGTCATAAGTTATGGAAACCCACGTCCGACAGAAACTTTGTGAAGCTCAGTGATAATACCTTTTTGACGTAATGTACCTACATGTAGGCCTAGGCACATGTACTTTTGTTGGACAGTTGCCGAAAGACAAGTTTTTCGTGACTCACAATTTGTACACCATATTATCGCAAATTGCGCCACAAGAACTTCTGTCACATTTTGACCAAAACAAGTCACCCAGAAAAAAATCAATCCGAATGACGCCGTGCAATAAGCATCGGTTTCCAACAACATTTCTCATGCTGCCTGAGAGGCTTGTCGAGTTTATTACGCTCCTCTGCGTTTCCTTTGTAAACATGCTGTGTAATCCTTTAATGGACGAACAAATTCCTTTCTCCGCTTCGAAATTAAAGTTAAAAGTACACCCAATCCTGATAATAATACTTTATTCCTATACATGACTTAATCTTCTTATGCCAGGCACATAATACATTTCGTAATCAAGAGACTTTCTCTAAAAGCTAGTTTACAAATTGAAAATAATGTGATACGTATGCGCTTAATATGGCTTTTGTATAGGCAAACAATACAAGTTGTCTCATTGCGATGCCCGTACAAGATCAAACAAGTTGTTAGTATGTAGCTTGAGTTGAAATGGTTTACAGATACCTATAGGTGAGATCAGTTGAAAAACGCCACAACTGACGAACCCTCCTGCAGCGTTCCAGGCATTCGCGGTAATTATATGGGTGATGAACAAAGCCATAATCCAACATGCGTCACGAACTTCCGATAATGTATGGGGGATCACCGAGACAAAATCAGAAAGAATTTCACGCGTGTACGATTTCAGGCATTCGTAACATTTAAGAAAACCTTATCCCAAGGATATTGGACGAACAATGCCATGTCGAACAATGCCTTCTCTCAAGGATATTGGATGAACAAAGCCATGTCCCAAGGACATGGGTGAACAAAGGTGAACAAAGGCGGATTGTTTGGCTGAACAAAGCCATATCCCAAGGTATGGATGAGCAAAGTCATGTCGCAAGGCTATTGTATGGATGAACAAAGCCATGTCCCAAGGATACTGTATGCGTGAACAAAGCCCTGTCCCAAGGGCATTGTATGCGTGAACAAAGCCATGTCCCGAGGATTATTTGGGTGAACAAAGCCATGTCCCAAGGCTGTTGTATGGATTAGCAAAGCCATGTCCCAAGGATATTGTAAGCGCAAACAAAGCCAGGATATTGTATGCATAAACAAAGCCATGTCCCAAGGATATTGTATGCGTGAACAAAGCCATGTCCCAAGGATATTGTATGCGTGAACAAAGCCATGTTCCAAGGATACTGTATGCATAAACAAAGCCATGTGTCCCAAGGATATTGCATGTAGAAAAGCCATGTCCCATGATGAACAAAGTCATTTCTCGAGAATTGTGTGGGTGAACAAAGCCATGTCCCAAGGATACTGTATGTGTGAACAAAGGAATATCCCAATGATATTGTATGGGTGAACAAAGCCATATCCAAATGATGAACAAAGCCATGTCCCAAGTACTGATGCAGAACCGCGGGCAACTGCGGTATTTTATGGGAGAGCTAAGCCCGCAGCACCAATTTATTGCTCATTGCAGGAACAAGCAAGAAGTCTTGCCCCGCCTGCTGTGAAAAGCAACGCGTCATGCTCACCACGAGCAATGTGCTCTTGAAAAAATTCGCACCCGCGGCAATTTTTTTAATGCTTTCCACTAAATTGCTAGCAATGAGCAAGAAAAGTGCCTCGTGTTCTGCGGGCTTGAGAGAGTGAAGGACTGAAGGACATTTGCCAGTTTTTAAGGCAATTTGATTAACAAATAGTTCTTCATCAACCGTTGGATGTGAACTACAGCAAATAAACATTTCGACGTCTAAGACAGCAGAGGGTGCATGGTTTGAATGTCGTCCAATTCAGACATTTTCTCGTCCACAAGAGATCACTACGTCATCAGAAAGATATAAGCTGGCTTGATGACCTCTGAGTTTCCCTGTAAAAAGACAGGGTCGTATTTAGCGGGGGGGGGGGGGCANCCCAGAGCGAACCAAAAACGTGATTTTCATTCGGACTTTGGCGGGGGAAAATAGGCAAAAAAGGTCTTATGCCCCCCCCCCCCCCGAGAGGCTTTTGCCCCCCAGGACCAAAAAGCTAAATACGGCCCTGAAAGACAACTGGGCCCTACATGTTTGGAAAGTGAAATTTTTCAGCGAGTCCCTATCCCTCCTGAATAATAAAGTGCTCGTCTGCGCGTCAGTTCCCTAGCTCAACAAACTGTAATTTGACGCTCTTTAAAATTATAGTCCGGCGCAGCCTTCGCGCGACCCAGTGGAATAGGCTTACCACAAACCACAGGCCTGTTACAACTATTAACGTTACACCGACGCATAATGTTACACCAACGCATAACGTTACTGTAGTAACATTATACGCTGACCCATCCAACTCATAATGTTACAATCGACGCATAATGTTACACTTTTTCTAACGCATAACGTTACACGTTTTCGACGCATAATGTTACACCTGATCCCAACGCATAACATTACACCGACTTAACGCATAATGTTACACCAATATCAAATAAGCAATTCGCGCTTCTGTCATTGCAACAAGAGGCCCATGTGCCTTGCGCTCAGTTGATTATGACCTGTCAACTCAAGAGGAGGGNAAATACCAGCTTTTTTTGTAGTGGAAGCGCAACTTATGCTGTCCGAACTAAATAGACCCGCACTTAATAGAACCGGACTTATTAAACCCGGCAATTCTGTAATGGAAGCAGAATAAGAGCGGACAAATACCAGCTTTTTTTGTAGCGGAAGCGCAACTTACGCCTCTAAAATATGAAGTTATTGACGAAGATCTGAACTTATGGAGCAGAATGCGAAATCCTAAATGGCCACCTGATGGCCACATTAGTGGTTGGACTATACCTAAAGTTGATTTGGTGCAATATCTGACCTACGTATATCACTATGCCTCTAAAGGTTTCGTCATTGGGTGGGAAGGGATTAATATCACTTGGTGAATCGAGATAGATATCTAATCAGACCCATTGGGTAGAAAGGGGTTAATATCAAAGGTCACCGGGTCAAGGTCAAATTAACAGTGGAGTAACATTATGCGTTAGGTCGGTGCAACGTTATGCGTTAGGATCAGGTGTAACATTATGCGTCAAAAAGTGTAACGTTATGCGTTAGAAAAAGTGTAACATTATGCGTCGATTGTAACATTATGAGTTGGATGGGTCAGCGTATAATGTTACACCAGTAACGTTACGCGTTAGTGTAACATTATGCGTCGGTGTAATGTTATGAGTTGTAACAAGGCTGACCACAAATCTTATTCAACACACTACCCTTGAATAACCGACTGGACAGCGTGATCAAATTATACTTTGTTCCACTTTTACACGCGTAATTAGGTAGCCGCAAGCTGTTGTCAGATTTCGTATTTCCGCATTCCATTGGGTCGCGCGAAGGCTGCGCCGGACTTTAATTTGCTAAGAACTAAGTGAGGAAGATCGATAGATTCCGTACCTTTCTGGCTGTTCAGATTTGCCAGTGAAACACACCGAGGTCGAGTTTTGATGTCAGAATTGTATTCTCGTTTGGTTAGCAATCATAGCCAATCATATGCAATAAGTGTCAACCAGAGCTTCATAATAGAAACCCAGCATCGATTCAACAAACAAGCCACGCGCTTTACCACATAAATATGACACGATGAGTAAATCATCACGTACCGCGGACAACTAATCAATTATTAATCACGCAGAAAATGAATGAATGACGTACCTGATACACAGGTTGAAGCGACGCCTATCGAGTAGCGCCCGCAAAGAGGCACATTACGATTTGTCTCGCTCTGATGCATACGGGGGTGGACTGACTCATCACTTACGTTTAACTCTAGAGAGTAGTGTATGAAAAGGACCATTTTGATAGTTGCAGGGTTTATCACACGGAAGGCGCGGTGCTGGAGATAAGTCTACAGCGGGATGAGTACCAACGGAATATGGTCTTTACTTGTTTTGGCGTTCATATACGTTTGTCTTGGAAGTTACACAGTTGCCGGTAGTAAGTAAATCAGGTTTTTCTCTACTTTTTAAACTTTCTAGATGTTTGTATTGTGATTGCGTGTGTGTTTACCATTCGGGGAAATATCATACATGTAACCATTTTTACAATTCCCCAAGTCGTTACCGGTAATTCTGCACTTTGATAAAGAACTCTTTGCGAAGTTTTACCACAATTTTGTTTTATTTCGTTCAATATTTGATTTAAATGTCAAAACAATCGTTTCTTCTCTTTCGTTAATTACCAATGTGACGCTGATTAATTAGTAACTTGTCAAGAGTGGTTTCGTGTAAACGTAGGATTTAAATCTAAAAGAAATTGGCGGAAGATCGACGCTGACGCTTTCTATATCTAAAATCATTCTCCGTTGATGAAATTGACGTACATGTATTGTATTGAATTAAAAGAATGGTGAACGCAGCTAGAAGTATGATCTTAAAAGATAAACTTAGAAGCCGCTGTGGTGTAGTGGATCAAATCTCTGGCTAGCGGTCAGAAGGTCCCAAGCTAGGGAAGTTTCAGCGCTTTGAGCGATCCAAAATACCGGTAACTGGATTGGACACTGCGCTAAGACTCATTAATAATTAAATAAACTCTCGGGACAAAAATTGATTTGTTCAGTCAAGGGGAATTGAAGGGATATTGGAGCAAGTGCGCTCAGAAAGAAAGAAATCGGGTGTGGAGAGAATGTCCCCAGGAAAAACTGTCCTAGGAACAAAAGATCCTAATATTACATTTCTAAACTATGGTGATTGGTTTCTGCAGCCATGCACCATTATCCGTCATTGGACAATAGAAGCGGACACTTTTTGCAGTGAAGACCCTTCACTGCTACACCGGCATCAGTCGAACCCGCAAATTAGAGGTGATAGGCTTGTGTTGCCACTGCGCCACTCTTGCACATCAGCGGATGCGCTGCTTATGTCATTTGTATTTGTATTTGATTTTTCCGTCAGGGCCGTCGCTATAGCATTATTGGCCCTGGTAAGTACGGATGAGGCCATCTGAAGCTACTCATGTTCCTTACTTTGATGGGTTCTTTTACTTGCCCTTGCAAAGAAACAAGGTACAAGGCACCACGGCTTACTGTCCAATGCGACGGACGTGAAGAACCGGGAATGAAATCCCATACGGCCCGGGCTAGATTCGAACCCGGGACCTGCCGCTTGCTGAGCGGACGTGATAACCACTTGGCGATCAGGGGTGGCCGCATAGAAACTCCGCTAGCGCTAGCGAAGCCCATCTGCGGAGTTTCTATGCGGCTACCCCTGGGCTCCTCATGTCATTTGCTCTGACAGAAACGACAATGAGTTGTTTCAAAATGAATACATGGAACCCCTGAGAAGCCAGCAACACGTAATCGACTCCCCACGAGCGGGAACTTCGACGGGCGCACACCATTTGAAGCATTGGCAATTAACCTCCTAATGACAAACAGATAATTGATAAGTTGATGAGTTTCTTTTCGCGTAAGAAACCGTTGTTGACAAATGACAGTACCCCGCGACAGAGGGATTACCATAATATTCCAATTAACTTAATCAGCTTTGATTTTTAATTTCACAAACTCCGTCGTAATGGCAACCTTTGGGAAACATCAAATTATGAAATTTCCGGGAAACTTATGAAATGTTACGAAGCAGAAAATCGTTTACAATTGAGCCATTCACGAACAGTTGATGGTGACAACCGTTGTAAAATAGTATACATCGGAAAAGGCAGGTGTGACGCCTGCCAGTGTTTCCGTATGTCAGTGTTTCCCCTTATTGTTTGGGAAACGCTGGCAGATTGATGGACGCGTTCCTCTTTGTGTTCCCTTACTGTCAAATCACAGCTTATTCCGTCTGACAATAGTAGTGGAACATTCACAGATGGGGAACATTCGGAAACGTCACACAAATATGTACGCAATATCCATTTTCTGAGGACCTGAAAATCAACTCGTTTTCCCTTGACTCATACGTAACTGCCACGGTCACGGAACGTCTCCACTAATTGCAATAACTTCGTACAGACGTTCACAGAGATCCTTTTCCATTTTTTATGATACATTGGACAAAAAACTGACTAGACAAAAAATGACAGTAATGAAGACATCGTAGCGACGTGAGTCGGTTTTTTAGAAAGCGTTTCTACCAGGTATATAAAAAGTTTGCCACCCGTGAATTGAATGAACGTGCGAGACCTATAGATTTCCGTACGGAGGAAGCTGAAGTGCAGGTGGAACGACTGTCGGTGGGACTGACGAAAGATTTGCCGTGGCTCATGGAGCAGTCACTGTGGGTAATTTATGTATTTTCGATTTTGTGGTAGGAAGTTGTTACAACCGCACACCGGACTCGGCGACCATTACAAGTGCCGAATCATGACACGGGGAAAATTTATCTCCTGTATAACCGTTGTAACGTTGACTCAGAGTACTTGGCGACTCCCGTTTTGTTTCCGGAACCTTTGAATCGTTCAAGAATAATGTTCTCGAATGACGAAATTACGGTTTAATACGATCACTAAATAACGTTACAACGTGTACCCGATGTTACAGTGTTGTGCTGACGGCTTGAGACGTGCCGTCTGCAACTACAAAGACACGTTCATTACATAGCGGCTGGAACCAACTAAAAAAAGATAGTTTGTACTTTTAGCTTTATGTTCGAGATCACGATATCGTCGAGCCGCCGGTGAATCTCGGCGGACGATCAGCGGCGTGTATCAATTAACACTTTAATTGCGCAAAATATCTGATGCCTAAAGCACTTTTGTAACACATTTACAACATTTTTCTAACATTTGAACAACAAACTGAGCAACACCATCTTTTGATCCTGCATATATCCAACATAGAGCACAAAAAACGACACTCAAAATGATAGTAAAGATAGTAAAGTAGAGATCCCAGAAGTGAATCTCTACTAGAAAGTGCCTGAGGAAGACCCCGGTTGGGGTCGAAAATTTGCGAAATTCGGTGACGACTTTTGATCCTGTATACTGTACATGTACATTTACCAATTCTTTTTCTAGCATTTTAGTAACATTTGAACAACATGTTGGAAAACTCTTTTCCCTGTAACAACATTTTTCCAACATGGTGTTGTATCATTCATTTGTCAAAATGTTGCCATGCCCAAACATCGTAACAGCGATGTTTCATTCGAAAAAAAAGTTTCTCGAATCATCTTCCAGCACAAGTGCCAAATCCCAGTACTCTATACAATAGAACACAACAGGAATTCTGCCAAAGTATGGCAAAAATACTAGTATATGGCTGCTAGACTGGGGGTTGCAATGAGACGTCATCCATTGCACAAAACGGTATTGCTCGAGAGAAAGCAGGCCGGTCTATTGTTTACGATGGCCTATTTTGTCATATCGTACAAGATGCATAGTATCGGGCATTCAAAATCCCGATTAATGATGAAACGTGATAGTCCCTACGGGAGCAGGTGTGTGGGATGACATTGTCGGCTCATAGCCAGCCCGGGTAGCCAGCATATCGGATCCACGGCTGGGTATCGTTCCACGTGGGACTCAACGACAGTCCCGGATCGAGGATCGGATTCCATGACAGCTTTGACAGTTGTTTGAACTGAGCGAAAATAAACATATTGTACATGTACTTCTAACTGCCCAAATGCACAATGATATGACTATGCATCTGTTTCGTATGTTGCATTTTTTTTCTGCGAGAAGTGCCAAGAGCAACTTTGAGCGAAAATGCTTCATCATATAAGCTGTGGTTACACTACATAAATCTCCGTGCTTTCCCCGGGGATTTTGCGGTTACACCTGTAAATCGCCGGGTCTAAATAGACCCGTGTCTGAAATCCCCGTGCTTATTAGCCCCAGCGATATCGAAGGGGCAACGCCAGGGCTATTTTAAGCACGGAGATTCTATGTAGTGTAACCGCAAAATCCCCGTGTCTATTTCTAGTGCCACGCACCCCGACAGACGGCGATGCAAATTGATGAGTGAAGCGCATGCGTATAGGCTATTTCACGCCTCCAGCAGCCACTTAATTATGCAGAGTTGCCTACATGCAGTGCCCCTATCGCCGGGAGACGGAACTTATTACCAATCGCATTTTAAGTAGTGTAACCGCTCGCCGTGTCAACGCCGTGTTTTTTCTGGTTCGGAAAAACCCCGTGTCTCAAAAACCCCGGGGATTTTGGATAGGTGTAACCACGGCTATAAAGAAACATTTGATGTACCGGTACATGCGTTTTCCCGGCAACGACAAAGCCGAAAGCGACATATTTCCCTGTGTTCTCCTATTCAAAAGTCACGAGCTCTCTAGCTGTTTTTTGTATGGAAACAGTAAGTTATGGGTAACGCTATAAAACGTTAGACCGGTGTAATGAATGAAAATGCCTCCCGAATGACAGTGCCCGCTTTATTTTGTGGCGGACATTCACAAACAGGGAGACCTTTTGATCAGCGCCTCCCCATTGTCACGTTGAGGCTACAATGTAATTCCGTCAATCTTTTGTTGGGGGGCATTGGCAGACGGGGTGCAATGAAAAATATTACACCTACTGTTTAGGCGATTGTGCATCCATGGAAGTTCGAACTCATTACTCAGTGCAAGCATAAAATACAAATCGTAAAGCTAAATTTCCCTCGTGGCAAATTTATTATTTAGAATGTCCTACTGCCGATGAGAATCTGCAAATAACACCAGGTGCAGTGACAATAGAGAATCAAAATTACTCATCATTCTTCACTAATTACCTATTGCTTTAGCGTGTTTTGGCCTTCTTTACTCCTGCCCCTTTTGTTTTGATTTAGTCCATTTCAACGCAAAATTATTTTAAAAACATCGGCAAATGTGCCAAGCTTTCCTTGTTTCCTTGTCCTTTCCTTGTTGAACGCATTTTTTTTAAAACAACAAAACATCGGTAAATATGCCAAGCTTTCCTTGTCCTTGTTCAACGCAAAATTCTTTTAAAATCAACCAAACATCGGTAAATGTGCCAAGCTTTCCTTGTTTGCACAACACTTTCACTTACTTTCACAAAATCGAGAACCGCACGTAAATGCCATATCATCAAATCCCACTTGATTAAGATACGAAAGATATTCTTTTGTACTGTACAGACACTTGTAGATTGTATAAAATCGTTTTTTTACGAAGAGTTGCAGTTTTTCCTTTTTTATCATGAAATGAAAATTGTTGAAGATATACATATACATGTAGAACGATCGCGCTAAGAAGTGTTTTATAACAAAGAGAACAAAAAATGCTAGACCTCCAGAAAAAGAGCCACACAATGGTGTCATCAAAAATATATCACACGCGGCCATTTTTAATGTAATTGAGCGGTTGAAGTATAAATCGCCAACAAGCCGGCGAAGGAGACTCAGATGCCGTCGAAGAATCGTAGACAAGTTGGACATAGGATTACATACTATACTGTTGGGTGCGTTTTTTCTGCCACGGCGCTGTTCCGTTCACCAGAAAGGTTAGTGACTATGACACAAATGGTGTTATCCTATGAAAGGGCATGCAATTTCTCAACGTTACAATATCGTATTCCATTTTCGATCTTATCGCCCACACAGCTGGCAAAATAAAACAATGACTTCTGAACATTTTCCTGTACGTTGCGTGGCGGAATTAGGCTTCGATAATAAGACTGAAATCGATGGAAATTGGATGCCATACGCGTTGACGCGGTTTATTTCTAGATGTTTAGCACTGAAAATCTCCCAAACCGTCACATTTCACCTGGAATTAGAAATTCGAGTGAGTAATAAACCATCTTTTCTCTAACGCTCAATTTTCTCCGGAGATTTCCGATGTTATTTTAGTGTTATTTTATACATTTTTACTTGGTAACACCTTTTCCAAAGAAAAAAGTGTTTGACTTATTTGGGTATCATGTTAAGGTCATGCAATCAGGGAGGTGTTTACTTTTAGTACGAATCGATGCATGAGTCAAACCTTATAACCACTACTTAGGATCTCCTCTTCTTGACTTCCAATTACATGTACGTACGAACATAAATATACAAAAAAAAACATGTTTTTAATAAACAAGTACTTGTATTTATGGTCAGGAGCTGGTGTGTGTAATGTTTGATTGTAGTTTCGAGAATTTCACTACAAGTTGATTACATACCAAAATCGCAGTTGTAAGATCACAGAAACCTGGCTTTGCCACTGTGATCTAGCTCCTCAAACATTGGGTCATATGAATAAAGACTAGCAAATGGTTTACTTCAGATTTTAACAGCATCGCCAAGTGTACTTGTATAATTGCAAATTCAAGTAAAAGCATTTGCTAGTCTTTAATATTCATATGATCCATTTTCTCATCAAAAGCGGTGGCAGGACGTTTGTGACCTTATACAACTGCGATTTTGATGTATATGTATCTTCAACATACGAGTATTTTCCTCGCGAAATTACGTTACGTTTTTTTTTATAGTGTTGTCCTTCGACATCACTGAATAAAATGGTCCAGGGACCATGTGCTCACCTGTGTGACATATGGGCACGACAAATGATATACATTATAGGCTTAAATCCTGTTTTCCAGATGGCTGACTGGCGGCTATATTTGAAGTCCAATCTAGCCAAAATCTGCCGTATAGGGCCATAGACACATAGGGCCAAATTCATAAAGGGTGTTTAAGACTTGGACGCGTGTAAATTCGTGAAATGCATGGTGGAAGTGTGTGCATTTAGTGATTGTTACACGCGTCAAAAGCCTCGGTTATGTCGCCCTACGCTGTGATAGAAATAGCGTCAACTAGTTGCAACTGATAACTTATGTCGCCACCGACCAGAAAAATACCGATCGGTCGCAACTACCTGGAACTAGTTTATCGCCGTCTTTTGAGTGCTTATGTCGACACAGATTTCTTTTGATTTTAAGTAAGTTGAACATGTGCGACTTTCAGGATCTGGATATTTTTAGTTTGCAACTAGTTGGCAACTAGTTACTCTCTGACGCCCGAGAGCTTATGTCACCTTGTAGTTGTGACTAATTAGTTCCAACTACGCGCCGATTATCAGTTGCCAACTAGNCAGAAAAGTCAGCCTGCGGCCGTTCTGTGCCATCGCAAGGCCGACCTGATCCGCAGGTTGAACCTATTCAACTTCTGTGTCATCCCGACGGGCGTAATCCATTCGCAGGCGACCTGAACACGGCTACGATTCCCTGCGCGCGAGTGATGCTGCTTGTTCCACGATGATCGTACACATTTTCGTTTTTGTGACCTGACCATGATTGCGGCTCTTGATACCGACTGTTCCGTCGTAGCGCAGGCAATCGCAGTGTGACCTGACATCCGCATAAGACTGAAATCGATGGAAATTGGATGCCGTACGCGTTGACGCGGTTTATTTCTAGATGTTTAGCACTGAAAATCTCCCAAAATGTCACATTTCACCTGGAATTAGAAATTCGAGTGAGTAATAAACCATCTTCTCTCTAACGCTCAATTTTCTCCGGAGATTTCCGATGTTATTTTAATGTTATTTTATACATTTTTACTTGGTAACACCTTTTCCAAAGAAAAAAGTGTTTGACTTATTTGGATATCATGTTAAGGTCATGCAATCAGGGAGGTGTTAACTTTTAGTACGAATCGATGCATGAGTCAAACCTTATAACCACTACTTAGGATCTCCTCTTCTTGACTTCCAATTACATGTACGTACGAACAATAAATATACAAAAAAAACATGTTTTTAATATACATGTACTTGTATTTATGGTCAGGAGCTGGTGTGTGTAATGTTTGATAGTAGTTTCGAGAATTTCACTACAAGTTGATTGCATACCAAAATCGCAGTTGTAAGATCCCAGAGACCTGGCTTTGCCACTGTGATCTAGCTCCTCAAAGATTGGGTCATATGAATAAACACTAGCAATGTTTTACTTCAGATTTGAACAGCATTGCCTAAAGTGCATATGTATAATTGCAAATTCAAGTAAAAGCATTCGATGTAGTCTTTATTACCATTATCTCATCAAAAGCGTTAGTGTCAGGACGTTAGGTTCGAAGATATGAACAACTTCCTCTGAGGTCAGCAATGCCGACCATCACCAACAGGAGAAGCTGGACCCCGGCAATATACCAGACCTCTGTGACCTTACAACTGCGATTTTGATGTATCTTCAACATACGAATATTTTCCTCGCGAAATTACGTTACGTTTTTTTTTAGTGTTGTCCTTCGACATCACTGAATAAAATGGTCCAGGGACCATGTGCTCACCTGTGTGACATATGGGCATGACATATGATATACATTATAGGCTTAAATCCTGTTTTCCAGATGGCTGACTGGCGGCTATATTTGAAGTCCAATCTAGCCAAACTCTGCCGTATGCATGAGGGTAGGCCTACCTACATGTAGATATAGTAGGGAGGAAGCCGACCCATCCTTCATTTTGTGACAAAAGCACCAAATTTGGCACAGATGTAGATTTCGCCACGTCTTTCGATTTAAGGACGGGAGCCCCGACGAAATTGCCCCTCTGAGAGCCGCCATCATAGATTCCAATATGGCTGCCATTTTGGACACCTTTTCTCACATATCTCGAATTCTAAGAGAGAGAAGCATAATTCCAAGTCCTTTAGGCTTCCTTTACATCGAAGTATACGGTATACGAAAACGCCAGTTTACAATGGCTTCACGCTGGTGAATACCGGCATTTTCGTATACCGAATACTTCTATGTAAAGGCCCGTTTCCACAGACGCGTTTCACGCCGCGTGATGCGTCAAATCTTTTGTTATTTTCCGCCGCTCTGCTTCCAAACAATGGGCGAAGCGTCAAAACGCTCACGCTACCGCTTCTGTGGAAACGGGCCTTTAGGGAAGCCTTACCGACATTTTCGGGGTCGCCGAATCGAATGGTGCTATCGGAAATGAAGTCAAATGTCCGCCATACTGGATACCAATATACAATACTTCTTAAAAATGTCGTCCTTAACTGAGAGGTGTCCTGATGACAGATTTCAAGATGAGAGGGAATGACCAATATATGACTGAACCTCTGTGTCCTTTATAAAGAGGTGTCCTCCTGATAAGGGTATCTGTTAAAGCAGGTGTCATACACGGTACTGCCGATACCTCGTACATTTCACTGTTTTGAAAAACAATCAAGACGCTTCATTAAGCTAACCAACGACACGTAATCTAATCATGAACTTTAATTTCAGGAGCCAGCTGCAACAATCTCATTAGGCCGGGTTTGTCGCTACGTCAGCATTACCAATGAGGGATTTCTGTTGACAGTTGAATTTGTTTTCTCACAAAAATGGCGCCGCATCACGCAACGCCTGTCAAATGCCAAGTTTGCGATATTGACTTCAAAATTTCTCTCGCAAGTTTCCATCTTGGATTCAACATATCCCAAGTCGTGGCGCGCAAATGTGAGCAGTATATGGCCAAAAAAAACTTGACGGGCAATCAACTGTCGTCATGTTATTTCCACGAGCCCCGTAGGCAACTCGTTGGTGCCAACCCCGAGAAAAAAGGCAATGGCTCTAAATGGTGAAGACATACAGTGGTTTGTTTGTTGTAACTTTCCATGTGTCAATTTGTGGGAGTTCCTTTGATGATTTAATTAAGATCAAATTAGTGCCTCTGACATGAATACTGGACATTCGCCCTCCTAACGTCCGTTAGAGTTGCATGCAGTTCGTGTGTAGATGGGGAGGGGGAACCAGGACAGGGGCATTTACCTCAGACCTACATGTAGGCCTATACCTCACGCGTAGTTCAACCTATCGTGGGTCTAGTGATATACACTGTGTAAAGATCCAGCCGAACGTTAGTAGAGCGAAGGTCCAGTATATTTTGTGGGCCGCATGATTTGCGTCCATAGTTCAAATTGGAGTACACGGCGATATCTGTACTTACAGAAATAAAGAAAAAAAAAGATGTATCAAAAAGATGTATCATGATCATAATTCTGATCACTTTTTCATAACAAGGTTACAGAAACAAGTCACACAGAAATGGCAAATAAAAATCTAGTTGGGTAATTCGTTTGATGTGTTTCAGACACTCTCAGCTAACTTACATCATAACGTTAATTGAATTTTTTGCGGACACTTTTCGTCCGTCTGAATTTTCAACGTGTTCCTAACGTAATGTAACCAATACGCGTAAATTCTTTAAAGAAAACCAACACAAACGAACTTAAGTTTTTCAAAGCCTTTCACGTAAATCTTTGACATTAACGTCCGATGAAAAAGCCAATTAACAAGCGATTTACAAGTATTTTTACAGCATAATTATAGTATCGCGTATCAATATCGCCAAACGCGTTTCATCTTATTTTATTGGTTTTAAAATTGGTTTCGGGCAGAAATGACAAACAATTCGATATGAGCTAAACAGAGATGCGACCTTCGGCTTTAAGACCTGTTATTCATTTCCTATCTTTGTTCTTTAACCTTGCTCGCAATTGAACTTGGCATACAAAACAATATTGGCCAATTACCAGCGAATTCAAAAGGCTTATCCACGTGTGTATATTGGCTTACGTCACATCCGATTTTCCTCGCCTTACATAATATAACGTTTAATCTGATTTTTTCGCAATTCGTCTTCGCTTTTTACGGTTTTGTGTCTCAGTATATGGATATTGAAATTATGCTGTGGCAGGTCTATAGGAATGTACAGATTACGAGCGTGTACATTTTCCTTTGGCTTAGGCTACATGTACTTTCTTCCGAGTTGATAAAAAAGCCGTTGTTCACATGCGGGTATTGGAAATGGCCTAAACCGAAGGCATCACTCCATCTTGTTACTCAGCCAAGCTGAGTCTTGAAGGTACGCCTCCACGAGTTTTCAGCGCTGGTCTCTGTGGACAACTCGGCCGTTGAAACGTGTGTTCATTGGCTGTCGTTTGTGTCACTGGTCAAGACTTTAGCCCGAAGATTGTGCCTACAAAGAACTAGACAATTCACGAACACAAAGGGTTCGCGACCGTACAAGCCTTTGTTAGAAGCCGGCGTACCCGATACCGTGTATCTTTATGTAATCGCAGCATCAGAAAGCCAACAATTGGTAATTCCCCATGGAGTGCCGAGTCTCACGTGGAGCGCCTTTATGTACAGGACACATGCAGAAGGACGTCCATGGTGATCTGCACTGAACTACTCGAAAACCACGATGGCTTAATCTATACATGTGCATGTATGTACGTCCTTCAACTGCAGTGAAAATGAAGGCAAACGTGGCATACGAGCACGTAACGGAAATATCGCACGACCTATATGTCAACCCTGTCAGTGATATTGTTTACCTAATCAATCGGCCATATTGGATTCAGATGTTGAATTACGATCCTCATGCGTATCAGTATCGATTCCAAAAACAAGATAATGATACAAAATCATAATTGAAACGTGTCCAAATTATCGATCATTTAAGGCGGTGCCTTTGGTCCTCAGTGACATCAGAAGTCGACTCGGGATATTGCTGTCAGCGCTTTGTGCCCATTGATTCCTTTTATCTGTTGTCGGGGCCTTCAGCAAGTTTCGAGCGATATCAATGTTGTAAACGAAACAACCTTCGATTCCTCGTTTCATGGACACAAATGGAAGTTGCAACAATCACGACTTTATTATCAAAAGATGGCAGCACTGCACTAGCAGTCCTGGGGCCATATTTATGAAGCCTTCGCAACTTTGAGTGAACTCAAGTGTATTTTGTTTGGCTGCACATGCCCTATTGTTCACTGACTGCCTTACAATAGATTTGCGTGAACGCAATGTTGCGAAGGCTTCATAAATATGGCCCCTGAGCAGTGTTGTTCCTTTCAATAAGAAATTGACATGCGACCGTACCCTAAATGGTTTTCAATATATTTTCACGACAGCGACACCAAATCCACGGCAGCCAAAGTTCTTTGGAAACAGGCTTGTTTTCTGCGACATCTAGGAACCTCATATCTGATTTTGGTCAAATTCCTGTCACGTGTCAATTAGAGGAATCGCCTTACGACAAGAGGTGAAATGGCTACAAGAGAATGATACTAGTAATAGTAAATGATTAGGTCATGAGGCTTGACATGTACATGAAATGTACAAGAATGTACAAGAAACACGATCTCGTGACTGAATCAAAGTACGCCTGGGTATCAGACCCGAGTGTAGAATTTTGACTTTTGATTCCCTGCGTCTGACACCAATCCATCAGACTTCTCGGATTTACTTGATTGGTAATAAGTACTATACTTACACTATATGTGGTGGTATCGAACCGATCTATCTGGTGCGGTAATAAGACTGTCGGACCCTGGCTGAGAGGCCATGGGGTCGAATCCAAGTGTGACAGAATCTAATGCCCCGTCTTTCTGATGCCCCCCTGCATTGTTTGTCACAGGAATCAAGGTCTTGGTCTCTCCAGAGTCCAATTCAATGGTGCGGCTTTAATCCGTAAATGTATTGTTGGGGGACATCACATATCGGGAGACATTAGATTCTATTACACCGGTCGAGCCGCCACTTTGTACGTTCATCAAGCGATGCGCTGAATGAGCTGCGCCTTGAGTTCCCGACAGGTTTCTGGTGAGACTGGGGGAAACAATGCGAAGTGCCTTTGATACTTTGCTGCAGTAAAAAGCCACACATTACTTTTTTAAAAGCCACGCATGATATCCTCTTCAACACTGCTCCATAACGTTTTAAGAGGGGGTTTCCCACTCGGCGGTTTTCAGTCCTGTATGTAAGCCCTATTTCAGTGGGACACCTGTATATTGCCCTCCTCCTCCCACGTGCATGAACACTAATTGTACACTTACACATATTACTAGTGAATTTCTCCAAAACAATTATTGTGTAAACTTTGAAGATCCGGGGCATATTTTTTTCTTGAACCAGATCTCAAATATCCAAGTTTCAATTCCAAACTTCAACAATCAATTTTTTTTGTTTAAAATCAGTGTCACAACGTCGTTCCTCAATGCAGAATCAATCATTTGTAATGATAGTCATTATTAACTTCAAATCACAGGTTGAAGGTCTATCAATTCTTCACCGTGAAGGACGTCATGAAATTGAAAAATAATAATAGCATCATTAGTTAAATAGTGAATTAGAAATAAATGCTCACGTCTGTTGGTAATTTCATCACCAGGTGCAAATGTCGCAAACAGTAACGAAGTTGCCGATTGGATTTCTACGGAAGCCCAGAAGGCACATTCGAAATTTGAAGTTTGAATACATTTCAAATTCGAAATGAGAATTTGAAATTCAAAATACGAAATTTGGAATTCGACACAGAATTCAAGTGAAATTCCGACTTTACGTTTTTCTCGGAATTTAGACTTTCACTTAGTAATAAACCACTGGGACACGGAATGAGAAACTACATGTACCTCCGCTGGAATGTTCCAAGAATTCAGATCGAGACAGGCACCTGAGCAGCAATCTCTGCAGATTCGCTACAACTAAAGCGAGTCACGATAGGAGGACCTGTCGCGTGCAAAAACGCTTGTTCACAACCCACCACTCAATGAATTCTAATTGGTTCAAAGCGAAAGCTCACGGATTTCGTCCCTGTCGGCCTACATGTCATCCGATTCGGTACGTCACAGTCAGAAGCATTCTAGTTCGTTCCTACACAAAAACAAACATTTTGATTGGTTCTGTCACAATGACAAATACTCTCTGATTGGTTCCTTTGATTTCGTAATGGGGTGACCGTCAGATGCCAATCACAAGTTCAGCGTCCATGCCGCCGGCGAACAGGCTCGGATAATCACCCAAGAACAGCACGGCCAGAGTTACATGTAAAGCAAACCACAATTAATCACCTAATCCAAACTAATCTGTTGACATTTCTAAAATGTCCTTCGCTATCAAAACACGTGTAGTCATTAACAGCCTCTTAACTCTTCCCCTCGTAACGAATCGATGCGTTCTAAATACAAATGCAGATGCCAATAATGAGCGCACTCGATTTGGTTACATTGGTAAGATCGATACGACGATGGATTTCCTACTTCCGGCCGATATCCATTGTTCTACATCGGTACGATAAAAGGAAACTACTTAGCTCGACGGGGCGATGTGGAGAGAATATTTGATGTCAAGTGACGGGGCTTCCTCTCATGGGATTTATCGAAGAGGTCATCGTTTTTTTCCAAAGCCGCTTATCTTCGTCCCTGGCTGACTTTTGCTGACCGACAACCGGTTTTTCTATCGCCAAACTGGCAAACTTTGTAGTATTTTATTCCTGAGATATCGACACGATGTACACACCTTTCGTGTGAGGACTAACTTACGCGCGGAAGCCAAAAAACCGCCTAAGATAAAGCAGCTTAAGTTTCACCTCACAGAAATCCGACGCGGATTATTTTGTGAGGTGCCTTTGCACGTAAACTTGCGTTATGTGATGTTTTATCCACGTATCATGTCATTTGCCTTTCATTAAGAGATAAGGTGTCGTTTACATAGGTGTTTTCTTACACTCTTCCAATAGAAATGGTTGTGACAATGGCCTACACAACGCGTCTCTGACGTACAAGGATACAACGTACCATCGTTCTTTGAACGGCAAACGCTTTCAATACCTTGATACACGTTCGAAAGAGAATGATTACGAACAATAGATATCTCGGTGTATCTGTCAGCGTTCGCATTGCATTGAAGTTAAAACAACGCCAAGCTAAAAAAGTGTCATCTTCAGGTTTCAATCTACACATGCAGCTAAAAACGGAACTCGTTCCGGTGGAAATGTTTTGCAATGTGGCCCATGTGAGTTAATTCATTGCAGCAACAAATCACTTGCTCACGCAAAGCAGAACTCGCCGGAGGAAAAAAATCCGAAATTTGTACCTTTTTGACATGGGCACAGAGAAAATGAGGAGGGGCATGATGTTTTATTCAATTTTGAACGGTCGGCTTACGGCTTTCGCCGACAAACTACAAAGCAAAAAGTCTTGGTAGCTTTGCCCGCAATAATGTTTTCTTGCCAAACGTAACCGCAAACTTTTTTCATGCGAAACAAAATTCGTGGGATTAAAATTAAAAAGTTGGCATGCCTACGTTTTTCTGTTGTAGAGTAACCGAGAAAGGGCACGATAGTTCGTTCAATTTTTGAATGGCTTTCGTCGACAAGCTCTGGGCAAAATAAGATGCAAGCTTGGCATTCAATCTCCTTTTCTTGACAAACCTTTCCGAAACTAAGGTTCCAGAACTCGGCATTAGTTCAAATAACAGAAGATGATGATACTGATGAGACCCTCTTGGTACTGCAAGCGATTTTTTTTAGATTTCAAAACCTGCAAATCGACAATATCTTTTGGGGGGATATCCAAAGTAAAGCACAAAGATCGACACATAAAATGATATAACACAAAGGTCGTCTCTGAATTTCGCAAATTTTCGACCCCAATCGGGGTCTTCCTGAGGCACTTTCTAGAAGATCCAGTGGGTGAATGAACTGGATCCTAAAGGTATGGAAGTTATATTAAAGAAACCCTGAAAAAAACAAATAGGTGTGAGAAATTCAGGGTGAATAAAGGAGTTGAATAGAAACAAGCCCCCTTATTAGGAGCTGGAGTTAATTAGAGGGGGGGGGGCTTTTGTCTGAACTGACAATGTCGGACTTCATTATACTGATTGTAGGACTGAACTTTGAAATTATCCAAAGTTATTTTCCCTAACTTTGCAGATAATCGCTTCTGTTATCATATTGTTGAGTTGCAAGATAATGGAATAAGGAAAACGTACGTCACTGATGGACGAGGAAGACATGGCGTGTTCAATAGGATGCATACACCCACTGTTTAGTTAATAGCTATTGGAATCCCATGGGCCAACAAGTGATGATAAGTTGTTAAAAGCTGACTGAGGAACCCGTGGGTGTTCGGAATTGATTTACGTTGCGCGGTTTATCCTTTCAAGCACGGAAGCTGAAGTTATAACTTTATTGTCTTATTCTGTTAAGTTTGAGGCGTATTTGGTTCCTCATTAGGCCTACAATTATTGCAAAGTGTTTACTTCCACGAAGCGGTAGATTGTGAAATTCACACACAATAGAATACTTAGAGACTCCTTTAATTGTTATTATGTTCCTGCGGCTTATCCATTGTTAGTTTCCATTTCGTCAATTTCTGGGCAATAACAGGATTAAGATCCCTTTGTGAGTTGGGGGTAATCTGATTAACTGTGACAACGAAAAGAACAGACAGGGAATGGTTTATATCTAAATGTATTGTTCTGGCCGTACTGAATTAACATGGCCAATTAAGGCCTCAAATCTGCGACCATAATTTGTATGAAGCCTTTTGTTGGTGTGGAAAATGCATTACATGTATATACCCCTATGGCACTTTTCCTCATTACCTAATACTTCCACTACTTCTCCTCCTGGGCCCATATTCATAAAACTACTTAAGTCTAAGTTTGGCACTTATCCATTGTTCAACGCAAAAGATAAGTATCACACTGTTTATCCGGATCCTGTACGCTACTTTCAATTTTGTCGTCTCAAATATCTGTCAAAGACCAGCGAATGTACTAAAAAAATAACTAATTTAGGGCCAACTTGTAATAATTCATTAAATATTATATGGTTTGACCCCCCCCCCCCAAATATACAACTGGGCGATACTTATATAATGTAGGAGGAAACCGTATAGCCCGACAAAAATGTACAATTGTGAAGAGTGATCACCCTTCCAACCACATAAAGTTGATGGTACTATCAGGATTGAACTGGCAACATCTCTGGTGGCTTCCAACCACATAAAGTTGATGGTACTATCAGGATTGAACTGGCAACATCTCTGGTGGCAGGCGTTGATGTTGAACTCCGCCATCCCGACGAACAAACAAACAGAACCTACAGTAGTGTATTCTAATCAATTCATTAAGTTTTTATCCGCATTTTCTTCATCTCAATTCAACTGTCGGCACAGCTTGACGGCAACTCCACTCATTGCTTTTTGATTCACACGCACTTGGCAATCGGGGCGTTGGTGTCACATGGGATACGCCTAATAGTCCCCTAGTCTCTGATAATTAGATCCTCTAATTAGCTTGATGTGCTGATTACTAGAGACATGTGAGGCAGTGATGTTTGCCTTGTGATGGATACTGAAGAGGTGGGTCAGATGTTGACCTTGAGTGCACTGGGCAAGAGGCCAGTCGTACGATAAACAGTGTATAGGATGAACCATACAATAGTTTGCCACCATACAATGGTTGGCCACCATACAGCAGTCAAGTCAATGTGTTCCACGGAAATATCATACCATGTTAGAACTTTCTTTGTGGTATTGTTCATAAGATATGAGCCAAAGTACATACATACATACATACATACATACATACATGTACATCAAGATGGACGACTGGCGGCCATATTTGAAGTGCAATAGAGCTAAAATTGAACAAACATACAGAGGGTACCTACATACATATTCATACCAAGCTGCAACATTCTAGCTGCTGTTCTTGGTGAGATATTGGCAAGTCCAGTTTTCAAGATGGCCGACTGGCCACCATATTTGAAGTAATAAAGGGTTAATAGTCCAAGTACGCACAGATGGTACCTAGATACATACAATTTCAAGGTGGAAACATTCTACATGTGCATGTAGTTGCAGTAATTGATGACAAACTGGGCCAAAAGCTATTTTCCAAGATGGCCGCCTGGCAGCCATCTTTGAGGTAGAAGCAGGCCAAAATTTGCTGAAGACATACATGTAGAGAAGACCTAGATACATAATCACAGCAACTTAGAAGACTGTCCACTGCACGGTGGCCAAGTACTGGTTAACACTGCATGTAGCGTACATGACTGGTAATGGGACAAGAAAACACGTGTCTTGTTGTGTATCGCTGGTGATGCTGGAGAAACTTCACTCCAAGGTAAAACCATTGTTCAAAGAAGGTAAAACCATTGTTCAAAGAAGGTAAAACCATTGTTCAAAGAAGGTGGCAACCTTGGTATTTAGATACACAAAGTTTTTTTTAAAAATAACATGAAGGAAAAGGAAAGTTTGTCGTGCTAAACGTTAAGTTTTGACAAAGGATTCAGCGAGTTTCAGATATTGTTAAGGGTGGAAACCTGTATTGCTACAGGGAATACGACAATTTCTTGGCGAAAATGGAAACGAACAAAGAATTGCACATTTACCCCTGTTCCACCCCCGAGGGCAGATCTGTTTTATCAATAATATTAATTGTAAGTCAGGTTTCCTAGTTCAAAGAAGAGACGCAGTTGCCATGAAAAAATACCTGGTCAGACAAAGGCAAAATGTATCAGTGCCGTCAGCGATAGAGGTACAGTTCGGTAAAAGGTAAAGCTACCTTCTCCCAACTAAGATTTAAGAAGGAGATAATTGAGTTTGGGTTACAAAGTTTGTTAAGGCATGTCGCCCACACTATAATTTCAGTTTACCCGTTTTTCTTTCATGACACTAAATATCTACCGCCAACGGTGGGAATAGGTAAAAAAGATGGCATCTGAACAAGCTTTCGGTTGCGAAAACCATTACAAACGTACCCCCTTGTGTCAACTCGTTCAACGCTTGATAAGCATATAATGCGGGTGATCCACTGACTTGACGACGAGTTTACGATCAGTTGGCGACTTGTTCACGACGACAGTCGTGGACCGTCGTGAACAAGTCGTCAACTCGTCGTAAACTAGTCGCAAACTGATCGTAAAGAAACGACGTAACGTTGAAGCTGATCCACCGAAAAAATACGTCTGCTACAGAGCAAACTTTACGACGAGTTGACGACTAGTTTCCGACCAAATCAAACATGTTTGATTGATCTCGTCGTAAACTCGTCGCAAACTAGTCGTCAACAAATTTCAGTCCTGAACGAATCGCAAACCCGTCGTGAACGAATCGTGAATGCTGATCCACCTGCCACGATTTTTCGTCGTCAACTAGTCGCAAACCCGTCGTGAACAAGTCGCCAACTGATCGTAAACTCGTCGTAAAGTCGGTGGATCACCCGCATAAAAGAAATACAAATCGTTAACCGTCTTCAAAATCACAGTTCACTCATGATATGGATAAATTATCATTTTGTATCATTTTCGATGAGGTGAGATTCCTTTATCCTTTAGAATCTAACAAGAAAGAACATAGTACATGTATAGCGAGAAAAAAATACAGAAAGTGTTACAACGAATTTGCTCAGTTCTAAAGTTAGAAAAGATATTCCAAGATCTACATATTGTACTTTTCATTCTGAGATTAAAAGTTTTAGGAATGAATAAAATAAGGAGAGAATTCCTTCACCAAAGAGAGAGTAGTGCTCTTTTTTGGGAAGTAAAAACAACGTTCCTTGGTGTAGGCCTACGTGTATCCCAAATAAAGGTAGTCAACGATCAAGTTGTCAAGAAAATGTGACTACTTCTATTAAAGAAAGAAGCGGTACGACACATAAGAATGATATCTAAATTGAAAGAAGACACCAAAAATTTATTTCATCTCCTACACTCGATGTCTCATATTTTGAAATTTAATTGCACTTGGCACGCAAGTAAACTCAATCGCAGGGAAACGTGCATCAACTGACAAAGTTTCAAACCTTCTTACCACAAGTGTTCGTCTTCCCCACGCAAAAACTAACCCGCTTGGTTAGATACTCTATTGATATTTCTGATCCGTTGCAGTGTAGCATCAAAGAGCCCCAATCGCTTGGTGTTTTGCACGAAAAAGTAAATCGCATCAAAGTTGGAATTATGGTTTGTAAACAGACGCCTCTCAGGTGAATTTAAATTGTTTCTTAAGACTTGTCTCCTTCAGAACGTACGCCATATTTTAAAATTTCAACTAAAAAGGCGCAATTTTGTACAGGGGACAAAACTCGCTGCTTAAAATGTGCTTCTCAAATATTTGTGCTACAGTTTAATCCATACCTACTTTGGCTGTTTGTCTGGTTCTCCAAGCTTCACATCAGAAATAATGACTGGTGGTAGTTGTATGCTCCACACTGGATGGAATCCATGCTAAGCCAACGATTTCGTGGGATGCGCATGAAAGCTGGTCAAATTTTCATGGAACAGCGGCGAAGAAATGACTTAAGCACAATCAATGACAATGCATTTTTGCATTTCTGGAACCTCGCATGTGCATAAACAATTGTCCATTTGCGTGTAACCTAAATTGTTCACTCTGAGCCCAACAAAATATGAACGAATTCGTAAAGTTAGGGATGCTTTGCGAACAAGATCCCTTACATGTTTGTATCTGTAACTGCTCACTATCTAAAATAGTTGAGGGGTGCTTGCATCGCGAGTAGGTGGTAGAAACCATTTTGAACAGTTTCCTCACTAGTAGTGCCATGTATTGGTGCTGGTCTTAGTCGAAGTTCCTTAAACAAGCTTAAGGTTCGCCATATAAGAGGAGGACTAACATCACTTGGGTGGTATTCATAAAAGTTAGCAAATGCTTTTACTTAAGATTTGTACAGCGAAGTCCAATGTGCAAAACTTGAAGAAAAAGCATTTGCTACCCTTTATGAGTATCAGCCGTTGGTTATTCTGATTTTGGCTGACTGAAACGAATCCATATTCCATCAAAGATTGCTAGTTTTGACTAATAAGATCGTCGAGACAAAGTCAACGCAATTACATTTCAGTCTATCTTTGGGATTGTTTTATTACCGAAGAGTAAATATATACTTATGAAGGTAATTTTGAAGTAGGATGTCTTTTTATTTAGTCATTTAACGCATGGTGCCACGCTTTTATACAACCAACAGAAGAAAAGATAATGAACGCTTCTTCAAAGGTCGGTGGTACTTTGAATATGTTGGCTCGTTGGTGATAAAGCCGAGTGAGGTTTTCGTTGAGATAACGGGCCAATAAATTGAGCACTATTTCCACCGAAAGCCCAGAAAAGAAGACCTAGTCAGTCTTCAATCTTCAACCCCCTGACTTCAATCTTCAAGCTTGAACCCCAAGACTTCAATATTCAAGCTTGAACCCCAAGACTTCAATATTCAAGCTTGAACCCCAAGACTTCAATCTTCAACTTGAACCCAAGACGCCAATCTTCAACTTGAACCCCAAGAATTCATCTTCAAGCTTGAAACCCAAGACTTCAATCTTCAAGCTTGAACGTACGTCGGAATTCATTCAGGCTTGAAAATAGAAGTTAATGGATTCCACCTTGATGATTGAAGATTGGATTAGCCTTCTGGGTTTTCGTACTTTCCAGAGGACATTTCCACAGTTCAGAACCGCACAATTGACACAAAACCGCCGCAGCAGAAATAGGCCACGAGATAAATCATTTCAGGCGGTTAAGCTCAATGTTACGTGACGTACCCTTGTAGAGATCATCAATTCAATCTAATCCCTTTCTCTTCCTTCCCATTACTAATCACAAGGCAACGCCAATCTGCCAATCAAAATTCAAGCTAATTCCATATCAAGTCATCAAAGGAGCCAATGACGTCGGGAGATTTCGTGGTTTTTACCTCTCATGAAATTCAATCGTGCCATCAAGATTACACTTACTGTCAGGATAAATGCCATACTAGAATGTTGAAGAGGAGTAACTAAGTAGCTCCGGTTACCTATTGATGGATTACTACAATCCACTCTCGACCTGCCACCAATTTATTCTGCACGCAGCAGAAATCATTTATCGAATACCCTCTAATTATGAACCTGTATCTTTTATTGATCTTATTGATTTTAAACTCGGCTTATTGATGAAGATGCTGTATCAATGAACTTGATGCAGCTGTCATGCAAGCTTACTTTCTTAGCTCAACCAAGTGACGTGCTTTAAATTGCAGTGTGTGTGTGTGTGTTACGCTACAGCTGTTCATGCATTTAATCTGGAAGTTTCAACTACAGTTGTTCATGCAGTTAATCTTGAAGTTTCAGCTACAGTTGTTCATGCAGTTAATCTTGAAGTTTCAACTACAGTTGTTCATGCAGTACCGGTAATCTGGACGTTTCAACTACAGTTGTTCACGCAGTTATTAGTGAGCTTTCGCAAGCGCCCGGTTAGGCCATACGACAACGTTTATCTATTGTTTGGGTATACCCACACAATAGATAAACGTCGTCGTAGGGCCTAACCGGGCGCTTGCGAAAGCTCACTAATCTTGAAGTTTCAACTACAGTTGTTCATGTAGTTAATCGTGAAGTTTCAACTACAGTTGTTCATGCAATTAATCTTGAAGTATCAAGGGTGCTGGGCTTTAGTTGTATACATCTATAGTTAATTCTCATTTGTAAGAGGGTAGCCATAATGTGCTTTGCACGCGGCACCCCGATTAATGTGAATAAATAAATCTAGTTAATCTTGCAGTTTCACGTATACGTTAGGCTTAAGTTGTATCTAGTCAATCTTGCGATTTGCAATCTTGCGAAGGGAACTCTGGGCAATCCAAAACACCTTTGTACTGTTAGTAAGATCTATGGGCTTATAAAAGACTCTATATTTCTAAGGACCTCACCTTTACCCTCACTGCTAGCAAGATCTTACCTGTGAAACACCATCACTGCTGTAAAGCAAGATCGATGGGTTTACCTAAGGTCTACGGGCTAACCAAGATCTTGCCCTGCTGGCAAATCAGAACTCGACACTTCCTACTGCTGAGAAGATCTCTTGGCCAATTGGTCAAAGATCCCGAGTTTACCTGGAGGGCAGTTTCCATTGTAAAGACGTAAAAAAAATAGGAAGAGAACACCCTAGAGACAAGACACTGACGAAAGTGATAATGTCACTTGTCATGATGGGAATATCAAAGCTTTTAACATCATGTGTTACGAGGAACCCTTTTCCCTTGTTACTGGAAGACAAGGTCATTGGCTTGGATCAAACGCCGTGACGATTTGTTAAGTACCTCGTAGCGGTTTTTGTCTTTGAGAGACGTCGGGCTTATATCAACACCCCCACAATGATAGCGGACATATTGTTCTCAATGCAGCTTCTGAAAATGTGTTTTAGCCGACAAACGATTCAGCCGATGTTGCATTATCCCTTTTTGGGGACCATTTTACGTAGGCCTAGAATACATAATATAGGCCTATTTATAGCAACAATGGAAAAGGCCATTAAAGGATAAAAAAATGACACGCCGTTGGTGGGATACCACACCGGATATTTTTCTCCCGTGGGGGAAACTGACGTCTGGGAGTTACCATCTCGTAGTTAGCCGGAAATTCATAGTCTGGAAGGCTAACTACGGTGGCCCATAGAGCTCATTGATGAAAAATATTTACATTTGCAATTTTTTTTCAATTCGATAATTTTTTCTTGGGGGTTTGTAAAATTTTTGGAAGTTCCCACCGCGGTGAAAATATTACCACCGCGGTGAGAATATTTCCACCTCGGTGGAAATATTTCCACCGCGGTGAAAATTAATTTTCACCGCGAAAATTAATTTTCACCGCGGTGGAAATTAATTTTCACCGCGGTGGTAATTATTAATTATCACCGCGGTGGAAAATAATTTCCACCGCGGTGAAAATTAATTTTCACCGCGGTGGAAATATTTTTTCCGAGGTGGAAATATTTTCACCGCGGTGAAAATTAATTTCCACCGCGGTGAAAATTATTTTTCACCGCGGTGATAATTATTTTCCACCGCGGTGATAATTAATAATTACCACCGCGGTGAAAATTAATTTCCACCGCGGTGGAAATTAATTTTCGCGGTGAAAATTAATTTTCACCGCGGTGGAAATATTTCCACCGAGGTGGAAATATTCTCACCGCGGTGGTAATATTTTCACCGCGGTGGGAACTTCCAAAAATTTTACAAACCCCCAAGAAAAAATTATCGAATTGAAAAAAAATTGCAAATGTAAATATTTTTCATCAATGAGCTCTATGGGCCACCGTAGCTAACTGTTCGATTCGGCTTAGACGTTCCCGAGGATGACGCTGTACCAACGTCCTTGATTTTCGTACCTGAACTTTCTGAATGGCAGGATTGTTATCTGGTATGGGATCGGGACAGGGGCAATGAGCAACAGCACATAAATAGTAACAATGTGCAAGATTTCATCATGCCAACATTTTACACGCCACACAAAGACAGTCTAGTTCAGCCTCGTCTCAATTTGGCCATATGACCGATTGCGGAGTGCGGTGGACGTTCAGAAGACTCGCACGGAAATTTACCAAGGATGTGTCTAGGCGGAATGAAAATACACGTGGCTGAGATCGTCACCGACCAGAGACCACATTAAATTGTCAGATTTGATATCCTGGGGTGCTGACCTAAGATACATTTGTGGGTTAGGACGCCTACGACAAGCACGAAGGTCGCTAGTTCATTGGAATATATCAGGTATTATTGCCACGTCGTGCACTGGCAGTACCGAGCAGAGAGAGCAGAGAATGCCACACCCTATTCACGGAAATTCGTAATATCCGTATCGTAATCCTTCTTCATATCTTCAAAGATATGAATATGTATTCATTGGTTATAGTTATGGAAATCCATCTTAATGATCTGCGCATGATGCGGTCCGTTCCGAAACGCTCACTGAGACACCGTGTTACTGTTTAACGTTCTTTATTTCTACGAAATAGAAGCAACGACAGTCTCGAAATTGTCCTGCAAAGTCGGCCATTCCTTTTTCATTACCAACTCGTCAGATTAGCCGACAGTCTTTTTATGTCTGACCTCGGTTGTTAAAAGACAGAAAGGGCGGAAAGATCAATAGTTTGCACGCGTGGGTATTAGGATTACCTGTAGCGCCATTATTTATTTCCTCAGTCGCTCGCAACAGGCGTCTATTTCGTGCAAACTGTGATCTGACCAACACATGCACACGCACGTACCGAAACAATAGAGCTCATTAGCTGTATCATAAAAACGTTGTTATTTACTCATATTCTCTCTAACTATCAATAAAATCCATAAAATATTGTAAAAATGCTAGACATAAGTTTATGGAATAAAAAGATCGAAATATTTTACAAAGTTCCTGCCACGATCGATGGTATGAACCAGACAAAAGATTCCCTTGGCATCCATCGATATGTAAAATTTTATCACGCCTCGATATTAATGAACTCATCAATTTGATCTGTTCGTAATTGGAGAACAAGAATGTTGTTATGTTGTACGTTAGCTGAGTATTGATTTCCGTGATCGTAGAAAACTAGTGAGACACTTGTTTTCTTATTTGAAGGTTCTCTAAAATCGTGTAATTTCAGAAATATACCGTAATCCCGCATCTAAAGGCCAGTCACAAGTATTCAGGACCAGCCCCGTCAAAATTAATAGACTAGCATTAGTAGACTAGCATTGTACTACGTCGACCCATAGTCAACCCGTTGACCAACCAATGCCTAATAAGTGTTGTACACGATAGTGTGATCGGTTTCACGTTAGTATAGAGCCCCATTGGTTTGCCCACCACCGGTGGAAACGCCAAGCATGAACCGAGTCGGAGTCGGAAACATTCAGAGTCAGATTGGGCTATCAATCTGGCGTGTTCAACCGTGCGGTCTTCAAACAGCCCATGCATTATTTGCCCACAGCCATAAAAACTAGAGGCTGATGGCAAGTAGTTTAGAGTCGACGACCTTGCATTTTTAACGCCAATACTAGTATCTCTAAAAGACATTCACCAACAAAAAAGTGTCAGAAGCCAGGAGGAACTTGTTAGACGACAAGGAATGTAAAATTACCACATTAGCAACTCGTGGGATCTAATATCTAGAACATGGCAAATGACTTTTTTCTGTGGTAAATGCTTTTTTAACAAATCTTTTTGTATTCCACCACTTGCTCTAAGGAAACAGATTATATGTCCGAACTTCTTAAAGTACGTTATAATACTAATTTCATGCAGAAATATAACACGGGGGATCTGCGCTGATATTAGGGAGGTTTCGCAAGCGCCCGGTCAGGCCCTACGACGACGTTTATCTATTGTGTGGGTATACCCAAACAATAGATAAACGTTGTCGTATGGCCTAACCGGGCGCTTGCGAAACCTCACTATTGCTTTGTTTGGAACGACGACGTTCGTGAAATAACGAGACATTTTCCGTTCCGCATCTGCCGAGAAGTATGAATCGACTCCTGAAGCGTTCTTCGTGCGAGTTGGATCTCTGTTGGTAATTCGCCGTGATTGTTGGTTTCCTTGCGACTCACGCGGAGACCAATGAAACAAAAAAGACGTAGTTTTCCTTTGCTGGGTTGCCCATAAAGAACCACCTCGCGTGAGAAAACGCTCACGTGAGGAATCGCCTTGAGATACAGCGAATGGAATATGGCATCGTCGAAACACGCATTCGACCGGGGTTAAGAAAATGTTGACATGTACTTCTTGCCTTTATTTACGATGTGACACACACGCAACGTTAGCAATCCACCATAGAAGCACCCAACACCAACGGACAGCGTGTGACTAAGTAATCACTTGGAAATCGAATGTTTTTTTAATAGTTTCTGCTGATTTGCACAAGCATCAATACTTAACAACTATTTGAACAAGTTAATAATTTATTCTTCCGCCAATGTGACTTCGTTTTCTAATGAATAGACCATTTCATGTTGCTAGGACATGGTAATAGTTTCTTTGTCTTGTCTGTGTATGTGTATTGGTCAAACAAGAATCATTCAAATATCATTAGTTTGAAACAAAGAAGATCTATTACCAGATGTCTGATTGGCAATTCGAGTGGGTCGTACTCCAGGGAGGCTGAAATTCTGCTACCACGCCGACTCCCAATTCCTAAAATTCTGATTTTTCGCGTCGGAGTTTATACTGCCTCGGACATCCGAGAGAGATGACGTCATTGCTTTGGAAAACCCCGTTGCATGTATTTGATGACGTACATGTACATGTAATTCATTAAGGGGAATAACGTTGAGTGTGAGTCGGAGTCGCAACGTCACCTTCTCCCTCAAGACCACCGGTACAAGAGTTTCGCATCAGGGAGCTGACCAGAAAGTGACGGGGGTCCTCAAAGAAATGCCCTACTTATAAAATGGTAGATCATTCGCGCTTAGAACCGTTTTTTGCGCCGAGATGCAGTGGTAACCTTTTTCACCATAGAATCAGAGGAGTGGACAGACAATGACATGCTTATATAGCCAATTTTTAGAATCAATTTGCCCTGTAAAAAGTAACAATATTGTGCTTAAGAAGTAGAAGGCCTGAAGGTACAATCATAGGCCCGCATTCTAGAACGTTCCTTAACGTTAAGGTCGACCTTAAGTCTATTGTAAAACCATCGAAAACAATAGATTTAAGGTGGACCTTAAAGTTAAGGAACGTTCTAGAATACGGGCCATAGTTTTCACACACCGGACTTGCCCATTCACTGGGTCGAGGGCGTGAGAATAGACCTTTAGGACTAGACTCTAGGCTCACGCTATAGCCGTACGAAGAAATCCTTCACAATCCCAATCAAATAGCCCCCCCCCCTAAAGCCACGTCAATTTTCGACCTAAGGGCCGAAGAGATATAATAAAATCTACTTTCATCTATTGGATGATTCCAGTAATCACTATAAACACGATGTGAAGCTGAGATGTATTCAATTGGAATACAGTCTTTGAAGGATTCCCATTTCCGAAGTCTCCCCAGTGCACCAATGCATCAGACATAGGATAGAATAAGTCATTTTCAATATCATTGCTGACTTTATTGACGCCGAAAGGGATTCCACTATAGATCATTCTAGAAATTATTACATTGTGAAATTGACAAGGGCACCATAATAAGCTTCTGTTGTTATAGATACCCCCAATTTACACAAATACAATGACAATGTAGCCTTCAATTAGACTTGCAAGGTTAGATCTTCATGAGGATCGTAGGAATCGTGTTTGACCTTTCGTGTTTGTTATCATTCTGTTTGGGATTGTTTTACAAAGATTTTGTATGTCACCGACCGATTATCCCAAACAGTAAAGTGGAACCACTCTCAGTAAATGCCAATCCCATTGTTTAATGCCACGAAGCGAGCATCGAACAAAAGGACAGACGTTCACGATAACTCTCTAATTCCCAATTACAATCACAAAACCTTGACTTCATACCGCATTCTGTCATTCACAAAGCTTCCTGTACAAATGCCCCAGTCTTTTGTTCGGCCAAAAGTGAACAATAGGTAGCCTGCGAGTGGACAATAGGTTTAGTGTTTACGCTCAGGTAAAGTTAGGAGGGCTTCGTGGGTAGGGTGCGCGGCAAATTTAAAGGGAGACGCCACTCATGACATCGTAAACTATTGAATTGTTATCAATCCATGTAGACTATTGCCACTAGTGTCAATAGGCTGACGACCTTTGTAGTGAATGAGCTAATACTGTGACTGCCTAGGCCTATTGGTTGTATCTTCATAAATATGCATTGAGCACTGATGACATCATGAGTGCTGTGCAATGGTCCCCTTGGGATCCAATTAAAATACTTAAAATGATGAGTTTGCTGCTTTAAAAAAATACGACATGTTGCAGATATCAATGAATTTGAATGTGTTAACGATATTTCAAAAATTCAAAATTTTACACAATGAGTGGAGTCTCTCTTTAAAAAAATGAATTATGTTGTACATGTACCATGTGTCCAAATAAGGATAAGGATTTTGCTTACGTTTTGAGAAAAAATGGAACCTTAGGGTTAGAATATTGGCCTTGGCAAGACTGACTTCGTAACATGTAATCCAGTGATGCCGCTTTTTGTTTGTAGTTCGTAAAAAATCGTCGGTGACATGATCACGTATGCTTAAAAAGCTTCGGGGACAGAAAAAAATGGAACCTAGGGCCAGAATATTGGCCTTGGCACGACTGACTTCATAACATGTAATCCAAGATGCCGCTTTTTTGTTTGTAGTTTATCTTCGTAAAAAAATCGTCGGTGACATGATCACGAATACTTAAAAAGCTTCGGGGACAGAAAAACCACTGATGGAACAAACAATTCTCGATTGATTGCTCGTTTAAGTACGAACGAAATGCAAACTCCGACGTTTTTGAACTAATACCCAGAGCTAGCTGTCGTCGAATAAAAAAAGAGAGTAAAAAGAGATGAAAGCGAGCATCTATCATGTGCTTCCTCTCATCAGCATCCTCCTTTGTGGTATTATGTGACTAAGTGTCACTATATGTNGGTTTCGCCTGTATCGCTGACTATCGTTAACGAACATCTGATTAGGAAGATTTTTATTCTCACTAACCTCGGGCAATCGTGTACGATCGCTGAACAAAAACACGATTGGCATTTGATCTTTGTTTTTATAATGAATAAATGCGTTAATTAGACGTTTATAAAAAAGGTGGTGACGGTATTACGCGGCGCGAGGGCAAATTTGTTGGAAATTAATCTATGGTGAAATATTGCTTTCGGTGGCTTTTCTTACATGATTTGAGAGTGAGCTGAGTTTTCATACCGGCCTATGCTCGCGTTATAGTTTTGTTCAAGGTTCCGCCAGTTGGGGTTGATACCATCTCGGGGACAAATGCATATAAACGTGGAAGACAGCTGAAAATGCGGGCCGAACCCATTAACACCGAATTGTCAACTGGAGGAACGAAGGGCTGTCAGAGTGGTGCAGTTGACACATCCAATGCCTCTCCTCTGAGGTCCTGGATTCGATTTCCAGTCAGACTTCGGTACTCATGTGATAGAAAGGGCAACTTCTTTTCCTGCGGCGATCCGCTTTTCTTCCACATTAAAACACTACAAATCGCCCAGTATTGTCCAATTACCCAAAAATGAGCTAGGAAGAGCTCACGGCTGTAGATACAATATTTTATAAGGATTGAAGTTTTTGTTGACAGACCTACTAGTATGTATCTGACAGTATAGTGGACGTAAAATGATCCCAAAGGCTGAATAATGTGCAACGACTGAAAGTATCACCTTGTTCAAACAAACATCCCGTCTCCTCCATAAAGTCGAAGGATGGTTCTGGATGCTGCACGATAGTATAGTATACTTTACTCTTTTATTTACTCTCGTCAACGAAATGTAAGAACTTAATAGCCAGAATTATGGTGTAATGTTTCTTATGGGATATGTATATGTACAATGTGTCTTTGAAATATATCCCTCTTCCTTTTCGAATCCACGAGTTTGACCTTAAAAGGAAAAGACCGTTAGTCTATTATTTCAATGCCATTGTAATCACGAGATTGTCTGTGGCGACTTATCGGGACCCGATTTCAACCCTCACAGTCTGAGGGCAAGAAAAATACCTAAAACTCTACTTTTTCTGACAGCCTCCACATGCTGCCGTAGTTTTCAGCGTGCAAGAGACGATGAAACATGGAACTGCAGGCAACTTCCAACCAACCCCTGAAAATGACTCGCAAAATGATGCTTTACAACAGCGGAAAGCACCTGCTGTGTTTCTTGAATTACATTTGTACGCCTACTTCTTGCCCTTCGCAAGTAATGGTTTATTGGCGACGAAAAAATAAACTCCTTCCAGAAAAAACATCATACGCTTATGAGGTTACTCGGGGCATTGGCATCTGTACGAACAGAGTCCTTAACTGAACGATAGGGCAACGGTATAATCCCCGGAGGATGCCACCGACAACAGTTAAAGTAGGCTACGTCGTGTCCCGAATGCACAAGTTTCTCGATTTATGCCTTGCATTTTGCCCGACGCAACGAAAGGGCTGGGGAAGTGGTTTATTGGCGAAAAAGGCAACTCCGTTGAGAAAAAGAATATTATACGTTTACGATGTTACTCGAGGTATTGGTATCTTCGAGCATGTACTAAATTCCTTAGTGAACAATGACAGCGGAATATTTCCTGAAGGATGCCACCGGCTCTAGACCTGACTCAAACCTTGTATAGGAAAAAGGCATCCCAAAACCCGATATGAAATTCCACGAGCGTGCATCAAGTGCCTTACCTTTACTTATACAAAGAGTCTAATATTGGAAAAATTGTTCCATAAGTCGGCACCTGACATGAATATTACTATGTTTGATTGATCTGCCAATGCACCTTGGAAAAATAATTTCCATTACTCAGCCCGAGCGGCACACGCAGCAAACCTCCGCCTCTATTATGGGAAAGACAAGTAAACCTTCACTTCTTTATTGGAGATACATTTGGGAGTTCACGTACATTCTCATCAATCATCGAATCAAGAGACAATTCTTGACATGACAGCAGTTGACAAATAGAAGATTTTGCCCTCGGTGTGCTTAGGGCCAGTGGGTTATGTTTGCGGAACGTGAAACCTATCGGTGGATTAGATTAGCTCTTATCTGGCCGGGAGGTTCTGAGAAAAAGTCGAGGGTAAATTTCCTGATGTACGGCCAGGGCGCGTCTGAAGAGCCGTAGTAAGGCGCCAACGTACTTGTACAGGAAGATCGTCGCAATATCTGTGTAAAGTGGCTCTCTTCACAGGTGATCATTGGGTGTATGGTTGATTGGAATACTAGACCTTCGCCGTCCTAACTTCCGCTATCGAGTTGTCGTGCATGTGTACGTGGTAGGGAGACCACGACAGAGGCATTTAATACATGTACTTACGGAACAACATTTAGGCCTGCTTATTTACCTCACCTGCAGTACAACCTATCTTGCATGTCTTGGGCCTTGTTAAGTACACTGGGTAAAGATCCGGCCGGACGTTTATACGTTAGGAGGGCGAAGGTTCAGTAATAGCTTTACTCTTGTATAATATGGTAAGCACCACAGGGTTCATTTCATAAACATACTGAAGTCAAAGTGTGACGGATACCGGTACTTATTTTGTGTGTTGAACAAAGGATACGTGTCATAGCCTACTTAGACTGGGCCGTATGGGCACCAACGAAGATTATCTTGAACTCAGGTTGAGCCACAGCTTTTCAATTGTTCAGGTTTGCCAGGGCATGATGTGACAATGGAAAACTTCTGGCTCAACCTGAGTTCAAGATAATCTTCGTTGGTGCATATACGGCCCAAGTAGTTTTATGAATACTTTGGGCCAACTTCAACCGACCATTTTCCCTCTGATAACACAGACCTACTACTATTTCTACGTTAGGACGGCCGGGACGGACGTGTCCATAGGCCCACGGAGTGACAGTTCACTCTGATAGATTCCACTCTCTTATAATAAATAGTTCACTCTGATAGATAAACATAAAATAGAAAATATGTTGAAGTCTTTTGCCAGTTTTGAAATATCATGAAATTAAAAATTGATTCTTTTGTTTTGCTGTGGGCGGACAACATGCTTTTTAACATTCCTTTTGCCTCTAAATTCGATTTTTTAAATCTGACATTTTTCATCAAACACCTGTGTTTACAAACAGATGCAAAAGGATTATTTCGGGTTATCGCCAATTTTATTACATTATAATCATTGTACACAAAAGTGAACGGGCCTACTCATCTCTCATCCTAAGATATCACATATCACATTGATCAGGGTGGTGGTCGCAATATGTCGCGATCAATCCCACCCCCAGATCACTTCCCCAATCAGTGTTCGATTCAATCAATCGCCGATCGAACATGACACGCCGATCGAAACGAATGTTGTACTCCCACAACATACCTCTAACTTTAGGTAACGACTTGAATTTCATGCCATCGTCTTCTGAAAATGACCCCCCCCCCCCGCCCCCGTGCGGCCGCTACAGCATCGGCCACCGGACAGACAATTTGCTCGTAGGCTACTGGACACACCGTAGTTTTACACCTCAGAGGCCAGTTAATTAGTTCGAAGCTAACGCCTACTTCGTACAATTGATCAGTGGCCATGACCGACCGATTCAGTCGACTGGTGTCCTTGAACGCGGGTGACAGACCGTCCTAAATGAAACAATGCTAACTGCGGGATTAATCCGTTTCAAAGATGTGAAATTGATCACTGATGCGGGATAAACGCTTGAAAGGCGATCCACGATGCATTGAAATAATAGAGAGATTTCTCTGACCCGCCGAAGCGCCAATGTGGCAGCAAACAATGGGATTTCGAACACTCGATTGTCGATTCCCACTCAGCTCTGTGCATAATGGGGATCCTAGATAGAGGGCAGCACACCGAAACCCGGTCCTATACAATGGACGCCTTTTGTGTGGGAAATTGATCAAGACCGGGACGTCAGTTTCATTTCAATAGTTTTAACCACTAGTGACACCTATTGAGGCAGTGGGTAGGGTCCCCCCATTCTCTGAATTGCCCATGCCGGATGGCTTCATATCCAGTCTGAATCCGCTGGTTTGAAGAATATTTCAATCACTAAAACGATAAATCTGACCACATCGTCATCATCTGACCACACGACCACGCAGCGTGTCGCCGATCATTAAAACTACACCTCAAGCTCTCCCTCTCTTCTTTCATGGACTTTTTACCAATCTCCGCCATCAGGGATTTTAGACTTAATGTTTAAAAAGATAGAACACTGTTGGAATGTTTCAACTAGCAATTAGCGGTACGCATTGGACAGAAATGCTCTCATCGGAGACTCTTGGCGTGCGTAATGCGAGGGCAGCGATGAACACTTCACAAGTTTATACATCCAGAGGGCCGTTCTTTACCCATACTGTTGTAATCAACCGTTTAAAAGTGTGAAAAAATGGTATGGTATGAATTTATCGTAACATTGGAGGAGGTTTTTGCAATTTTCAGGTGCTGTGTGCCGATTGAAGAGTCTCGCGCTCATTTTTAAAAAAAATAGCAAACGAGATCATATTTCTGATAGCAAGATACCGGTAGAACGACAACTAAATGATTTTTCACTAAAAGCACTTACAGAGATGCGGTACGTGGAACCAGATGATTACATGTACACTCATGATCCCAAAATCTTGCCGAGTATATGAAGTTTTTCTGTTACATTATGTGGAGAGAGCAGTACACACAGTCGTGGTACTACTTGTTTGCCAAAACGTTTACTCACGATCACTGGTGGTGCAATATTTTGTTGCTTTTTCTTCTTTTTTTCTTCTCTTTTTGGTGGAGGATAGCAATTCCTCGTATTTTGTGCATTGCCATGGAATGCTCATAAATCGTTTTTAGCCAATGACTACGGGGACATCGCTCTGAAGTAGGCCTCATTAGATGAGTTTCGCTGGCGGCCATCTTGCCCAAATAAGGTCATCACCATGGGAATTTCCCCCGCTGGGGCATGGGAGAACCAATCATCTTTCACTCTGGAAGAAACTCCCTATGATGATGACCTAATTTTGGCAAGATGGCTGCTGCGAAACTCACTCATAAGAAGGCCATTTGGAATCTAGAGCAACAGACAACATTTATTTTTTTGTTGTTTTTGCCTGCGCAAGAAGGTCATCTTCAGCAATTTAAATAATCAGATGTAGTGAGGCGTGTGGGGGTGGGGGTGGTGAGGGAAGGCGGGTTATCAGCAAGTGAACGTTCTACGGGCCATTTCAATCTTCATAATGAGTGCACAGTGAAGGCAGATAACTTTGAAAGGCATAAAAGCAGAAATGTCACCGTCTGATTACATTAAAGAGAAAAAGCCATAAAAGAAGGAAGGACGTTGCATGAGCAAACGGTAAATTGGAGGAAACTCGAAATTCTGGCTTCTTTTTTGGATAAAATGTCAAGCGACTTGCGTATGAGAAGCTTTTAAAGTGACTACCGGTAGTTTACATTTGGGTGAAGTTTAGTCTCCGAGTTAGAAAAAAGGTCAAACTGCACCGAACAGTCCCTCAAGACTAAGGAAAAAAGGCAAAGAAAATTGAACTAACAAGAAGCATCCTCAACGTCGCTGCAAAAGTGGGAGAGGAGCCCGAGGACGAAATGAAAACTTACGAGAAAGGAAAAGTTGAGGGGAATCAGTGTCTCATGAAGAAGTATGTTTGAAGAAAATGTTGAAAAAATGGACTAAGTAACGGTTACGAACAAGGAAAAGTTGAGGGGAACTTGGGTTCTCATGAAGTATATGAACGACGTCGACGAAAACGTTGAAAAAAAGGGACGATCCTCCCCACACGATACCGCTGCCTAGCACCATACAGGCTTGGTGCACTTCATCCTGATCACCCGCAGCCATCCTGGTCACAACAAGACTCCTCCCGATTGGGGGAGTGGTAAGGAGAATGGGCATTCTCAATACAGGGTCTTGTTCAATAAAACGTACCTGCATGAACAAACTGTAAATTGGAGCAACCTCCAGATTCTGGATTCGTTTTTGGACAGCTGTGAAGTGACCAATGTATGAGAAGGCTTTGAATTGTTTATATCTGAAGATGGAACAGTCCAAGGGTTCTTCAAGACGAAGGCCAAAAAGAAGAAAAAAGAAGCATCCTTGATGCTTCTACGGCATGCACCGCTGAAGAGGGAAGAGGAGCTCGAGGATGAAAAGATGAGTTACGAGGAGAGAAAAGTTGACGGGAACTCCTTTCTCATCAAGTACATGAACCAACTCCTCACACAAAACCGATGTCTAGCACCACCAGTCTTTGTGCACTTCATCCAGAGCACCCGAAGCCATCCTTAGGTAAATATAACTCCTTCCGAATGTGGAAGTGGTGAGGAAAATGATTATTATCAATACAGGATCTTGTTCTGTAAAGGAACGTGTCTTTTGAGATCCGTTCGTGCAAAGGCCTCGAGTCTGTTTACCAGTTTTCGTTCCTGGACTTGGAGAGGCAAGCAATGTCTGTTCGGGTTGGTCTATCTAGTATGGGAATCGATGATGTGATTGTCTCAAGTGGGAAAACATTTGTCTGATTTATGTCTTGGTAAAAATGAGAAGAAACTCCTTCTCAAACAGTGTTATTGTTGCTCTTCCCACTGCAAATACATTAAGCTTTTCTCATTAGCTTGAGTGAAGAGGTGCAGACTTCGAACACTATACCAACCATTTCAAACTGATACTCCTCTGGTCTAGCCGTTGTTCGTCATGACAGTGCGAGTTTGCTCTCAATGGTTAACTCACCCTTGGAGGAAATATACTTGACAATTCCTCCAAGATTCACCATTGTTAGTTTCTGGAGGGCTTACCCTCAGACCAATAACACAGACGACTATCCATAGTTTTCGAGAGTTGGGTTTTAGGAACTTTCCTATTAAAGGGCCTCTGAAGGCAGCTTGCTATTAGGCTACTACCAGTACTGCAACTATACAACAGGTGGCGCTAGTAACCATGAACTCATGAATTGTGGATCAAATGTGACCCGGCACAGCAAAATGAGTCGGAAGTCGCACAGAAGAAGACCGAAGGTGGAACCAGACAGCAACCACAGAAATCGACCAAGTCAAATTTCACAATGGGCATACAATCCTGAAATCAGCGAACCGTTGGTGTCACCTGGGACATGTTGGGTCTTCTTATGTGCGCATTCCGACTCATTTTGTCGTGCCGGGTCACAAATGTTGACAGTGATGAAATTTTACTTCAAAAATGATTCCCAAGTTGCATCCTCATGCCACCAATTCTGTGTTAGTAATCATATCAATATGCACTAAAAAGCTGCCTCTAGGCCCTTTAAGAAATTCATCCTTGTGATCAAATGTGCCAAAAGAAGCAAAGGCCCTCAATTTGTCACAGTTCTTCATCTTTCTTCTGAATATGCGATACTCGATCTCATCATTTCTTTTCTTGTGAGTCTGTCTCAAAGAAAGTTTTGTCGTTCACTCAGGGGCATCGGGTTCATAAAGTGAAGGGTTACACTTAAAAACTGTAAATAAGGTCCCAAATAAAAGGAACACGCTTGTTGCGCATCTCTGCTGAATTGGCTTTTTTGCCAAAATGAAGGCAGTGAACGATAGACTATACATGTATTTGCTGGAATTTCGACGAATTTCAACTGATTTGGTTATAAACCAAACCTTGTGGCTTGCTTTTCGCACAAAGACGTATTAGCCTAAGTGATGATTGGTAGCAAATCAACTCATAAGAAGAAACAGCAGATACATCAGACCTGCCAACGCCATGTACAGATGACCTTAAAAAGTGTCTTCGAAATAATCGGTCTTAATCGGCTATCATGGCAATCATAACCACAAGAAAAGAACAATAAAGGGTTACCATCCCCGGTTCTCCCCGGGGTGAGTGGCCCACGTGAACTGAGAGCACGAGCGTTTCTGTCACGAAATGCATATCCTAATTAAATCTTACCAGCACTCTGATATTGCGTTAAATTAGACGTCTACATAAATTCCGTATATTATCGTTCACAGTCAATAGACTGAGAGAAGCTGGGGCGACTTTATTGGCTTGGCCATATGCGATGACACATGTTTGTCCCGGCAATTGGCATCAAACCGCATGTCGCCTGGATTGTTGGCACATTATTGCCTTTGATGTGAGAAAGGCACGTTCGACTGCTGGACGGGATCGACTTGTCATTGCCTACATTTCTGAGAAAGGAAGTTGTAAGGCGGGTTCCGACGTCTTATGAGATAGGCGATCCTAGACGGTGTTATGAAGCATTTGTCAGCGACATACTTGAGTAAGCCGACGGTGGTCAGTGATGACGTCAAACAGGAAATCGTCCGCCCTCATGACAAGGCGACAGTTATGGTTGACTACATACAACACGGGGGGCTTCAACACAGTGGGCGCCAGAGGGTAGGAGGGATATCCTGTCGTTTCGCCCACAATCAGTGTGCCCCTGCGTTAGATGATGATATATTACGGATTTTGTGGGGAGAAATGCGTACGTCCACCCAAATCTATATTTTAGGATTATACTGATAGAACGTCATCAATTACGGCCGAGTTACAGTGTCTATTTTGGAACACGCACCGAGATGATGTTGATTTTGGTTCCTATCGTCAACTGTCTGTCTTTGCCCTCAAGTTTTTCGCCCCTAGTCAGTTGCTTCCTGACTTCAATTTGACCCCCAAGCTGATGAAAATCACAAAACACGGCTTCAATTGGGACATGAATGTTTTATGTTGTCCCATTGATTCCTAGCCATGAAACTGGCCCTCTCCAAACAAACTCATCAATATAAAGCAACAGACCCTCTACCACAGGATATTCAAGGACAAACACACTCCCTCAAAATGTGTTCGCCGCGGGTCAATATGCTAGTTACTACAATGCCGGTACCAACACGCAGTCTGGAATTATTCAGTGGCTGACCACACCTCAGTAGGCAGGTACTCATGGGATGGTGATGGCGTGATGTGTAACGTTCGATATCTCACGCCAGAGGTAAACAGGTCATACGACGAACCTCTTTTGTCATTTCAAGGATGGTTCTGGAACCAAATCCTACATAGATGAAGACTTCAAAGCGGCCTTACAGGTGCAATTACACCGAAAATCCCGCTGGTTGCTGTTATCATCACAATCCGAGAAGCTTGATGACTCTTTTGTACAGGGAGCGTACCATTTTGTCGGCATCATTACTTAGGTGAAGGACTGAATGCCAACGGTATCAGATGGATGCTTGAGGTACTCCGGCCTCTACGGTATGTACGATACCCACACGCCAATTTGACATAAAGACTAAGCCACAGTGTCATGTGTCTATCCAAACTAAATCAGTACAACTTGACTCTGATTAAAACCCGTTGAAAAGTCCTTAACGTACCATTTACTTTGTAAAATCGCAATTTGTGTCCGATACACATCTTTTCAACAGCCTTTTGATGTAAATTTTAACCGGGGTAATGAGTGCATCAATTAGATTATTACAGGTAACTAACTGTTCAAGGACGATAGTTCAAAGTAGAAGCCAGATTTTCAAATGATGAAGTTGCTGACCAGTGGGTGTTTGAAACCGCTTATTTTGACCTGCTTTATCCTCTTCCCCATTCTTTACCATGGAAGAGCAAAACGCACGTCAACTGATCAACAATTACGATATTATGCAAGTACTTACAAACATCCACTATTTGGGGGGGGGGGGGTCAGGTACTGTCTGGTTCGCCTTAACATAATACATCTTCACAAAGAGGTGTTTTTTTCAACGTGCTTCGTGGTGTTCTTATTAATTCAATCCTGTTGTATCATGAGATCAACAAATCAGAATTCAACCAAATTTGCAACTAAACATGCAGAAGGGTATTGCCTATCATATGAAAGAGTCAGAATGGAAATCTGTTGAGGTTTAAAGGGATACCGTCCACATTTATAAAATGCTAAATTTATACATGTAAGTTGAACCTTTATGTTTGATTCCTTTTTGATTGTATGGAAACACTGGGATTGGTAACACCAAAAATAGATCTATTTTTGGTAACACTGCAATTACTAGTACGTTTCACTGGAATACGCGTCGTACATGACCAATAAGGAACGATGCGATACCCATGATTGAAAATTTCGCTGAACTGCCTGTGCTCCTAATGGGTGTACCTTTCACCGGATGACGGCAATTACTGTGTTAAACGCCACGTTGATATCCAGATCAATTTTACCATCATATATGGCGGATCGAAGTCAAAATGTTCGTCGGCGGAATCGAACACATACATACTTTGAAGACGGCTCATCTCATATGCATGTTATTGGTTAAATAAGGAAAATTTATACCAGCTGGAGGCGAATACAGGTATCGTTTCCATCAGCCTTTCGGATATGTAACATCAGAGATCAATAAATACCAATGAATTAATCAAGTCAGTTGGAAAGATTAGCAAATGATTCGCAAAAATCAATTGCCGTTTGTTTAAAATCAATTGCAGAGCGTCAGTTTGTGTATGGATTACCGACGCTTCTTCTTTTTTATAAATCCAATAAGACATTGCAAACTGAGTTCATATTTTAGTTATTAATGATGTAATTCATGTCATATTCTCACCATTTTCCTATATCGAACTTTTAAAAACTTTTTTCTGTTTATTGTTATTTTGTTGTTGTTATTCACTGTAGACGTTTCATAATTTCCAAAAAGCAAATAGATTTCAATAATATACGACTTACATGTAGAATTGATTCTTCCGCACAAAATAACAGTTTTTCTCAGACGATATCATGATAACAACCCGTCAAGCAAAGATTACCAACGGATGAGTATACTAATCCTATAGGATTCTGAGTAAACCAAAAGGTATTCAGTACCACCTCTACTACCTTCACACCTCCCCTTCGCTCTCCTTAATTTTGCGGATTTCTAACGACAAATGTCAGTGGGGGACTTCTAAGTTTGCTGTTTGAGGTAGCATTATCAACGAATCTTTATACCAAAACTTTTAAGTCACCCAATGCCTCCGGGTGTCTCGCGTCTATACCCCAACAACCTTTGAACAGTTGGATATAAAATAAAGGGCCACATATCATATTTTAGATGTGCCAAAGGGCTGTTTAGATGTGCACTTCCTCATCAAGAGTTTAGCAACTTCTTTCTCTTCAGTCAATATAATCTATCAAGAGCGTAGAAGAGTCGGAAGCAGATGATATATCGCCGGACAATAAACCCATTCACCTAAGCAAACGACGTACCTCGTACCTTTGTTAATACGATACTCACCGTCGTGTCCCACATGTGTAAACAGTTACATTGTGAGAAAAAAACTTCAACGGGATTTCAAACCGAATGGTTGATCACAGAGTGGCGCGCTACAAGGGATCAGACTGAGTTTATGTTTTGATGCCTGGCACATTAAAATAAGCCAGAGCAATCTCTAGGTATATTCTATACACAAAGCTGATCCACCAACTAAGTTACAATGGTAAAAAATTGAGACTACTGGCGTCATATCCCATGCCTGTATCCTTTCGGATCAGACCAACAAAAGACTGGAGCTTGTTGATACTCGTTCGGGCTTACGGCATTGTCAACGCAAAATGCAAATTCGTTTTGAGCACTTAATCTTTCATTGAGTGAATCATCTTCTCTGACGTTTCTTTAACGAAAAGCCTTGAAACTTCCTCCTTTGAAGTGTTATTTTCTGCATGAAGTAAACTGTCACGACGCCAACGCTCAGCTGCATGGATTCCACTTGACTGAGCCAAGGGATCACGACTTGATCAAACAGGACTGATACACCTTTCACCAAAGGAGTGCTCCCTGCAAGCAGGTTGAGTCTATTCGTTGCACAAAGTAACTATATTTGGGTTGAATTAAGCTGATGTTTTGAAAAATTGGCCTCTGAGACTGCAATTTTTTTGAAATTGGCCTTCGAGTACTCAATCATGCGTAACAGAAGGAGCGCTGGGGGTTGCGTCCTTGCGCTCCAACCCACCAGGCAAAGAGCTTGCATAAAACCTACTTACCTACGTCAGCATGTGCCACAACAGAGGAACGATCTGATCTTTTCCGTGGGATAGTGTTCGACACATCCTGAAAACAAAAAACAAGAGGTTCTTAGCGTTTGGCTCCTTCATCACCGGAGTATACAGACAGTATATGGAATATGCCGTCATGGAGGGAGCGATTACCCCGATTACTTGAGGATGGTGATGTCGGCCATTTGTCTGTGTTTCTTCCAAATACCTTGAACATTAGCGAGGTTTATCACCTTTCCGACTTCAACTACGAGAATGAATTGCAGTCCGCTATGGACATCCTTGAAAAAAACGATTTCATAATCATAGACGTTTTAAATTCGTCAAACACGATAAATTGATCGCAGAAAAATATGGCCTGATAAGTGCGAATAAATTAATAATGAATATTGAAATAATGAATATCGGAAGTGCGGATAAATAATGAATATTGAAGTCGTAATCCTTGTCGTTACGACTTGAAACACGACTATGATATTTGCGATTTATGTGCACTTCCGGTTACGAGTCAAAATTATTCCGCCACAGAGTTATGGCATTTTACGATTTGCAAACGTCTATCAAATCGTTTTTATCAAGGATATACAGCGGACTACAGTCATTCTGGTAGTTGAAGCCGGAGTCGGTGTCGGAAAGGTGCTAAATCTCGCTTTTGTACCGCGACCGCTAGGAGTATGTATACCCAAAGCTCGGCTTTAAATCGTCACTGGGTGCAGTAAAATCGTAAGTTACAGATCATTAACCCCAATCCCCTGAGCAGTTACTTGCAGTAACTTCGAGATATTTCACTCTGCACATGACCTTGGGACATGACAGTAGCCGACAATTTCATTCAAGAAACGTCTCAGAATGTGATTAAATCCGCAGCCAACGGCTTTCCTCCAACAGTAAAACACGGAAGATGTAAAGCCGAATTTGAACTAATAAACCTCACCTTGCGCCGTGTAAAATAGTTCCAGCGATCGAGGATCTACACCGGAAAGTTTTAAAATAAACTTAGTTTTCAGGGAGGCCCAATGATCAAAGACAAAACATACAGTTTGAGGGATCCTTTAAGAACGTCTTGGTTCGGGAAGATGTTAAACATGTCTGATTAGGTCATTTAGGCCTATAAAATACCGCCGCGAATGAAATGTATTCTGAGTAGTGTTCTTGCACCTGCCGAAAATAGGCGGGTGGATTTACGAGAAATATAGATTACCACGTAAAAATAATGTCATCCTGTGAAGACAAGCTAATTTTTGAAAAAACATGAAGGTGTTTCGTGTCCTGGTGCTTGTCGGTTAAGTAACACATCCCAGAATGGGCGTTAACCTATCTTTTTTTCGTCAAATATGAGCCAAGATGCTGATCTTGTCAATAACAAGGACAAGTGCCTTAAGACTTCATCGCAACCGTTTGTTGTTTGTTAAGTTGCTGATCACGACCGACGCAACATGCGCTCGACGGGGATTAGTATGAGAGAAAATGTTGTTTTACAATATACCTTGTTTTACATTTGAGGAAAATTTGCGGCAACTGTAAACGGGGATGGAAGCGTTCACTGCGACAACAAGCCTGGGACAATTCTATACGACTGGACTGCCGGGGGCATCATTGTTTGCTCTCTCCGTCGCCGCATATTGTTTGTGTGCGGTGACGAAGGGAAAGAGCGCCAAGAACCTCTGATATACTCCAGATGGTCGGGAGAGAAAAAACGCCGATTATTATTCATTCATTGCCTGGTAAGGGCAGACGTCGCTAACATAAATAAATGATAGTGGAATAAAGATACTTGACCGGAGAAACCTCACGAAGAATTTCGGAGCGACAGCATCCTGAGCTAATCAGGGTTCTTATGCTCGCTCCCTTGGTCACCGCGTGCGGAGACGGAGGGGGCGCGCTGGGAACCTCCGATATACTCACGATGACCGACAGCGTCTTCGGCGACAAAACCAGTAAAACTGTCCGCTTGGCCTGACGGTGACTGAGTATACGGCACGACGACTTCAACTGTTAATTGGCAATTGCCGCCGGCGGCGTTTTGTGGTACGGCTAATAACGATCGACTAATCTGATCTAACAATTTATCGATACATTTTCAGGGGCTAATAAAACCTAATTTTCTCACACGATAATGGTGTTAATACATTAGAAATCAAGTTATCTTGACGAGATGCAGAGCAGTAGTGATTTTGAACCTTTGACGATTCAAAACTATCATTTTGATTGGATATTTTGACGATGACGTGGGTTCTCCACCAATTATGCTGATTGCTGCTGTTGATTTTTCTACCTAATGATATTACATGTACTTATATCGGGAATGGATAAGGCTATCTTATTACTTACTGTTTATTAACATTGACAATGTATAACAGGGATCGTTGTCGTACTTAAAGGGGATTTTGACCGCAGTCAGAATGGCAAGGGGATGACTTTGGCTCGTCTCGCGAACGAGGTTATGGGTCGGGTTCAGATTTCTTACAGGACGGATGTTTTACAACCGCCAAACTAGAGACCCTGTTAATTCAGTAAACTGCCCGCTGGTCGATAATTTGACATTGGAATAACAGCCGGTCAGAATAAACCTGTATTATTACTTGGTAATACTAGACAAACTTTGAATTCTTTGCTATGGCCACTCCACCTGCGGTTCTAAGGTGCAAACATCTTCTAAATTAACAAGCAATTCCCACTCTTCCATAGTAGACACAATTAACTTGATTTAATGTCCGTAAAATTGACGCATCAATTTCAAGAACATTTTTTCTTTGGTTAGGGGGGTGTTCCTCTTTTCCCCAGCATTATTGTCCATTACATACTGTCTGTCCATGATATTCTTATTGTAACCCAAGTCTTCCAGGGTTACTCATGCTTGCCATTCTTATTTGTATGTACATATTTTATATCATCATCATATATTTTTTAAGAGATTAACAATATCATTTATTTCCTTTAACTAACTAGTGTACTGCACTGATTGATAATATGCCCTGACAGGCCTATATTTACATTGATACATTGCACTTTGCACACACTTTGTCTTTTTTACGTCAGTGTACGAAAATATATATGTATATATATTTATACTTCAACTCAAATCCCTGGGAACTATACTCCGAGTTGCAGATTAAGGTTAGGCCAATCCTCACTCCCCAATCTCTTGTTCCATTTTAGGCGGTTTTTTGCATTTACAGCGTCCATAACACGAATTATGATTCATAATGATTAATTTAGGTACAAGAGCCTCCAAACATACTGTAGGATTGGTCAATCTCCTTATAGAACACATACGAATAAGATTTCTATAAGTAAATGCAATACGTGATATTGTCTGAATTTGTTCCGGTGATTTTGCCAGCTTGGTGTTCAATAACAAGAAAATGATGTACCACCATATGTGGATATGAATCACAAGATAATAGGATTGCTCTCACCTATCAATTATAACTGACACTATTGTGCTTTGCCTCAATAAGAAGAACATATCTGCCAGGACTTTGTCATTATTAAAATGTGCTGCTAATGCCCGCGACAAAAGCGCAAAAACTGCATTGTACAAGCTGTTGGAGAAAATAACAGGCTATATGAAGGTCTTTTGTTGAAGGATTGCGGAGAATTCGGTCCAAATGATGTATAACATCATCAGTTTTCATACTTCAATAACTCTGAACAAATCAACAACGGCCTTCTCTGCCAAACGGGGCATATTTACAATGTCGGATTTCACGTCTCGTCGCACATTGCGAAGATACTTTCTCAACTGAGAATTCACAAGAAGCTATTCGATATAGCGTGATTATCTTTTGAGATGGTTACTTGGAAAGATGAGCCGCCATCTCTCACGATGTGCAGCAGAAATAAAATAAAGGATCGCAGCGGACAGAACGTGGTTACAGCATTTGCCAGATACTAAAAATGGCGGGGAATGCTGGTCAGACGTAGTCATCATTGTTGTGGTCAAAATTTTAATAATTATCTAGTGTGAATAATCCACCGATATCGTGACATCATTACATGATATCACCTCATGTAATGCCAGGTGCAAACATGGTCAAATCTCCATTATATTTTCTGAGTTCGTTTAATATTGGCTTTACTCCGCCGTACACGGCCAAATTTCTCATCAAAATTTTCTGAATATCCTCAACAAAGGCATACATGGGTTACAGGTGTCCTAAAAAAATCGTACGAAAAAACTGACCGTGTCCGGCTTCATTGCATTTATGCCGTAGGCCCTAAATATGCATTTCCCCAGAAATTGTATGAAAATTTGAGCAAGTGTAGTGGGCATTCGTAACTTCCCGAAAGTTGATGATATTCTAAGTTGAACTGTGGTCATGCCTGAAAGCTTACTAGTGTGACAAAAAGAAGTTGGTGAACAATAGACTAGGGAGAAACAGGTGAACAATACAATAGAACGAAGTGGGTTGATAGCAGAATGAGTGAACAAAACAATAGAAAGGAATGAAAGGACATTGTAGAACAGAAAAAATGGTGGGTGAACGATACAACAGAAAGAAGTGGGTGAACGATACAATAGAAAGAAGTGGGTGAACAACAGAATCGTTATTGAAGATTCTTTCCTAAAACACGCTGAAACGGTTTTAAGAAGGTTTTTGTAACAGACTTACCAAACTTGCCCCATCACTTCATTTTGCTTCAAGAAATGATTAGAATGCGTGCCAGATGACCCGATGACTATCACCAAACGAAAGTAGGAAATTAGATTTCCAATCCCTTGCCCTAAACCAACATGAACAAGGTAGGTGTTCAAACACAGCGCGACTAGACATAGTACATACACCCTTCACGTGTATAGGGATAAGTAGTCCATGAAACGACTGTCTGAGTGTCTACAATGACCTCTCTTTTTGCGTCGGTAAAAATATTCTATGATGCTAGACAAGTATGGATCCATGTTGCCTGCAGTCTTTTTACTTAGGCCCTACTCTTTCTCAAACCGTGGATAATCACCCCTTTTGTCGAAATGATCATTGGGCTCATTCCAATCACAGGAACGCAAAGTCAAAGAATGGAATTTAAATGCAACGAATTTTGGAGGGAGGACGCCTTATTTGCTAACCCGAGGTACATGTACACAGCAATGCCTACTTGCTAAAAGGTTGGTATGTATCGACCTTATGCAGTTAATAATCGGCCACACTACCCCCTTCAACTTTAAAAACCCTTCTGTTGTACATGCTAGTTTAGTTTTATCGAGAAAGCTTGTTGTGCATTTAAAGATGGAACACCGATAAATTTTTATGTCGAGAGTTATTCACCTCTCTAATACTTTTCTCCATCCTGGGATACATGACACCGCAAGATCGCCAATAAGACAAACATGTTCAAGAACCAATAATATTCGTTCTTGATTGTGAATTTCTGCCTTTAGATTTTGTTTCTGAGCCGATAGATTTTTCAAACAGAGCTCGTCGAATTAAACTTCCGATGATAACTGCTTGACGCCATCACACCCTACAAGAAGGCTCCAATGATTTTAGACCAATCCAGCAATGTGCAAACGCTGATCTGATACGGACGCTGATTGGATAAACCAAACGTTCCATGACGTTGTTCGCTCGTGACGCGGACACGTGACCCAAAATGGCGAAAGTTTCAACGGCCCATTGATGAGCGCGAGGCAATTACTCACGTTCCGCGCAAAAACTCGCGGAAGTCGACTCAAAAGAATGATATATCATCTGCGCATTCTTAATCCCTTCCGATACAAGTTTATCCGATCGGATCGTCACGGAAAATGCAAAGAACCATCGATTTTCATGCTAAGTGATCATCTGTCCACCTTAGGAGTCGATGACAAATCCATCCTTGTGGTTAATGCTATCACACCCACAGATATCGGTCTTGGGGACAATAGCGGCGTAGCGCGGCCAAGCATAGCATCACGTTCTTCGATAACTGGCTCCGAAATGGGCAGCTTAGTTCGTAGGCCACCGCCGTCGGCACCAAAAGTCTGCTGTGTCAACGACGTAGTACAAGTAGCATTCACGAACATGTACATGTACAGTCTTTCAAATAAGTAAATGGACAGCGTGTTTTTCAAATATCTCTGAGATAAAACAAGATAAATTGATGCGGTTTTCAACACATTGTGGTATACTTACTTGGTCACATACCTCATGTATTTGGGTCAACCTAATTTTAACCTTTTGTTATGTAACAGGCAATTTAAAAAAGGTCCATAAATCAACTTTTTTATTTCTAATTTTTTTCAACCGATTTGGCACTGATGTGATCAGGTGATTGACATTAAAGACTCTTTGCCAAAAAAATCGGTGAAATCTGTTGTCTTTTTCGTGATGTCTCAAAATATCAAAATCTGGGATTTTTGATATTTTGAGATATTGATTATTTTTTTGCTGTTATTCGCTGCCAGACATGATAACAAGATGGCTACGAAATTTTCCACGTGTTTCCATTACCGATTCAGCTGAAAATATGATGTGAAATCTGGAGGCTGCAATAAAGAGGCTGAATATCATAACATTTAAGTGAGAAAAGCATTCAAAAACTGCATAAATTATCACCAGGGAATGAATGTTACCAAATGACTTTGAAAAATTATCGAATATATCAAAATTTCAAAAATCTCAAATTTTGATATTTTGAGATATTACGGAAACGGAAAAACATTTTCAATATTTTTTTTCGCAAAAACTCTCATTATCAATCACCTCATCACAACACTGTGAATTCTGCTGAAAAAAACTTGAAATAAAAAAGTTGACTTTTGGACCCTTTTTAAATTGCGTGTTACATAACAAAGGGTTAAAATTACGTTGACCCAAATACATGAGATATATGACCAGGTAAGTACATCACACTATGTTGAAAACCGCATCCAATTATCTTGTTTTATCTCGGAGATATTTGAAAAACACGCTGTCCATTTACTTATTTGAAAGACTGTACATGTAGGGCCTACTTGGAAAAAAGAGCCGAAAATCTTTTTTGTTTGTCTGACAAGGCAGTTTGGAAGATAGATAACCCTACAACTAGGCCCAAAATTACACAGAGAGTATACTGTATTCTACATGTAGTTGTATGCGGAGAGTGTACGGAGAGTGCATCCTCCTTCAACACAAGGAGTGCATACTAGTTAGTGCGGAGAAATGGCATTCCAGTTGAAGCGGAAGGCACTGAGCGGATTCTAAAGTTCGATAAAGGTTTAAACTTGGGTCTCTAGATCAGGGCCCGGTTGCACGAAACTCACGACAGCGCTATCTTGGTGTTAGCGCTAACTTGATGTTAAATGACGTAAAAGAACAATGGGTTTTTACGTCATCTAACATGAAGATAGCGCTAACACCAAGATAGCGCTGTCGTGGGTTTCGTGCAACCGGGCCCTGAGCCGTATAGACCCTGAATGTGATCAGTGATAAGTTGACCCGTGTACGGCGGACATAACGGATTTGAAACCGTTCGCAAGCTTTGAAAATTGCCGATTTCCTACTCTTACCTGGTGTTCATTACGTAAAAGACCGATCTAGTTTACGGGATAAAAGCAATGGATTGATTTTTACACATCGAAGTTTAGTTGGCGCGATGAGGTGTCCTAGGAAACAAACGTTGTAAAGATCGGTTTAAGATTACCATCCAGCATTTAAAATGTTCTCAGAAACAAAAGATGCTATTGTTGAAAATTTGATGGGCTCGGCGCATCCTACACGTCGGCAAACAGCAGGCCTAATGTGGGAGCCTTTTACAACACGGATATTCTTTCCTACTTAAAGCCTAGTGGCTCCCGGAGGCATACAGTCTATAATCTATTCTGTGCATCAGAATATCCATCCAGTATTGGATTTTCCATCAGGGCCGAAGCCAAAGCATTGGTCCTGGTAAGTAGGGAAGAGGCCACGACAAGCTGCTCATGTTCCTCACTTGGATGGGGTCTTTTACTTGCCCTTGCAAAGGCACATGGCACCACGACTTTCTGTAGGCCTACCATGCGATGGACTGAAAAGCCGAGGATGATTAATCCCATACGCCAAGGCTGGATTCGAGC
>NMRB01000523.1:10343-21915 GCA_002633025.1 Notospermus geniculatus
ATTGTCGGGAGCAGTTGTCCGGGGGAATTGTCCTGATACCGTAATACGTAGGTGTGGACACCAAAATCATCACTCTATGACAAATGGTTCTCGTGTTACAGCCATTTTATGGTAATGGCGGCCATCTTGAAAATAGCAACTCTCCAGAAGTGTGACTTTTAGTAGGCTTCTAGTACATGTATGTCTTTAAGTAGGTCGAATGCTACGAATTCTGAAACAAAACATGCTTTGAACATTTTTCTTTTAGGGTAGATGGGCATTTTTTGGTAGACTGATTCGACCATATGTCGCATGCTGAACTGACGCACGGAACAAAAACATAGCTCCAAATGCGCAAGGGCCCAGTTGCGTCCTAATGACCTCCTTTCGAGAGCTCACAATAATATTGGGCGTAATACTTATCAGATGAAAGTATAATACCAACGCAATTTTTTAATGAAAACAATAGTTATACACTGTCTGCGGTGTGGGCAAGTGTTTGTTAAGTTTCAGTTGTTGTTGAGATGTACGCGACAAACTATCGACATTTGTATATGACCTTGACCTTTGCAAGTAACCTTGACCTCTGATGAAATTGGCAATGTGCCAAAAAGGTAGCTGAGCTATACAAACATATGAATAATCATTTGAACCAAATAAATACCATTTCTAATTTTGAAATAATCGGCATTGAACAAAATTCACTGAATTCGTCGTCCGTTGCCATGGAAACAGTAATTTCCCGAAACGCTGGAGGGTGCCAAGGTGGCACTCGACCAGATTCCGATTCCACATCATCCAAGTACATGAAAACTGCAATAAGTAGTTGTTATTCTATACGAAACACGTTTCGGCTCGTGTTCTGTGCGTCAGGTGTGACGTAAGCAGAAACGGGGACCATCAAGAAATAAACGCTAGCAACCTGGTTACCATGGTAACGGGTATTTACCTATAATTTTATTTTTCGCACATACCTCTAAATGACAAATACACTAAAAATTGCACACCTGACGCTAATTTGTACGATGTAGAATAAACTTTAATGACCTTGATCTTGACCTCTGGTCGACATCTAATTAGCATAATTGTGTAGAGCACGTCAAGAAACATATATATGGACACCAAGATCTCACCTGTACGCCTACGCAATCAAGAGATATGGCAAAATATAATTATGACAAAATTTTCAAAAAACGGTTGCCATGGCAACATAACGGTCATTTACAAAAAACCTACCACTCGACTAAAGAAGCACCCTCGAAAATCTTGACCGCCAGGTATCCCTCTTTCACAATTTCTATAGTTTGGTCGGGCCTCTCTCATGCACACGAAACCCATCTCAGCGCCTGGACTAAAACACTGACATACGGAAACACTGGCAGATGTCACACCTGTTTACGCGGACCACCTATAGAGGTTTTTCACTTGGTGTCACACCCTAGCATAGAATTACTGTCGCCATATCGGCCATCAGTTTAAATGGGTTTACAATTCCTCCAAAGGTTTACTGAAAGAAATCAGATTTTAACTGGAATAATTTCCAAACTTCCTTTCTTATAAAATCACATGTTCTACAACAGACTCATCTGGAAACGTTCTCACGGCGGTGGAAACGTTTTCACCGGCGGTGGAAACGTTTCCACCGCGGTTGAAAGGTTTTCACCGGGTGGAAAAGTTTTCACCGGCGGAAGCGGTTGAAAGGTTTTCACCGGGTGGAAACGTTTTCAACGGCGGTGGAAACGTTTCCACCGCCGTTGAAAACGTTTCCACNGGTGGGAACGTTTTCACCGGCAGTGGAAACATGCTCACCGCGGTGCGGATCTCACCGCCCGCGGTGAGAACTTCGAAAAATTTTACAAACTCCTAAGAAAAAAATCCAAACTTCGGAAAAAATGCAAAGGCAAATATTTTTATCAATGAGCTCTTATGGGCCACACTGAATCTACCGAGCGGGGATCAGATAGACTAGATCTCTTGTACACCTCCTTGCCTCCTGCCTTCTCTAGCTCTCTTTCTCCACTTATCACCATGTTTATTGCATCTCCTCAAAAATAGATAAAAATATATATATTTTTGACCTCCTCCAATATAAAATTCATGTACTTCATACGGAGCAATAAACTTAACTTGAATTTGAATTTGAGTCTATTAGTGCGCCATCTGACGGTGGCTAAAAGAACTAGGCTACCAGGTTGAATTGCCGCCAGATGGCGCATGTTCATGCTGAGTTGTGAACATATTTTTGTGTGTGAAACTTTTTGGTGATTTTATGACATAAAACCTGATTGTACACCGCAAAAAGCTATACGCTCAATCCACCCTTACCCATGATTTGTTCAGGACTCTGTAGAAACTCACGGAGAGTGGTGTCTGCCCTTGTCAACAGTAAAATTAGGCAACGAACCTTAGCATTCACCCTCGGCCTCGACAGTTTTCGTGTCCAGCCATTTTCCACCAGTCGCACCATGTCTGCTATGCTCATTGAAAGTCAGAAGTACTCGTGGCTGAAGGAGCTTGGTTTGGAGGCAGATAATAAAGGTGTATATTGTGGCTCATCATGGTCTGGGAATGGAGAGGTAGGCCAGCATCTACAAGTAGGTTCTCGGCCTATTGGCTAAGAATAAAGCTACTTTTATGTAAGGCTCATTTTGTACTATGTAATAATTAGTTTGTCTACTTATATATGATCTTATGACTCTGTAGCCCTAACGGGCATGATAGTAGTCAAATAAATTGAAATTGAAATCTATCATGTCTATGGCATGCATCCAACCTTTTGGAGAACTCTCCAAGACCAAGATCCAACTTTGTGAGTGCCTGTGACTGGCATGTGTGTAGCTGTAGGCCTAGGCTAGTGGTGAGTCCGGGGCCTCACCTAGGCTACCTCATTAAGGCTCGGCCTTATTGTGTGTCAGTCGTCCTCCAGCATGTAATTAACAAGAAGGCCTTTCTTATTACTCCTGTCCAACCAACTATGCTTCAGTACAGTCCGTAATTGTTTTCTTTTTTCAGGTAACCACATCTTTCTGTCCCACAAACAATGAAGCCATCGCAAGAGTTACACAGGTTTGTTCTTATTCATGATCCCCCGGTCATGATCCTCACACATCGATCTAATGTTGCTGCTGAAAGCAGTCCAACAGGGACTTCAGCTGGCTCTGATTTCAGAATTAGGCCGTGCACACACTGCAAGCGAAATGGTGGAAATGGTGAAGCGAAGCGAAGACGATTTCGCCAAGCGATGTGGCAAAAATCTTTAAAAACTCTGGAAGCATTGGCGTGTACAAACTGAGAGTGAGAGCAATCAGAGAATCGCTCTCACAGTCTCAGTGTACATGTATTTGGATGAAAGTAATGCAATGATCTCAATATTTTCAGGGAAGTTTGTCAGATTATGAAAAGGTTGTGGAAGAAGCAAGGAAAGGGTGGAGAGTGTGGGCTGATGTGAGTAGAAATGGCTCGATATTGAAAGAAATGCAACTTTACTGTATTTCTGTAGTGTGAGGAACTTGAGGGAAGGCTGTTTCATTGGCAGTGGTTGGACCAATCATTTCTTGCTATTAACAGAGGCCTAGTAAGTCTGTTCTTATACATGTTTGAACTGAGAAATGTGGCATCTGGAAAAAATGGTGGTTAAGTCAGAATCGGGGAGATACGGGATATCAAAGGAAACAATTCATTTCAGGTTACAGCTCCGCAGAGAGGAGAGATTGTCCGTCAGGTTGGTCATGCTCTGAGGGAGAAGAAACATTTATTAGGAAAACTGGTGAGTACAAATCCAGAGGGCTAGTCTGAGCTGTACAACTACCACACCTCTGTTTTTCAACCAGAATTTTAGCATTAAACTTGTGATCAACAGCCATACTACTGGTTTTCACTCCTCTTTATGTGATACTGATATAACCTTCACTAGTATAAGACTACCATGAACTGGTTACTCCGTCACTGGCAGACTAAGCTCTGGCAGCGAAGAGGTGAAAGCAGTCAGCTGTATGTTTTTAGGTCACAGCACTAATTGTTTTAATTCTCTGTTCCCAGCTCTCACTGGAGGTAGGAAAGATCATTGCGGAGGGAGAGGGAGAGATCCAAGAATATATTGATATCTGTGACTATGCTGTTGGACTTTCAAGAATGTTTGCTGGCAGAGTTCTTCCCTCTGAACGTAAGTGATATATATATGAAACTAGAACTGGTTTAGAGTGGTGCAGCTTTGAATATGAGTTGCCAAGGTCTGGGTTGCCTACCTATCAGATTTTTAAAGACTCTGTCCTGATTGTTAAAGATATTTACAAAATGGCTCATGTATATGACTCCATACCCTGGTGGAAGTGGAGTATGCACCCTGATTCTGCATCTTTTTCTAGGTCCTGGCCACATGCTACTTGAACAGTGGAATCCATTGGGTGCTATTGGTGTGATCACGGCTTTCAACTTCCCTGTTGCTGTCTATGGGTGGAATAGCGCCATTGCTATGGTCTGTGGTAATAGCGTGATATGGTAAGTTCGTTTAAAATTGTAAACTTGAGGTTATAAATTGTACTGAAAACATGTAAACGTTGACAGGTCCAGACTGCCACTCAACCATCATTTCGTTCAGATTTTCAATTTAAATACATGCATCAAGGATTAGGAACATGTTGATAAACCAGAGGAAACTAAATTTGGGGAAGTTTTGTTTGTAAAATTGTATCTGTATGCCTACACATTAATAATCCATTTTCAGGAAAGGAGCACCATCAACCCCTCTGACAAGTGTAGCTATCACGAAGTAAGTTCATTTCATTTCGTTTCTTGATTGTAGTAGTAAACTCTCAAGACAGATCTGAAGCATAATGCTGTGTTCTTTGAAGTAAAAGTCATTTCGGCCAATTGTTTGTTTCATGGTTTCTGTCCTTGACATCTGTTCCAGGGTTGTGAGCAAGGTGCTCGAAGAAAACAACATGCCTGGATCTGTATGCTCACTTGTTTGTGGTGGGGCTGACATTGGGTTAGTACCTTTTTTATCCCGGCATTTTTCATTGTCTTCATTGATTTTCCCTCTTCCAAAGTCATGAAGGAGTATCTGACTATTGAGCAGGGAGGAGGGTTTTGAGTAGTGCACTTCAGAATTGGTGCCAACAGCGACAACAAACTTGTGGCAGTTAAGTGTCTTGAGACAAATATACAATAATCCTTTCCCGTGGCAGGACTGCAATGGCAAAAGATGAGAGGCTACCACTGATATCATTCACTGGGAGTACACCAGTTGGTCAAAAGGTGGCGATGATGGTACAGGAACGCTTTGGCAAGCACATCTTGGAGCTTGGTGGCAACAATGCCATCATCGGTAAGTTAACTTCATTCTCTAAGGACATTAAAGTCTTTTCTCCAGATGAGTCTCTGAAGAATTCAGTATCATGTGCTGACCGACAAAATTACATGCACTTTGCTGTCATCTTGAGAGATTTCTTTTCAGAAGATCAAGACATCGTATTGACTGCGGTATCACGTATAGTAATGCTCACTGAAAAACCCAAAACTGGAAGTATTTTCTTTTAGAGTACTGATATAACTTTGGTCTATCTGTTTGGCTTCTTCAACAGTGAATGATGATGCCGATCTCAACATGGTTGTTCAGTCTGCTCTGTTTGCATGTGTTGGGACAGCTGGACAGAGATGCACAACAACTCGGAGATTGGTAAGCCCATATTATGTATTCATTATTTCTGGTTTTATCTATAAGAATAATGTTATATGGACAACTGTAGTTGAAAATCTGCTAAAAACATGTACAGTCTTTCAAATAAGTAAATGGACAGCGTTTTTTTCAAATATCTCCGAGATAAAACAAGATAATTGGATGCGGTTTTCAACATAGTGTGGTATAATTACCTGGTCATATATCTCATGTATTTGGGTCAACCAAATTTTAGCCCTTTGTTATGTAACACGCAATTTAAAAAAGGTCCAAAAATCAACTTTTTTATTTCAAGTTTTTTTCGGCAGAATTCACAGTGTTGCGATGAAGTGATTGATAATGAGAGTTTTTGCGAAAAAAAATATTGAAAATGTTTTTCCATTTTCGTAATATCTCAAAATATCAAAATTTGAGATTTTTGAAATTTTGATATATTCGATCATTTTTCAAAGTCATTTGGTAACATTCATTCCCTGGTGATAATTTATGCATTTTTTGAATGCTTTTTTCACTTAATGTCATGATATTCAGCCTCTTTATTACAGCCTCTAGATTTCACATCAGATTTTCAGCTGATTAGGTAATGGAAACACGTGGAAAATTTCGTAGCCATCTAGTTATCATGTCTGGGAGCGAATAACAGCAAAAAATTGTTCAATATCTCAAATTATCAAAAATCCCAGATTTTGATATTTTGAGATATCACGAAAAAGACAACAGACTTCACCGATTTTTTTGCAAAGAGTCTTCAATGTCAATCACCTGATCACATCAGTGCCAAATCTGTTGAAAAAAATTAGAAATAAAAAAGTTGATTTATGGACCTTTTTTAAATTGCCTGTTACATAACAAAGGGTTAAAATTAGGTTGACTCAAATATACATGAAGTATATGACCAAGTAAGTATACCACACTATGTTGAAAACCACATCAAATTATCTTGTTTTATCTCGGAGATATTTGAAAAACACGCTGTCCATTTACTTATTTGAAAGACTGTACATTCTAATTGAGCTTTGTTGTCATTTAAGTTATACTATCTTTCAATTTATGTTCAATAACTTTTTCCAGATCCTACATGAGAAGGTGCATGATGAGGTTGTGGAAAGATTGAAGAAGGCTTATGCTCAAGTGAGAGTTGGTGATCCTCTTGATGGTATGTCAGCCATGACCACAGTTGATTGACAGTGATTGTCAGCTAACTTATCTGCTTCTTTGGACTTTAATGAATGTTGAACTTTGTTGTTGAGGTCGGAAAGTATTAGGGAACTTTTACCTTCCATGTTATTTAGATGTAAACCTCCTTGTTCTGATTTTGGATCTTTTTCAGCCGATACACTCTACGGACCATTACATTCTAAAGCAGCCATAAATAATTACCTTAAAGCCATTGAAAATGCCCAAAAAGAAGGTGGAAGTGTTGTCTGTGGTGGAAAGGTAAGCATCTTGCCCTCAACCTTCTGATAAACCTTGACATTATGTTGGACGTTCAGAGATTTTCTTGACAAAATGGCTGTTGAGTTGATATTATTGTTCAGTTTTTAGGGGCGTAGTACTCTATCATTCTTTCTTTTACATGTAGCAACTTATCTCCTCTGTCTCTGTTTATTTAAAGGTGATGGACAGACCCGGCAACTTTGTGGAACCAACGATTGTCACAGGCCTGACACATGATGCGTCTGTCGTCCACACAGAGACATTTGCTCCAATAGTCTACGTCCTAAAAACAAAGGTGAATCATCACTTGACATGTATACTGTAACCCTGCTTGCACCCAGTAGGGTTTAATGCATGCAATCGTAAAAACGTGTTACTTGCCCAAAGTTGATTGTAAAATATATTGTCAGTCATTTCGTTCCCATTGTAATGTAACACAGCACCTGTCTTCATTTCAGAATGTTGATGAAGCCGTTTCATGGAACAACGAAGTCAAGCAGGGTCTTTCCAGTAGCATCTTCACCAGGGATGTTGGAAACATCTTCCGATGGATTGGGTAAAGACCTGTATTTCCTTGTACCTATGCCCATCTTAGATTGCAGTAAATTACATGATAAAAATAATCAATGCATTGTAAGACATTGGCTTATATGTACCCACACCTTGTCACTCTGATAGAAAATTTGCATTGTGCTTTTGATCGCATAACATCTTCCTGTCAATGTGTTTTTCATTACAGACCAAAAGGCTCCGATTGTGGTATTGTGAATGTGAATATACCAACTAGTGGAGCAGAAATCGGTGGTGCATTTGGTAGGTGTCTCTTATTAGTGCTATTGACTTCTAAGTATTACCAAAAATTTTCACCAGAAATTAATGTACATGTAATCGACTCGAGATTTCTAGATACAGGTGGTGGTGAATTGAAGTTGGATCAGTTTACGGTGAAAAACCAAAGTCATTGATAGTGATAGCTTATTACATTGAAGAGAAAGGCTGATTAAAATGTACATGTTTACTAGTTTAGTGACAGGTTGTCCTTCATGCATCTCCTTTGGTTTACAGGAGGAGAAAAACACACTGGAGGAGGACGTGAATCTGGAAGTGACGCATGGAAGCAATACATGCGGCGGGCTACTTGGTGAGTCATTCAAACTGTACTCAATTGCAACAGAATGAGATTTCGGAAATTCCATAAAAGTTGAAATTGCTGGAGGATACCAACAACTAGGATTGTGGGCCGAGCCCACTAATAGTGACTATAGCAAGAGAGTAAATTGTGGTCAGCGTTAACTTACTAATTATTTTATAAATATTCATGATGGTTATACATTATCATTGACTGTCTCTTTTCATTCCAGCACTATCAACTACAGCAAAGACCTGCCTCTTGCCCAAGGAATCAAATTTGAATGAAGATGCATGTAATCCTCCAATCAGAAGATTATTATTGTAGAATTGTAGACCAATCTAACAGTTTTCTTTCGTGATTTTTGTGACAGCATATGGGACATTCCTTTATTATATTTTTGGGCTACAGCAGCTGAACTTGAGTTTCAATATTTGAAGCAGTGCTGGTAGCTTATTGGAGAGACAGATCATGTGAAACCAAACATCATAAACCATTCTGCTTTTGTCCATGTGATGGACTTGTAAAGTACTGGAGAATGGTTTTAAAATATTCGGAACACTTTTATTTTTTGATATTACTTCTGTATTCCTCACAAACATATCCCGACAAATAATGGTGCCAGTGTATCGTGGATTTCTTTTCTTTTTTGTTTTTCTGATGAGTAGATCTGATCATGTATGTACCCAGTTTCTGCATTTGATAATCAGAGAATCATGCTGACGACGAGTTGTCGAGACACTGGATCTCTTCAACAGTTCTACAAATTATATGTGACCCGGCACAACAAAATGAGTCGGAATGTGCACAGAAGACGACCCAACATGTCCAAGGCGACACCGACGGTTTGTTGATTTCAGGATTGTCTGCCCATTGTGAAATCTGACTTCGTCGATTTCTGCAATTGTTGTTTGGTGTCATCTTCGGTCTTCTTGTGCGCATTCCGACTCATTTTGTTGTGACGGGTCACGTATCAGGTTTACGTTCAGATGTACTTAATATTTGTGACCTGTGACAGCAAAATGAGTCGGAAGGTGCACAGAAGACCCAAGGTGAAACCAACGGATTGTTGATCAGGATTTTGGAATTTGACTCATTTTGTTGCCACGGTTCACATTTGAATACCATATTCCGCCAAGTCTTATTTGCTTTGCAGTGCAGACATTGGTGTTCAGCAACCTTATTCGTAAAGCCTATCAGCTGGTATTCCTTGTGCTATTGAATTTACCATATTGTGCAAATGGCAAGTTAATAAATTGTGGCAGCTGTGCAAGACTGGATGCTGTTGTCTATTTCAATTACAGTCCAGTACTTGAGTGATATTGCCTCTTTAAAAGTGGCGGCTCTGAGTGATATACTAGTGTTTGGTGTTGTTGTCTTTCGGGCACCAGGTCAAGTTACCAATCTCTCCTGAGGTATTGCAGGTTTGTTGAAGTTCAGATCCTTGCAATGGACTGTTGTTCTCACCTGCCAAGTTTCAACTTGGCAAGGTAAATATCTGCCTTTTCCATCAGGCTAATAGATCAGTGATTTAACTCGCTCATCTAATTATGAGCAATGTCTTACTGATGTTTCCGATTCAGTGTGACAACTGTGTCGGATACAACCTCGTTCCCAGGGGTCGTTTGCTTTCTGACAATATGACGGGCACTTCACCAACCCCTGGAATCAGCTTTGGGTTTAAACCAGGATCTTTGGTGTAAGTATAGGTGGTAGCACGAGTCAAAATAATTAATCTGAAATACTTACTTGTGGTTTTTTTAATTCTTTTTACAAAAAATCTTCAAACCTTGATATAGGTAACCTTTTGATTTGATCCAAAATATTTAGAACATTTGTTTGGGTATATTTTGAAAATTTGGGTATATCCCCTCAACCAATCAAATGCGTTGAACCCAAAGCTGATTCCAGGGTTTGCTGAAGCGCCCGCCATATTGTCAGAAAGCAAACGACCCCTGGGAACGAGGTTGCGTCGGAGAAACAAAAAGTATAACTTATCACTTGACATAAAAAGATTTATATATTCACTAACACCACTCATTCAAGGAAACAACTCGAGGAATCTGCTGTGACATCCAGAAGGGTTCTAAATTTCACTGCCCAAATCAAGAGTTTTTCACAGTGAGAAATGTCGTACATAGCAGTTATCACAGAGTATTGTTTATTTCTCAGTTGCACAACTGATAATGTTTACTTAAGTCCTAGGAATCACCATTCACAGTTCATCAGAAGAGCATCTGAACCAGCATCTGAACCTGTAGCTACCCCAGCTGAGTCAAGTCAAACTCCGTCATTTGTCCTAGATAAAACAACGTTTACATGTGATATCTTTATTGTGCCCATTACAATCCATCAAACTCCAGGAGGTCCCTGACCTTGTAATTTTTTCATGGTAGCTTCATCCGCTTGTGTCATTGATGTCAATTTCTTCCCTATCCTATCATGAATGTCCAAGTACTTTGCTACACACCTGTCTATACAAACAGATTCACCTTTACTCAATTCTGAATCTTTGTAATGAGGTGGTACACATTTCTTGTGGCAGGCACTCGTCATCCTGAAAAACAATGATATTCTTATGGACGGATGAATCTTGACAGGCAGGACTAGCACGAAGTAGAGTCAGTGATAACATAAAATCCCCCCCCCCCCCCCNGATCCACAGGCATCTCATACATCAGTAGGGTGGCAGAGGCTGTAAAGCCCTAGGGGCCCCATTGGACCAAGAACCTACCCTGCCCCCACCAACATACCCTAAACTGAGTATTGATAATATTGTGTGGACTGAGAATGAGATCCCTGTGCATGGTCCATGGATGGAATGGTTCAATGGTGGATGGCAGTAGGCCTAGGGCCCTACTAGGCAGTCTAGATCTATCTACGCAGAGACCAGTAGTCTGGTACCGTAGTAGTATAAAGTAGGCCTACAGTCTCTCTGCACTGCATCATGCATGTCGTGAAACACGAGACAAGACAGGCTAGCCTTTTATTGACACCCAAGCCGGAAGGCCTATGACGACCTGGGGCCTGTTTCATAAAGTGACCTTAAAGCTATTAATAATCAATGGTACCTTTAACCAAATGGAAAATGCATTGGAGTTAACTAAAACGGTACCATTAGTGATTAGCTTAAAGTCACTTTTGAAACGGGGGCCTGTCCTAGGCCTAGATCATGAGATTACCTCATTACTAGGCCTAGGCCTACATGATACACAGGAATATGTATCGTTGAAGCAGAAGGGTCCCAAAGGGACCCTTACTGACAACACTTATATTACAGACTGTAATATAAGTGTTGTCAGTAAGGGTCCCTTTGGGACCCTTCTGCTTCAACGATACATATTCCTGTG
>NMRB01000523.1:22230-67840 GCA_002633025.1 Notospermus geniculatus
CATTGTGTTTCACAGGTCGGCGCTAGGCGGCGTTATGGACGCACCAACCTGTGTCCGCACGAGCCGCATCACGCCGAATTTGGCGTAAAAAGTAATACGCGGACACATCACCGCCTCAACTCGGTAATCACGTGATCTACTACGCCACGAAAGTAAATCCTAAGAAAATAGCGATATGAGGCTTATTTCGTGCAGACTTTGCCAATAATTGACGGATTTGTCATTTCTGATGAGAAATTGTCACAGGCATGACATTGTTGAGAAGAAAAGGATGCTATTTGGGTTTTCACCTCGGCAGCTAACTGTCACTGTGCTGTAACGTAGTGCAAACGTATGTGACGACGCGCCAACTAGCTGCCAGTGGCTAACATGACATGTACAGCATATCTCACACAAAATAGGCCTATGTATGTCATAATCATGACGGATAATGCGATGCCCACACACGGAGACATCCTAGGTAGGCCTATTTGACAAGATTCCGCAATTTATAAAACCGAAGCGAGGAATTCCCGCCATCTTGAAAATGCAACAAGTAGTCCCAAAATTTCCCATGACGCGTTGCGCGCGCGGTGACAGGTCAGTGCGAGGTAGGAGCGCTACCTGTCGTGACAATGGTTGGTTCAAAGTTTAAACCTGGCATTGGCATTGGCAAGGCGGTGTTCATTGGCGCGCGGATCCGGTTCGTTTCTAGTCCGTTTCTTTTTTGGTGTCCTAGTTTTCTGCTGGATACGAACGCAAAGTCAATTTGATCTATTTTTAGAATGATGTTATATGCGTTCCATTATAAGTCAAAAGACGAATGCCAATCGACTCACTTTCAATGGTGAAAGTCCGCGAAAAATGAACGCACACGCAGAAATAAATACATAGGCCTATATCCATCCCCCGAACGAAAATTCCCGAAGGTTTCACACTTCCCGAAGACAACATTATGGAGGATGCATTGCGCATGTTGCGTCCTCTAAAAAAGTCTGGGTTTTTTCTGCAAGGAACGCAACACCACGTACGTCACGGGGTACGGCGATCCTGATAACGTACAGTGATTCCCCGCGAGTCGCCGCCACTTGCCCCCTCTTGCATAAGCCTGGCAGCAGACACTCGAGGGGAACCACACCCATCACACATTAACCAGATTTTGCATTGCATTTTCGGTACAAAAATAAAGTGTTGTCGTTAACGTTCACGTTTATCGTTTGATTTCGAAACTTCCCTACTAGCGAGGTTTAGAAATCAAACGATAAACGTAATACGTTACGACAGTTATTTTTCATACTAGGCCTATACGGTACATTTATAACCAGATTTTAATTTATACTGCATTTTCGCTACAAAAAGAACGTTGTCGTTTACGTTTACTTTTATCGTTTGAGTTCGAAACCTCCCTACTGCCATTTCATGGCATACATGAATGTGCGGCTGAGATGCGGGTGGATGAATTGGTGGTCTTTCGCAAAAAATAAAAACGAAGGGATCAACCGGGATCAACATGGGATCGGTTCAAACTTGGAGGACAGGTTCAGTTCTGCCCGTGGCCGTAAGATGGCGAGACTGCATTTTAGGAAATTGCACAATCATCAGTGTGAACTTCGACTTCACAAAATACGCTGTTATTTCCTTTTGATTGTGAAATAGCCGACTGGAGAGGGGCTATATAAACCTTAAGTCATAAGGAACATTATCAGTTAGCCCAAAGTGGCCATAGGAACAGAGCGCTCAGTCAAACTGGTAATGTCAGTGGAGCAGTGTGCCACAAATTCGTCTGTTGCAACAACTGATACAGCTCTGCTTGAACCAAAAGGGGGAGGGGCTACTAACATAGAGACTCCAAGACAAATTTGTATGTTCTACAGTGCTGGTAGATACTGCAAGTTTGGTAAAAGGTGTCGGAACCTGCATAATAGACCTGAGAAAAGAGAGGACAAGGTAGACATTTCTGTGGAAACGCAATTGGACAAAACTGAAGATGGAACAGTAAGGCCAACAGGTGAGTCAGTGCCAATGGATGGATAAACCATATGAATTAAAACATCACAAAACCTCTATTTGCTGCTTCTATGATATATGCCTTTGACTGTTTATCTTTCAAGCTTCAGGCGCTAGCTACAGGATTCAAGCGAGAGGTCAACCATGGGCATGATGGGCCTGTAACCATGGTTAACCATCATGGGCCTGTAACTTACCAACTACCGGTACTGACTACCTAATTTACCCTGTCCAAGAGGCTTTTATTTGTACTGACCTACTGTACCTAGCTGTCCCACAGGCTTTTATTTGTGACATCATGTGATTATTTTAAGTTTCATCATTTTCCAGCACTCCCAAGCTTGGAAGCTTCTGGCCAGCCAGGTCAAGAGTCCACCAAGAGTAAGACAGCTCAAGGGGGACAAGTTAAGTCAAGAGTTTGCCAGTATTTTGAGAATTATGGTAGATGCCGCTATGGAAACAGTTGTCGATATGAACATTCAAGGCCAGGAGCGAGATACCAACATTCTCAATCCCAGGGCAGTGGCAGAAATCGGATGAGACAGGAATCATGGAATGATGATGATTATGAAACAGAAGAGGTAGTAATTCAAGGGTCAGCAAAGGGGCCAGCAAGTGCCGTGCCTAAGGAACATCTTGCGGACAACTTTGCTGGGCTGGATGTGAAAGATGGCAGAAGCAAACCGAGGCGGGCTCTTTGTCGATATTTCAAGAAAGGGTACTGTGCTGCTGGAAGGCGTTGTCGGTATCGTCACCTGAGGAGTGCAATTCAAACAACTCATGAAGACGAAGTTCCTGCCCAGCCTCAGCCAGGGATGGTTGATCTGCCCGCTGAAAATGAACGGAAGACATCACCTATCCTGAGGACTCCAGTTGTACCTGTATCAGAATACATCTTGGAGGAGATGAGTGAAAAGCAACTGGAGAATTTGAGGGATACAGAGATTTCTCAGTTGAAAAAGAGAATCCCTGTTGATCGTTTGGAACAGCTGGATGAGAGCGAGTTCAAGATAATATTCCACCCCACTGATCCAGATTGGGTGAGTTTAATACAGTATCCTCCAATCAATGATTATCAAGAAATCCCTTAATTGTTTGCTGTTCAGGTTCCAGTGTTATACTGTGGAGATATGTTTTATCAAAATCAAAAACAAATTTGATTAACTACTCATGCCAGGTTGGCACTCACTGGTCTTTTTTGTTGTGATTTGAGGGCAAGATATATAATAGCAAGTTTTTATTTGATTTCATGTCATGTTTCAGCCTTATGATGTGAAGACATTGCAGTTTATGGTCTACTTCCCCAGAGCATACCCAGCAGCAGTAAGTATTTATCCCAAAGCTCATGATGTGTTTCTGTCTGTTTTCTTGCTTTTCCTCAGAATTATTTGTTCATCACAATGTCCTTTTTTTCTAGGCCATGCAAGTGATGACCCCAGAGCATCAGGAAATGCCAGGCACTGTCCTCAGGTCAGTTACTATTTCAAGGGTTAATGATTTGTGAGATGACAGCCACTTTGACCAAACAACATTAGTACTACCGGTAGTATCTTCTTGATAGTGATTTCTGAGTTCAGAAACTAACATGCCATCTCTTGTTTACAGTTATGTGGAATACTCTATCATAGAATATGTGGAGAATCAATTTAAGGAGAAAAAAGAGGCAGGGAAAGTTGAGCTGGTGTTTCGTCCATTTCTACGCTGGCTTGATAAATCACTGGAGAAGCTCTTTACAGAAGGTCTGAAGCAGGTGGGTGTATAGTGTAACATATTGACGGCCAACGTGGGGGATTTGTGTATAACATACAATCTTGCTTTATTATCTTGCTTCACTTTCATCGTACAAATATCATGCACATCGTGCACGTCGTGTGGAAGCCATGCTTGAGACCACGCGGTAACTCTCTCATGTCTGCGCATGCCCAATTAACTCAAAATCTATGGGGGTTACACACACGGGGGCCTTAAAGGGGCACTGCGCCTATTCCAATACTACAATAGGCCTACTAAATGTCTCAATTCATATGAAGTGAAAGGACACAAAAAGCTGTACCGGTTCTTCTCACTCTCAGTGTCTTATTATTGGTCAGTTGACCATCCTTTCAATCATCATGGGTGAAGAGATTGGAGTGGAAAACAACATAACTCCAAAAATTGAGTGAATATTCTTCCTTACATTTCAGTTGAAGAAGGAAATAGCAGCTTTGGGATCTGGCATTGAGTGTGTCCCATTTTGGAAATTGCAAGGCACCAAGAAACCGTGGAAGTTTGAGCCTGAAGATCCATCGAATTCTGATAGTGCAGAGGAGTCAGAGCCTGAGAGTGACTCAGGTTCTGAAGAGACTGAGACAGAAACTGAAGACAGCGATGAGGAAGTAGAGACAAAGAAAGGAGATCTGATGGACCCAGTCAAGAAGGGAACGCAGATAAGAATGAGGAGTCTACAGCAAGAGTCTACATTCTTTCAAGAGTTGCAGCCGGCTGCTGTTGGTAAGTGGGAATTCCCAGAACTGCTACTCTGCTTATTATGTAATGGCACAAGTCGTTCATTAGGCCACACTTTTTTTATTCTTTGGTTTACGGGCCCGCCGACGTGGCAAAATGCCATTCCGAAAAAAATAAAATTGGGAAAATCAGTTTCTTTTATTGCGTCCGAACTTCAAATGAAGTCTTCTAAGAAAAAAACAAATAAATGGAGTTGTTTTTATTCCCGCCGACCTTGATTTCAACAGTCACGACTGCTAAAAATAAATAAAAGCAACTGACGTACGCCTATTTCCCGGCAGTGAGGACGGAAAGAAGCAGAAAAGAGGCATTTGTCAAGAATTTTTTGGTTTTTTATTTCCTCTGAGTTGTCTAACTTGTCATTCAAAAGGTGAAAATGAAAAAAACTGAACTGAACCAAAGTTTTTTTTAATTTTTATTCCGTCCTCCGTACCTGGGCTCAAAATCTTTGTGCCCGTAAACCAAAGAATATAATAACCGTGGCCTTACCAATACTCGAGATTTACTTTCTACACAAACTCAAGAGTAGAAGTACATGTACCGGTATGTCTCTTTCCATTTTAGATACCAGCAACTTGCAGGTCATTCGCAAGAAGAAAAGGGCCACAAAAGACCCAACTATTCTGGAAGGGACGCCACTGCCAAATTTTGGCACTTGCAAACATTACAAGAAAAGTTTCCGTTGGCTGCGGTTTCCCTGTTGTGGGATGTTGTACCCCTGTGACATCTGTCATGATGACAATGAAGACCACGAAATGCAGTTTGCCAACAGAATGGTGTGTGGATTCTGCTCCAAGGAACAGGTACACTGCGCTTTCTTCTTCCAAGGACAACCTGATCAAAACACTGTCTCCAAAGTTAACCAAGCTCATCATTAAACACTCTTTGATCAGTGCCATGGGAGATGATGCCTCTATCATGGTGGATTATTGACAGAAATCATGTGTAATGTGTCGATCGATTGATTGATTCTTCCATTTTCTAGCACTGTGACATCAGCTAACCTAAGTTCTTCATTAATTTTCTCGCCTTCATGCTTTCAGGGATATGCCACCGAGAGGCCATGTTTAAGTTGTCAAGCAGTTATGACAAAAGGGACCAAGACAAGTCACTGGGAAGGAGGCAAAGGCTGCAGGGACAAAATCAAAATGAGCAAATCTGATCAGCATAAGTATGCAAATACGAATAAGACCACTTCTAGACGAGCTCAGCACAAGGGAAAACAACGCCCCAAAAATACCAAGCTACGCCACGTCTAGTGACTAGCCCTGGTTATTGGTACTATCATTCTGCATGGCTTGAATTGAATATTGTTTCTGTACATGAATTAACCATAATGACCATGCATATCACCAAGATATTATATTCTTGATATTCTTGCTGTCACCAAGGAAGGTGAACCACCACATGCATCATGTTATGAGAAAAAGGTGTTTTGTTTCAATATGAGCATGACTCAGTCATATCAATTTCATCATTTGTAACAAGAAATTGTCAAAGGCTATTTATTAGTAATAAAAGACATGGCATTTGATATGAAGTACATCTTGTTGGGATTCGTGCCCAAGAAAATCTGAGGAATACAGGACAAGCATGATCTCTTCAGCAAAAGAATTGTGCAGAATAGTTCCACACAGTATTGATTCCACAGAAATTGGTGATTATATCCCTAAATATTTGACCAAGAAAGACATGGGGTGTCAGTGCCGCAGGATGACCACACTAGTCAGAGCTGAAGAAGATGTTGGGTGTGCTGCAGTCATGGAGATACTTACACTCCTCGCGCAGTGTCTTCTCACTCATACCTGTCGTTCATAGACACTGCTTACAATGGCCAGATCCCCACCGATTTACCACTAGAGGGCGTTTAGCGTAACAAACGGAATACATGAAACATTTTCTGATTGGTTCACTGTCAGCGTCCATGACAACTGTGGCAGACTGGTCACTCGTTGTAAAGCATTTTATATGGGACTCTTGCATTACGACGCAGCACGACTAGTCTACAACAGCAATGGATGCCCCTCCCCCCGTGTCCAGCATGCAGTGCTACTTTGCACTTTTCAGTGTTTAGTTCGTGCCTTTATACCTGCCGCACACGAGTGCAATTTTGTCTCCGACGTTGCCTCCATAGGAGATTTTTATGTCTCAGCATCCTGTCACCGCACACGGTGCGTCAGCCGCCGCAGACGAGTGCAAATTTGTCTCCTGTAGATGCGGCGTGACCATGGTGACGTCATTCGTCACCGAAAAAACCGGGAAGAATGGAAACATGTTTGACGTCATTAATATAACAATGTCATCATGACGTTATAAAATGACGTCACCACGTCTCTTGATTGGTCAGATGTTTTGCATCTGTCTCCGCCTCCGCCTCCAACCACCGCACACGATGACAACGTTGCCTCCATAGGAGATTTTTGTCTCCATCGATCAAACATGTTTGATCTGCATTGGAGGCAAAAAAATCCGTCTCCGACCACCGCACACGATGACATTTGCACGTAGGAGGCAAAAATCTCCATAGTTGGAGACAAAATTGCACTCGTGTGCGGCGGGTATTATTGTTTTGAAACATCGCTAAAGAAGTGGATAACGGCTCTCTATATGAGATTCCTATGTTTGTATATTGATTGATCTTGTAAACAGGCCGAAGCACCGAACAACGCCGGCGCTGTTTGGCCGCTGACTAGTGCTGCCATCATGCGGTAAATCGGCGGGAATCTGGCTATGTAAGCAGTGTCTATGAACGACAGGTACGAGTGAGAAGACACTGCACAAGGAGTGTAGGAGATACTCTGCAGTTCCAGCAGATCAGAACTTACAAATGCATCTCAGTTCGTAACGTCTGTCTATCAGGAATGACTCAAGAACATCCTTACAACTACCGGAGTGTCACAACAGGCTGTAAAGTCAGCCAGAAAAACCACTTATTCCTGAAGTGAGGAGCACACCAGGCGATCCAACAATAACAGAATAAGAACAGTCATCGTTCAGTCTGCAATCACCAATGGCTGGTGAGGTGGCGATCCATTTGCTTGCAATACCACCCTCACCTGGCCCAGTGTGCTGCCTGCTCGTTTTGTATGCAAAAATATGGTCCCATCTCTGATCATCAGAGGAGTTGCAAGTACTTCTGAAATCAACGAGATGCAAGGTAAATTGACAGCCAAGGGCCAGCCCAGCTTCAACTGGACACCACAAATGTCCACAATGGACAATCATGCCGACCATTCCATCAACAGATACAAACACTACAACAGGAGACAAGATCCACTGATGTGGTAATCCTGTTTATCCCAATCCATTCCAAGAGAACTCAAAAGAGAAGAACAACCATTCCAAGATGGCCCTAACCGGAGGACCATCGAGAAACCACCCTGAAGATGACCACGTTGTCACTACTTAGACAAAGGACGTAATAGCAACACATATAGTGCATATCGGCAATCTGTCCATGATTTCCCGAAGATGTCTGGACGATAAACTGGGAGGCAAGAGTAACCAAAAGTCAGAAAATCACTTTTTCTTATTGTTTTTATTGACAAATGTTTTCCTTGCACAACATGTACATGTATGTTCGTCATTCCCACAAGAAGTTCCAGTATGTTCATAATTTTTGGTCACCCCTTGGTGAAAACCTAAAATCGAAACTGAAAGATAAATATTGCTAGGACAAGCAACATCTTCATTTCCCCACAACCATGACAAAAAGAGTTCTCACTGTGGAGGGTATTTTAATGAAGAGGCAGCACAGTGTGATAACAAATAACAGTGATCTAATCATACAAAGTTGAAACTACAAAAAATCCCACGCAAGTCTCAGTGGCACGAACACACAACAAAATTACATCACTTAAGTCAGAGGGTTTCTTCCACATGTTTTAAAGGTGATTCTGACGACCAATACTAAAAATAAAGACACCATTCGAGATTCAGAGTTGGGGAAACAGACTTCACAAATGTTCTAGCTACATGTAGTAAGCCGATATTCAGAGATATGTTACAAAGGCAGTAGCAAGGTGTTTAAAATCATACAATATTCAGTTCTTCAATGTGTTTCACTTTTAACCAGCAGAAAACGGGTCCATCCCAAAGGTATAATAACAAATGTTCATATCCTACAGAATCAATTGTCCATCTCTCACAATGGCAGTCCTTGATAATTACATCTTCTAACAGTAACTGGTCCATCAATCTGATGCTCAGAAATTTCCTCAGTTGTAGCTGCCATAGCCACCACCGCCATAACTGCTACCGTAGCCGCCTGAAAAAGTGAACAAGATGTCATTATAGCACAGATCAGAACAATTTCATACATATAATGACATATTCACAAGGGAGAACAGGGTTCCTCCACCCGACAGCTGTAAAATTTCATAGACCTTTTGAGGACTTTCATGGTATCAAATATGTAAAATTTTATGACTTACACAGAAGCCGGGCCCTGTGCACCGACGTCCGCATCCGACTTTTAGTCTTTCGTGATGGAAAGAAATTTTAAACGAGACAATGTAAAAAACACTGGAAATTTAATTTTCAAGACAACATTTTATTTTTTAAGGACTTTTGTGGACTTCATAGGATTTTCTCAATATTTATGGACTTTCAAGGCCTTAAATTTTAAAGGACCTGGAGGAACCCTGGAGAATCCACAGCTTGCAGCTAGAAACCATGATCTCATTTCAATGATTTACCTCCAGAGTTGTATCCACCACCACCATATCCGCCACTGCTACGTCCACCATATCCACCCCCACTGCTGCCATATGAATCCCTGTCATAGCGACTGTTGCCTCCACGCTGGTATGGACTTTTCCTCACCCCTATAAAGATGATGGTGTAGATTAGACATGTATGAATGACAAAATACAGTAACCTTGTTCAGTTCATTTTTGAATACAAGAGTCAGCAAAAATCAACAAAATTTTATTGAGGAAGGTTTGTTGACAGCTTTCAGAGATTAAGGTGACGATTTCAGTCACAAGAAAGACAGAATGAGTTATCAATCAAGAATCCCAGAACATTTCGGACATAGTAATAAAATAACTCAAGTCATCCCCAAAGACCCAGTAATGCCAATCTGTGTAGGCAATTTTGGTAATAGACACAAGAATGCAAGATATCCCCAATGAAGAGTACTGAAAGTGACAAGTACCATAATCCTCACCTGATCCGCCGCCATAACCACCACCGCGGCTGCCATAACCACCCCCTCTGAATCGGCCACCGCCACCGCCGCCGCCACCACCGCCTCCTCGTCTTGCCATGGCCATGTTGATCTTCAACTGAAAGATGAACACAAAAGGTCGTCAGAAGAGCAGTACAATCGATCAAACTTTCATTCAGCACTAACAGCAGGAGCCTCGTCACAGATCAGTTCACATGGCATCGCACAAGTTCTGTGAAAAGTTGATAATTTGACATCAGTCAATAATTTTGACATTCACTGTTCTGTCAGAGGATGGGCAACAGCTGCAGATTATGGAGGCATCTGTGATTGTGAACATCACTGCTGTTCTGCACATCCCTTAGCTCAATGAAAGAAGCACAAGCTTTTCAAGTTAACCTGCTCTCCAGGAGATGAACAAACAAGGAGACACTGCCTGGCCAGCAACTTTCACAAGGTTCCAGGTTCATCAATACGAGCAATGGAGACAAGTTCTTAAGATTTTATCCTGGGAAGAGCTACATGCGCTGGACAAAACTTTAATTCCAGAACATCTTCCAGAACATCATCTAGACAGAAGTTTATTTTTTGCTTGTAATCACACCTGGAACCATGTTATGAAATGGGAACTTTGAAAGGCAATGTCAAGTCAGTTTCTTCTACGCTTCAGGAATAGAACATAACACGTACAGATCTTCATCCGCATGACAATTTTTGTTAACACGAGCATTTATTGATGAGAACAACGCAACAGACACTTGATGTGAAACGACCAATCCCATCCCGTCAAGACCTCTAACTATATATTGCAGAGGTATGATACTCCAAGAAAGTGAAATCCGTCAATATGTAGATCACAAGTAAATCCTTTGTCATTTCCACTTGATGTGTTGAGGCATTCACAGCATCACGATCAGTATCTTTTTAACTGTTTTCCCTTTCGACTTCTGACACCCATTTTGCTTTATCAACGCCAACGATGTTGCAAGGTCAGGATACACGACTGAGTGATAAATGAACAACCACTCCTAGAATTTCATGCAAGCAATGAACTCCTTAGAGCTTTACTATCAAGATGGGAGTGGACAAGTATAAATTCAGTTGATCAGTAGCAATGCCACTATCCTAAGTGTGAACAAAGTTAAGGAAGTAGGACAGGAATTTAAGTTGAAGTGGCCATATTTGTTGCCAGAAGCATTGATTTTAAAAATTTCGCTACCAAGCAGGCAGCGCAATTTCACAATTTGGCTAAAAGGATTGCCTTCACTGTAGTATTACGAACCATCACATCTGTGTTTGTCACTTTAAAGGATGTGGGTTGGACCCCCACTACCTGATTGATAGTGATAAATGGGTTTATGGCTGAGGTTAGAGTCGTTTGTGACAACAGTATGACATTTTGTAACTCGGCAACTGGCAATTCAGCAACTTCATGGGGCAAAAAATCCATATTCACAGTAAGTGGGTGTACATCAAAAGGGAATGAGTCAAAGTAACGGCCAAGTAGAGGCAAATTTGCCTTTTATGGCTTTCCAATCCATGTAGTTGTGTGTTCTTTTAGCAGATGAAAACAATCCAACTGGCTGAGGTTCATTACTGCTTTTCCCTTTCTCATCTACTTTGATGAGAATTTTTTTGTCATATGCAGCCACAACAGCAAGATAGTCCTGATTTGCACAGATCCTTTCGAACGAACTTCAGGCACTTGAAGGAAACGTTACTTGCATCACTACATGACATCTTATTTGTAAGTATCGGACATTCTGCTATCTCAGGAAGAAACTGCTCTTATTAGTGTATATCGGTCACGAAGTCTGGATACATTTCCTATCAAACAAAGATTATACGAATGAACTTTTCATGATTACGGAACAAGCAATGCAAACAAGCAAACAGTCCATTTTTCTTAACACTATGTTCAGCCTTCCACAGTATTTTGTAATCCCCTCATACATCCCATTGTAATTTCAGATCACACCCTTTTCTGCAGCACCAGATACAATTATCACAAAATCAACATGCCGCAGACAATCAGAAGATAAGCTGTTCTCTAACAGTCTGTTGTTATCAAGAGACTCGCATCAGACCGATCAGAGGCAAATATTCTTGATTGACAGTGAGGATACAAATTCACTCATTCATTCTGGAGCAATTGAAATGAAGCACTTCCCAAGAATAGATCACTGAGGAGCATATTCCATATTCATCAACTTCAGATTATCGAGAACAGTGGGAAACAGTGTCTTATCTTGTCAAGATATGATTACGAGCCAGAACTTAAAACTGAAATTCGTGCAATTCATCGTATCGTTTTTTATGTGGAAGCCTTCATCAATAGCAGTCAGGAAAATGCACAGTCATGAACAACACAGAAAGATCAAATATTTTGGAAGAACAGCAAGGGCTTTAAATCACAAGCATGTGTGTGGGCTTACAAGGTCAGTTACAAGAGCAGCACTGTAGATGTTCCTGGGACGGTAAACGAATGCATTTTTTTCACAATACATTTCGGAGCAGACCAGATTACAGTATCCTCCGAAGCATCAAGTCGTCTTTCCCGTATTTCTTTAGCTCTCATGGGACATTGGTTACCTCATTTTTAGGTTCAGTCTCTAAGCTGACAAATGTCATGAACAGGAGAAAATAGCATTATCCAAAACAACATGTATTCAGTATTGACTTCAGAAATTATGCTTATAATTTTTTCATCCCTGTGTGAATCGGACACAACCTTGTAGTATTATTGTAGTGCATGATACCTGAAAAGTCTATAGCTGTTATCGTCAAGATTTGTTCTAGTGCCATTCCAGTACTTGCATAGAGCACAGTAAAACAAGTGCATAACAATGCCAGTCTTTTGCCACCGCCTATTAATTAAATTACACCCAGGGGGCCAGGAATGCTATTTTAACCTGATTCTTAAGCTAAAATATCAAATACACACAACAACTCACCTTATAGTAAATTGAGGATGATGGCCGCCACCACACACCATTGTAGTCGTACAGATGGACAAACACTGATGCTCATCCAATTCCATACTCCCGACAGTTCTGGATGACACAGTTAATGGGGGCGATCCCAAGCCACTTTCAAGCGGCATGTACATTATATCATCCAGTTAAAATATGAAAACAGACTTCCTGAAAGGTATGAAACTAGTATGATTCTGATACTAGTGATAGTGTTGAGTCCGTTTTGGTGTTAAGTGTTAAGCCGACTACTTCTTTTCAAGTTGCCAGTTGGTTATCTTCCAATTATAATCAACAGGTACACAATTATGTGGTTCAGATGAAAAAAAAATATCCACCAAAAACCAGCACATAATTACAGAGAATGGTAGAACATGCCAGGATGAAGTTGGAACACAAAAGGAAAATCAAACTGGCAATTAGGCTAATCCACTGTGACAATGACATCACTTCTCATAAAATATACCTTTGCCTCAGTAAAACCTATGAGAAGCTTCTTCATTGGTGTTATAAAATATGCACGGAATGATAAAATAAAAGTATTGACTGGTTTTCTATCAAACCACCCAATGTCTAATGGTACGCTGGCAGTTTTACAACTGACACATGTGCTCGGGTCAGCGAGCAGTCTCACCTGTGGCTGGAAGAAATAAACTATTTTGACAAAATGTTCACGTTATTGTTAACAAATATGTTGTTTTTAGCCGTTCTGAGAAAAACTATGGAGATTTAACTTCAAGGAATGCCTTCAAAATTCATATTTTAATGAATAAAGAATTATTTTAAAAATCTTACAGGTCTGTTATCCATCTCCATTGAATTTAACTCGCAACATGAAGTTGCACCAGATTTGGATCCGAAGGTGACGAAACCGAACCCTCTGGATCGCCCAGTGTCTCTGTCTGTGATAACTCTGCATTCAACAATGTCGTCGCCGCCATTGCTCATGTTGGTTCTCAGAAAGTCCTCTAGTTCGTGATCGGTGACTTGGAATGACAGATTACCAATGTACACCTTGCAGCCACTGAAAATGAAGCAAAGAATTTTATTTATACCAGGCTGACAAACTGCCACTGGGAGACGGAATAACCCATGCCGAGTGGCATCTACTAGATCGATGGCATCAATGGGGAAGGAAAATATTGGGCATGTTGTAGCATGCTTTTGATCAACTTGTGACCATGTGCTGTGATAACCATCCTGTCGATCATTAGACTACTCAGTTTCCCAACTAATTTTTCATTATGTTGCAGTTGTTTGATTTTCATGATAACTTCAGGGCTGGGTTGCACAAAACTTGCACTAACTTGGTGTTAGCGCTAACTTTATGTTAAATAACGTAAAAAGACAATGGATTTTTACGTCATGTAACATGAAGTTAGCCAAGTTAGCGCTATCGTCAGTTTTGTGCAACCGGGCCCTGGTATAATATTTTATAATGTGAACTACATATAATCATGAAAGAAAAATGTGACTCAGTTTCGTTATAGGAAAACAAAGAGCATTTGCAAAATGTCCGAAATCAGCATGAAGGGGTCCAGAAATGAAGAAAATCACACATTTTATGCAAATATTCCAGCAAAGCCAATATTTTTAGTAATGATTTTTCGATGAATGATAAATAATACCAATACTCTCCCAGTACAACAAACCAAGATACAGAATAGCACAAAATTGACACACAAAATGATAATAAGCATTAGCAAGAGTGGATGTAATAAAGGAGAAACTGATTTAGCTGAAAGAAAAGGGTTTAATAAATATGACATGTGTAATAAATAACAAGCACAAACCGAAAAGATGCACGAAGGGTAACACAAAGTAAAAGAATACAACAAACATTAGGGAATAATTTTACTGTTTTCATGCTGATTTTGGACATGCTCTTTGTTTTCCTAAATGAATCTGATGTCACATTTTTCTTCCATGATTATGTAGGCCTAGTTCACATTAAAAATGAAATATATATAGATTATAGCTTAGGGCAAGCAAAAAAATTTTTAGTTTATCGTCTATCGTCCGAGTGGTTCTTGAAAGTAGGCAAGGGGGGCACTTTTTATTTTTATTTTTTATTTTACTTTGGTACAAAGAATAGATATTACAAAATCAGCTCCTCCTGAACATGTTATGTCACAAATCCTAAATGAATCTGATGTCACATTTTTCTTCCATGATTATGTAGGCCTAGTTCACATTAAAAATGTAATATATTAGATTATAGCTTAGGGCAAGCAAAAAAATTTTAGTTTATCGTCTATCGTCCGAGTGGTTCTTGAAAGTAGGCAAGGGGGGGGGCACTTTTTATTTTTATTTTTTATTTTACTTTGGTACAAAGAATAGATATTACAAAATCAGCTCCTCCTGAACATGTTATGTCACAAAAAGGTTCACAGTTCACTTACATTTTCTAAATGGTTATTGAAAACGCTGAAAATGCATGAAGAGCATGCTTTGGAAACTGTTGTTTACAGATCTACCGCTTGGCGGCGCTGTGATACGCGACACGGCGCGAAATTCACACTGATAAAAATAAAAATAAATTTTGCACGGCACTGAAAATTGGCGCGGGCGGAGGACGATAAACTTAATATTTTTTTGCTTGCCCTTAAGTTACCATGAAAATCAAGCAACTGCAACATAATGAAAAATTCGTTGGGGAAAATGGGGCTAAAGTTCGTTCCGAAAATGGTTCCGAAAGTGAACAGCTCCTTTTCCATGAAAAAAATAATGGCATGAAAAGCCTAATGAAAACCCTCATTTATTTAAACTCTGAAAAACAGCTGACGAGACACCAGGCCTAGGCCTATAAATGTAATTTCATTGGCCTTAGCAAGGTAAGAACAGAGGCAGCCATGCTTGCCTGACGCCATCATCATCATGATCATGAATCATGGCCCGCCATCATGGCCATGCAATGCTGAATGAATGATGATGATGGCCATGCTTTAGCCTAGCTTTGTTCTCTAGCCTACCATCCATCCATTCTCTTGATCCCCCCTGCGAAGATTACAAAACTGGTATTCGCAAAATAGGTCAACGTGTTCATATTCAATGTAGGCCTAGGCCTACAACCGTCCATAGGCCTAGGCATATGCCATGTTCAAACAAAGGCCACAACATGACAAAACGTTGCGCGCCAGCCTTTGTGTGCATAGTGGAATGTGTGGTGGCGTGATGTGGCAGACATCTTGGATTCGCGGAGAAATTTTCAGGGAAGAAAGATTAATGTCTCATAGAGAAGCCCAGGTCAAATCATTACTGCCATATTTAGCAAATCGGATGTCTTGAAATCGAGGTGCATCAAATTAACTTACTCATCGTCCGCCATTTTTCCAGTATTTTCGGTATAATTCGATGAAAAGAGAGACAAATTTTCAACACGACCTTCTCCAACGCAGTTCCAGTTCCAAAGAATGACTTCCTCTCCTGCGGGCGCAGTTAAATTGGCGTCGGTAGACGTCACGTGTACTTAATTTGCATATTATGATCATTATTATTATAATTAGTAGCTGACGGTGCGCCACATAGCGGCAGGAATTGGAATTGGAACTGACTCAGTCTAGTCAATGGAACCACAGTAACTAGACGTGTTGAAACGTGAATTTTCGTGTGTAACTNATTAGGCTACTAACAGTACTGCGACTATACAACAGGTGGCGCTAGTAACCACGAACTCATGAGTCGTGGATCATATTTTGACATTGATGAAATTTTACTTCAAAAATGATGCCCAAGTTGGATCCTCATGCCATCAATTCTCTGTTAATCATATCAATATATGCACTAAAAAGCTGCCTCTAGAGGCCCTTTAAGGTTCTGGTACCTGTATACCAAGTTTCTATCCCTAGCAGTTAAAGGGTGACACTCCTGTTCACATCACATCAATGTTTATCATGGTATTGGGAAACCAGGAGTGAAGGTTATCACACATGCCTCCATTTCACTTTCAGCACACACAGATTGAGCCTGATCTTGTGTATCATCTGGAGCAGTTAGCCTTGGTGGATTTTGGGAATGATGCTGGAGTGGAACGTCTCACAGACGCCATCAAATTTGCAGATGTTCTTCAGCTGGTTGACACTAATGGTGTGGCACCGATGGATTCAATCTTAGAAGAGAGGTTGGTGTCGCGAGTCCTACTAGTACCAAAAATATCAAGAATTGTCCTGCTGGCCGGAACATTAGTTCATTCACTGTACTCTGGTAGCTAAATATTCCTAATGGTGGCCAGTTGCAGTTGAATTTTTGCTGGCAACAAATATTCATTGATTTGGACAGCTTGATTTTACAATTATACATGATTTCGTCTGTAATGACCAGGGACCTTATTCACGAAGCTCCCGTAACTTACGGGAGTGCGCAAACTATTGTCCTTTTGCAGACAACCTATTGTTCACTATCAGCCTGACAAAGGATTTGCGCACCCTTAAAGTTACGAGAGCTTTGTGAATAAGATCCTTGGTCTTCTTTATTTTCAGGTCTCTGTACATGAGACAGGACATCAAAACAGAGGGTAGTTGCAGGACTGACATTATGAAGAATGCAAAGAAAACTGTAGAAGAGTACTTTGTAGCACCACCAGGTTCGTGAGGCCTTCCATTTGATGATTTGCTGACCTATAGTTCAGTACCATGTCAGTTAATTCTCTTAGTGTTTTGCAAGTCATACCTTGGTCCTACATATGACAAGCTTTGCCTTGCCAGACTTTTGCATAATGTGGACGGAATGGTCCACTTCACCACCAGAAGCCTTGCTCCTTGTCAAGTCATCCTTTTTTTTTCAGGTAACATTCCTTTGAAGAAGAAAGAGAAGGACTATATACCAACTGGAGATGGCTGAAAGTCTACCAACATCCTCCTATGCTGCATGAATAACTCTATTTATTGTTTTGATCAAAGATCTGTGTCTTGCTGCCTGCTATTGAAGCTTTATATGGAAAAGTGAGCCATCATTATCAAGTTGACTTGAACTTCTCAATTCATCATCGTTATATTAGTGCACTATAGTATGGAGAAAGCCTGGCCTGGCTGTTGAAACATGGTTCAGAGTTGGTAGCAGTGTGTTGATGGCAGTTGATAATAAGTGAGAGATAATTCATTGTTGCCCCACACCATGGATTTACATGACATGACATGTAATTTGGTTATTCCTTGGATGAATTCACAACTTTTTTGTTTGGGATAGCTGGGGCATCCTGACAACTAGGCCTAATTCACAGTTTGGTGCTCAGCAGTGTCATTGAACAATTATCTTCAGGATTGTGGATATTATGATTACTTGTGCACACTGACATGTGGTGGAGGTGGCACACTACTTTTTGTCTGAAATCAATCATCCCTTGAAACTGTCCATCTGTTGATGGAGGTATACCTCCATGATCTGTTCAATCTGCAAAGACAAAACAAAAGATACAATTACATGCACCTTTGTCGTAACAAATGATTGTTTTATTCTGAAGAATTAATTTTCATTGTTTGTGGATTGACAGTGCATGTTGTTTTTCCGATATCCAACATAGAGCACAAAGAACGACACACAAAATGATCAAATACATATAAAGTCGTCTCCGAATTTTGCAAATTTTCAACCCCCTCATCCAGGCACTTTCTAGTAGAGAGCCCAGAATTAAATGAGGAGGATTATTGTTTTTCCAATAAATGTTTTATCTATTTTTGGTTTTACTCTGAATATTTGGAGTTGGATGTTTATTTGGCATTTGATTTTTCTGGTATCCTGAAAAAGGAATGGACATACTGTGCATCAGGGAGGTTACCGTATCTAGATTAGATTACATAGCAGCATACATGGTGTTTGATTAAGATCATCATAAAGAATGCTATATATTGGTTCAGTCGCTAAAGTACTCATATATGCTGAAGACACAAACAAATATTTAGCATTCATTTGTAATCTAAATTGGCTAAGATTTACCCTCAAGCTGAGCAACTGTGTCCCTGGAGATTACCAAGAAAATGTGTCTCCAAGCAGATAACCCAGGGACTGTACTAATTAACAGTCAAAACCCCCACCCCACCCCGGAAATAATTTGGAGGGAAGGAACCAAACTAAGGGATTATAGCATGGCAACAACTGCACAGAAATTATCTTGGTGTCAAAATAAAAACCTCTTTGGACAGGAGTACTGGACCATAGATTTGCTCCCCATTTAAGGATAGACTAATGGTGGAGGAACTATACTCGGAATTATACTTATTATCAGCTGATTAACACCTCCAGAACAATGCAAACAAAACTAAGCCCAGATTTCTGTAGGAATTTACAGAAATTATCTTGGTGTCAAAACAAAAACCTCTTTGGGCAGGATTACTGGACCATAGATTTGCTTCCCAAGTAGGAATACCTAAGGAGATATTATACTTGAAAGGAGCAACAACCACCTATACACTCATTAACACCTCCCAAGAACAATGAAAAACTAAGCAGCCAAGTTGTGTGCACTCAGTCACACTCCAGTTAATCTCAATGATGTTGTGCACGGTAACATGGAGAGGGTAATCACAACCCCATCTGTCAAAACTTGTATAATATCTCAAAGCTGTAACCACTAGGGCATGATAGTAAAATGATGTAGCTTGCTTGTCACCTGACCCGTGGGGTTGGATTCCCTGAGATGGAAAAATGCCATAAAGGTGCCTTCCTTAATAGTAGCTGCACATAGAAGAAAGTGACAAGTCAAATTAAATTTGTACACCTTTTATTACATCAACAATATATCATTGAATATATTGGTGAACAAATTAATCAGATTGACTAGTAGTATATTGTATATATTACATTAGCATGTTTACAGGAAACAATATGAAGTAGGTCAAAACACTAATTCTTCGGTTCAGTTTTTAATGTTCTCCAAACGTGCATGAACAATTTTTCTGAAACTGGCAACTGTCTAGTTCACTTGAACTCCTCATCGACATAAACACAATCATCTTTCCCAAACCAACATAGATAATATCTCAGCCATCCGCTTGAATTACCAGTATCGGTATGTAACGATGGCAGAAATTAATTTGTAGTCTCAAATTAACAGAGACAAACTAACGAAAATAATGATAAAAGAATAAAAGTGTGAATGGTGCATTTTCTATTGATATCATTACAAACATACCAAAGCTACATCATGTTCCTTCACTGTGTGGAAACAATCAAACCTCTAGTAGGACAGAAAGGGCGAATATCGTCTTGGGTATATACAAACTCTTCTCAGAATAGATTTCATTTTAATTATCTCAGAAAGGATATAAACTACAGAGCATAGGCAATATCGTACATGCTCACGTTCATTCAGTTAGTTAATTTCTAACTGTGCTACGGTAGTTTCCTACATTGTAGGTATGGTTTCTGTATGTACCCAGGATGACATATCCTTTCAGCTTCAGTAGGAACTGATACAAGCTTTATAACAAATAATCTTTACACAGGACCGTATAAATATCCAGTATGTACATCTTCACTCAATAACAATTGCATTCCGTGAAATAATCTAATTCAACTTGATGGTGCATTTGAAACAATCAAACATTAACAATTGTTCATGCATTCCCCTGTATGGAGCCCTCTCCAGAGGCATGCAATGCTGAAAATAAGCCATGATTTTGTTGTATCATTCGATGTGACAAAAGCTGGCAATTTTACTGATAAGCAGATAACTACCTTTCAGCCTTATGGAGCAGCTTGTGGAAATCAAATCTCTCAGTCAAAACTCAGGGAATCTTTACAAGAATGGGGTATAACTTTCCTTAGCAGAAATCTCATGCAGGGTATATATTATGAAATGAATTTACATTAACTGCATAGACAAGACATCTTAGGTCAAGTTAGATGTGAAAGTAAGCAGTTTTCAACTTTGAAAAATATGGAAGCACACATTATACAGCTCGGTGATGACAGATTCATAGCAATAGGGAAAACACATCCAACCTGATGCGTTCTTATTGATATCGATGTATGTCTGCGATGAAATCTGCATTGGAAACAAGGTGGGAATGGCATGGCTGCTGAAAAATATACACTCTTGGCACTGTGAAATCCTCAGAATTGTGCTTTTGAACATCGCAATTAGATGGACACACCACTTATCCCAGGTGTAGACACATCCACAATTTTGATCGCCAGACTTGACAGTGACATGATTCTCTCTTCAACAGAACAAAATGTATAGGGCCTACATGTAACTTGCAAGACACTTCATGATCCTTAGCTATTTTGAAAGCATCTTTTCAATGATGTAAAGAAATTATACGTACGTACAACTAGGTAAAATGAAGGTCGTGAGTGGAAACGAAAATCATTACCAACACCGGAACAACTTTTGATGAAAGGCAGTAATACTGACATAAGAATACATGAATGGTATTTGACAATTCCACATTAATTGTGCACTTTGATTTGTCAGTGAAATCATCTTATGGGGGTCCGATTGAGATAACTGAATGATTAACAAGCATGGGCAGATGATATATTTTATAAGATACTCCAAATACTTGAGCATCACGGAAAAGCATAGATCACAACTTTATTTAGTAGTTATGCAGTTTACCAGGGCCCATATTTACGAAACCTTGCTAGGCTTAGTTGCTTACTAAATTACCCAGTTCGTACAGGCCAATGTACACCAACTAAGCTAGCAACGTTTCATGAATATGGGCCCAGGATACTAGTACAAATGCTAGACAATATTTTAGTGCACCGCAACACTCAAAATTGGCACATTTGGACCTGGGGATTACCTGAACCATGGAGGTAGCTCCACCTATACCTCCATGCCTGAACAGACACAAATGAAACCCCATGATATGATATGCTAGTAGTTGCACATTGCACATGGTTTGACATGCCCTGTACAGAGTTCAGTGCTGACAAAGATCAACCCTGATCTTTGTGTGCTTATATGGCTTTGTCCCCACAAAATATCTGAACATCTTTACCACTGGGCAGAAATAGATGTAGTGAAAAAGTTGAACCACAGACCCACACCTTTCTGCATTTTCATCATACTAATTGCATTGGTTTTCCCACTTTTCCCTTCTACCAACCATTTTATTCACAGACACATATTGCATTCGTAGACTAACACGAACCAGCAGGATAAACTGATATAGCACTGTAATCATTAACAAGTTTAACATTGAGAAACAAATCCAGTTTCTTCTGACTGGCCTGAGAATAGGAAGCAAGATGGAATGTTCTGTGGTACGACGAGCTTTATCCAGGGAACTTCGTTTCTTCCCGGAGAACCTGAAGAGATGCGAATTGGACAGGTTCAGGATTATACATTTTTTGCCGACCAATTGCTAAGTAGGTGGAGCTTGGTATTTTCATTCATTTCAGATTCTGTGATAGAACCTTGGGTTCTTCCAAAACAGAAGCAATATGCACCTGGCCTGAAAATGCAAGCTACCTGTAATTCTATTAAATGCATGTAAATAACAATAAGAATCTTCCTGCTCGACCCCTTGAGACCAGTTAAAGAGTTCAGAGTGGTGACACGACCGGGTATCGAACCCACAGCCTCTTGAATACGAGTTTGAAGCTAAAGCCATTGCACCACCAGGCTCCCTGTCCCTCTGCCACCACCCCAACAAAGAAGGAGATTATAAATTGATAGAATACCATATCTTATAAGGAGATATTTCGTTAGTTTTAGATAGGAATGGAAAGGTATAACTGTGCAGTGAAAAATAGGTGCCAAGCATACGACAACCTGCTAGAAAGGTGTGACTGAAACATGAGCCAGGATTTCTGTCAGCATCTGCCCGTAAAACGACATTCGTTAGTTCAGTCTGTTTTGCTACTGTTATTTGCGTCAATAATATGGCAACTACAAAGCCACTGTTGGCGATTCCTTTGAAAATTAAGGTGAGTGTGTCAATAGCTCACAGAATCTACCAGTCAACACAACAGCTTTGCACTACAACCTCACTCCAAAACTAGGAACAGTATTATAGCTTTACACCAAGGATTGACAGCAACTGTTGTCAACAGACAAGGAATATTTTTAAAGCTGTTTAGAAATAGTTGAAGCCCCTCAACATGGATGTTAAAACTGTAAAGCAATTTTGAGCTCACTGAATGAAGATAAGCTATGTTGATGATAGTGCGTCAGCAAAATGTATGTGTATATAGGCTACCAGTACTTGGAAAATATTCAGAGATTTGCAGTGAGTTACAAAACAAGCAGAAAGGTACGGTAAGGGAATACTGTGGGTGATATAAAAGGAACACCAAAAAACCAGGAACCCAAGTATCTTGTCTGAACCCAGTCCAGTGATATTGCCCAGTATAACGACAGTTTCAGGTCTGATCAAGTGGTTGAGAGAAACATGATCACGGCATCAGAACTTGAAGTCGGATACCTGAGTGATGAAAATCTTGACCACAGATAAGTAAAGGGAGACCGTGTTTTATCACTGTTCTGACTTTGGCAATGCCTGTTTGGATCGGTCCAGACACAAATCAAAAACTTACCACAACTACACAGTAGTGCTTATGGTAGGACAAGAAGATCCTGAAAGGTGACAAAATATAAAACACTCAAGCATGCATAAGGAGCAACGAAACTGGGAGAGTATTTGTCTACAGGCAGAGCAACATGTATATATATATACAGAAAGACATGTGTAGACTACGGGCACAGTGAGCATTCAGCCACAGATCATCACAAGTGGATTGCTAGATTGTTCTGCAGCTTGAGAGTGTCACACAAGATGAGAGAAGTCTGGGCCATCAATGGCTGTTATAAGCCAGTAATTTTCACAACTGGTAAAATTGTTTATAGAAATTTTGTGTTTTTCTCACAATGTCCTTCAAAGAGGGTGCTGTTTGATCTGGATTACTCGATGTTCGAGGATGAAAGTGCGATGACGTGGCTGAAGACCACCATAGCATTGTCCTCAATTCAAAAACTGTCTATTCAAAAACTTGTTGATGGTGGCTGTGGTGAATATCATCAACAAAATAGGCTCTCCTATCTCATTTTGTATGACAAACTGACCCACACCTGTATCATTCTGGAGGGTATAGGGAGGGAATAGAGACGGATGCTAAACGTGACTCACTAACTGGACCAGGACACGATGCAAACTGGACCAGGACACGATGCAATATGCAATCAAACACTGACCTTCACTCAAACACATCTTCATCTTCATTCAGGGAGATACTCTCAGTTAAGAGTGGGGCTTTAGAAGAAAAATATTGGACAAACTTCAAAACTCCCTGAACGTCACTAGAACTATAAGCAACTAACAGGCGAAATTTGCATGAGCCACTCCAGGTACATGACCTCAATTCCACATATGTATAACATGCCCTACTTCAAGTTCAGATCAGATCATGCATCACCTTGATCTAAAGTCACGGTGGGACATACATGTACTTTTAAAGCGTGCTCAGACAGAGGTGAAAAATCTTTCCGGTGTATCAGCATGGTCATTTTGTTCATTCTTTCTCGCAGCACATGGTACGTTTGCAGCACTGTTGCTGCTAACTTCCACAATAGTTACCACGTTTCCTTTCTCAGTCTTGATCAACAGCTTGCATATTTTTAGACCACTTTGAAAGATTTTCACCACGTAACAAAATAACGAGAAATCAAAACAAATGAACAGTAAAAGCAACACTGATATTTTGATTCTAAAACAAGATCTGATCAAGGACAAGGCAAGGGTGCCATTCCTTACTAATCCTGGTGGCCCTCACCTCCCCCCCCCCAAAGGCAAAGACCACTGAATGCCAGCTCCGTGACACACCCTTTTTAACTGAAAAACGTTGGGACATAGCTACAGACAGCTATGTCTATATTGGAACAACAAAGGCTGTGCTGCTTGCAACATGATGTCCATTCACCCAGAGCACTCTTGAAGATTTCCCAACGTACGCCCAATTGCGCGGAAGTCAAGACAAATACCTAAGTTGAGCCAATGTCAGAGACCTGAGAGCCTGTGCAAAATTGCCACAATAATACGTGATCTACATGAAGCTGAGGAGAATACATCACTGTGTGTACGGGAAAAAATGTACAGGCACAAGTAAGTATGAATTCAAGATATTGAGAAAACATTTCTTGTCTACGAAGGCCACCAATACTTCAGCTTAAATATACATTTATGGCAGAATGGTAAATTTTACAGTGCAAGCAGTTTCTGAAAGCCAACCTCCACTAAGTACGGCTCACAGGAATCAGGGTGAATTGCCAAGAAGGAAATACCTCCACGTTGATTTCAAACAAATGCTTTGTTTTCTTCAGATTTATCACATTTTCTGTTTAAGCCCCTTCAGGACTGAGGACAGCTTATCTGCAAAATTGCAGAGTGAAACCTGGAAACTGCCTCTTGTTGTGACTTTCTCAAACTGCCACCAGTCCCAAATAGGGAGGTGTACATCAACAAGAGGCCATCTCAATGGAAGCAACAGACGGTGTGTCCTCTGGGGTACTCTGAGATTGTGAATCAACTTCTGAACTATCCCATCTAAACAGTGCCCCACCATAGTCCCCACAGCTGCTGCTGCTACCTTTTGATACACTGGTCGGTGGGCTAGTCAATGATTTTGGTGGCTCGACTCGCCCAAGTCCATTTCCCTTGTTGAAGTCACCACGGAAATCGCCACGCAGAAAACGCTCCAGTTTGTCAACGCAGGCATCCTGGTAGTCATGTATCCACCTGAAAATTTAAACAAAGAGACAAACTCATCAGTCAACAACATCATGAATTCAACAAATCAAAGCCTATAATGCTTACAAAACTTTGAAACCTACATGATTCCATTGAAACTTGAAACAGCTTTCATGTCATCCGGAAGATTATCAGCAGGAGGCCAATGAAATTTTGTGTCCATCACTGGCACGATGTTACATGCACTCTCCAAGGCAGTCACAATCTCCTGCAGAAAAAAACACACATTAAGTACAGTGTACATTAGAGCCTCACAAATCGGTAGACCATGACCTTGACTTAGGTCTACATGTTGATATTTCCAATCGATCTGATTCCTGTAATTTCTCCTCAGTGACACCTATACCACAGCCAAGCTTCCCTTCGTTGAGAGATTCTTGAGTCTTTCTACAACATCCATTTTTTCGCATTTTCTCAGCCTTGATAGCCCTGAACCCAATACCCCCCAGGCAGGAACCCTTCCTCCACTATAGCACTCAACAAATCCCCAATCTGTTCTTATCTTTAATAACTCACCTTGTGTACCCAATCTTTTTGATTATCATCTCCTTGGCAACGATCAAGGGAGTTTGGAGTCAAGACTAAGAGGAAATGCTTAGCATTCCTCACACTGGTTAACAAACTTTCGTCAAATTTTCCAGCCGTTAACCGCTCGATATCTAAAAATACTGTGAAACCTCTTAACTGGAGGTGAACTTTGAGTAAGCTGAAATAAAAGAGAGGGATGATCAAAACTCGCTTCGGAGGGATTACCGGTACCCTACCGGTAATATTTTTGCTGACAAACAGGACACCATCAACTCGGACTGTAAAATGACTTTTAGATTTTAGCTTGGGTGCATTTCAGTTACTGAGATGGCCAAATGCTGCCCTCTGAACAGTCTTCTTACGGTGTTTTCTTAGGGACAAACCAGTATAGACTAGGCGCAAACTGAATTCTCTTCAACTTCATTGTTTTTTTCCTTCAGGACACCAAAGTGAAAGATTATGAAATTAAATCAGTGCAGTCAGACTACGTACCTGGCCAGCTGAGAACCATTGGACCGTCGGTAACTGATAAACACATCAAGCGGCTTCAACGATGGGCCGTCTGTGTCTGAAAAACCACCAGTGGGAGTACAGGCCTGGCTTCTGACGTCTGTGACAATACGCAAATAATACAGGGAAAAATTACGAAACATTCAAAATGGCAGAAGGTATAGGGTACCAACAACAAGAATGCTGTCAATGTTCTATTAGTAAGTGCATGGATGATGTCTAAATGTGTGATTAGCACTCTCACCTTGAGAATGAAAAGCAGTACACATCCACTGAATAAGCGAAGGCTAGTCGTAACAATTAACTCAGGAACAGGCTTGAGGTGAAAGAAACCGGAATATTCATGAAGTGTGCAAACTTGAACTTTGCATATTGATTGGATTAGCATGAAAGAACTTGGCAAGTTTCAACTTCAAAGAGTAAAATTCTTATGTTTTCTTTCAACATTCAAGACAGACTCTGATAACACAAGATTAAACTAAACAGAAGAATGGACTATGTGCTGATGGCATAAAAAATGGAGAGAGCACGACAAAATACAGGGAATGGAAATCAACCCATGCAGTCAGTAGCAGTTCTCCAACCTTTGTCTGAATTTAGATAAATCTGGAACTGACCATGGGCCAAAATGACCGGTTGTTTTGGCCCACCCACCAGTTCGGACCACAGTCGTTTCGTCCCATTCTACAGCCAATTTTTTTAAAGGTGTTGGATGATGACTACGTTTTCAAGATGTAGGAAGTCTTCCTCCAGTCTGATAAAATGATGATGTGACTGTTCTGATCAAAAAAACATACTGGTATTTCTTTCAAGGTATGATGCTGGAAATTTTCCAGTGGGCCGAACTGACTCACCACACACGTAACCAGTTTGGCCCACTGTCACTTTGGCCCATGGTCAGTTCGGACCAGGGGCCGAACTGGTAGGTGGGCCGAAACGACCTGTATCCGGAGAAGAAATTGTGATCATGCATGTCTATTACTGGGAAATAGAATGATAACTGTTAGTACGACATCTGTTAGAGACAAGTGGGAGACTGTTTCCAATGAGTTCACAGCACTGTAGCAGTACTTTTTTTTATCAATGGAGAGAATTCATGCATTCCCTTCTCCTAATTAGGACTTAGCATCCTACCTACAAGAGTGCTGATAATTTGAGAAGGATGTCAGACACCACACACGCGGAAGGAATGGTGCAAAGTTTTAACTGATTTGACAACATTCAACAAGAAGAAGGAAGAGATCAACTCAACAGGGAAGAGGTTCTTGACCCACCAACAAACAAAAAGAATACTGTATTGTGTAATGCTCTGGTTTTAGAAACTAGAAACAGGCCTCTCTTAAATTGAGCATTACTATTGTCTGCCAATTCAGTCAGGAGAGTGTGGTTCGTTGCATGCAGAACACAAAAGAAAAGACCCCTACAATGCATGTAGAATTCATTTCAATCCTGTACAGGAATACGTTATATTTTTTATGAACTTCTATTAAAAAGTTCTACACAGATATTAACATATTGTCTAAAGGAGGAAGCACTTGAACGAATATCTGAATCAAGGGCCTAGCAAACATTGCTCATCCAAGAATACTTGCTTATACTTGAGACATTTCTGGAGAGCTTTTTGTTGTTTGAGGGTGTCTGAGCCAACACATTCCTGCACAGTGTTCACACACACACATAGCCAAGTTCTCGAAGGGTGTACAAGTTCAACTTCAGTCTCAATCTTGAATACACTGCTTCACGGCCTGCAAGCTTGCAAATGCAGAATGTGCTCAAGGCCCTGAGCCAGTGTATACAATTATAATATGTTTCTGGCTGAACACCATTCAAGAAGTCAGCCCACAGTCTCTCCAAGAAGAATCATATCCTAGTCTAAGCAAGCTCTAAGAGAGAGAATCACTAGTAAAAGTTAGATTGATAGTGAACTGCAAGCCGTCATTGAGTTACAGATTGGCTAATGGCAAACAACATGTCATCTTACCTATCCTGGGGATCGTAATCTGGGGCTTGCTACAGACCAGACTGATCTCCCCTACACATGAATAAAGGGTCATAAGTTACTAATCAAAGAGAAGGGCCAGGTGAGTTTAGTGAGGGTCACTCCGAGCCCTCGAGAGAGGACATATATTGAAGAGAGTTGCCCTCTATATTTGGTCTGACTTGGTAGAGTCCCCACAAGCTCACTGATAACAGGCATTTATATTTCCACTGTGCCACTCTGAGACCCATAACCAACCAGTGGCTGATTTAGGGGGTGCAGCGGGCGTGCCCCCCCCCTTACTGCGGCAGAGTGATGGGTTTTTTGTGCCTCAGATGCCTGGAAAACCCATTTTTGAAAATTTTCTGGGGCGCCCCCCCCCTTTCCGGCAATCCTGGATCCGCCCCTGCCAACATCCTGTAACTTTTCAACCTTTACTCCAGGACTACCGGTACATGCAGGACTTCGTCAAGATAAAGCATTAGACAGGTAAGACATGAATTGCCAATTTTACTGACAGTATTAAGCAAACAACAGGCAGAAGGGGCCCAGTTGAGAAGCATCATAGCTGACAGAACATAATCAAGTAATGAATGAATCAAGTAATGAAAGATCTAATGATAAGGATTGTCTTCACTCATTCTTAATATCACAAAATACACAGGTGAAAGCCGTGAAAATGATGCAACTTACACGTAATCTTGAAACAATGAAATAAACTTCTCAAGTGTTTTCAACACAGCAAAGCAACATTCTGAGCATTAGTGAAGGCAACAGAATATGCTATACTCAACTAGCTGTAGCGAACAACATGTGTGGGGTAGAATAGACTGAACTATAAAACATGAAATGTACAGCACTGAGACATGTATCAACACAGAGAACCGAAGTTGAATTCAGTAGTTTCTGAGTTCCAGTTTCAGGCCCAGTGAAATCGATACATGTTCGAGAAGACTTTATTTAATCCAGCAAGGGAAAACCTATCTCATATTTCATTTACTGCCAGTAAATCTGCAGCAGTTGCAAAGCAGGTTTCATACACCTCTCCTTATACTTACTTTTAATAGCCTGAAGTATCTTCATTCGGTGGACACCATTCGAGATACCGCAGTCATTTTTCAGATTTTCATCAGCAATATACCCCAATAAGGACTTATCGACACCACTGGCTAACATCTGGTATGTATACTGGCTGAACTCTGACCCGAGATCGATGAGCCATGTGTCTAAGTGGGTTGCATCACAGGATTTATAATCGGACGTCATCTTGAGCTTTTTCAGTTCTTTTAGAAATCTGTATGGAGAAGGAATTCATTGTTGAGGACCCACATAAAAAGTGATATTGGATATTGAAGCAGCAACACTTTGGTTGTGGCCTTAGGGGCTGGGGTCCTACAATGTTGGATTTTGAGGAGCCTGATTATGGTTATCACGTCCACTTAGCAAGCAGCAGGTCCCGGGTTCGAATCCAGCCTGGGCCATATGGGATTTCATTCCTGGCTCTTCAGTCCGTCACGACAGTAAGCCGTGGTGCCTTGTACCTTGTGTCTTTGCAAGGGCAAGTAAAAGACCCCATCCATGTGAGGAACATGAGTAGCTTGTGATGGCCTCCTCCGTACTTACAAGGGCCAATAATGCTATAGCGTCGGCCCTGACGGAAAAATAAAATTCAACGTTGGATGGTTTGGGCACAACAGAGCAAAGAGCAAACGTCATGTTTGGTATTCAAATGTGGCCAATATGAGGTTCCACTGCATACCTTTTCCTAATGAGGCCATTAGTCATCTTGATATCATCTCTCAGGTGGTCATCTTGCATCATCAGCAGCAGGTCTCCATCCACTCGACACTTTTTAAATGCTTCCTCATATTCTGCAAAGCCCACCTAGAAAAGAGACGGACCACATAAGTTTCATTAGAAAAGTATCAGGCTCCGCGCATGGCCTGTATAGAATGAAGCTGTACAGCCGGTATATCAAACAATCCTTTCTATGACTGAAAAGCACAATCTCTTCAAACCATCCTTTGTCATGTGCACAAAATATTCTTACCCTTCGAAGCCAATGTTGCACATCTTCTTCTGACCATAATGGAACTTGTTGTGATAGTTTATATGGAACTTCCTCTCCAATTATCGACAAGGCTTGGGCAGCAAATTTAGAGGCAAGTGCATTCGGACTACTCGCTGTCCTCTTTAGTGGTTCGACTGCGCCTATTTCTTTGAAAATCTGCAACAGAGGCCGAGATCACACTTCACTTAAGGTTATCCGTATGAGAGAAACGGTTGTCAACTTGGACTCACTTGAATTTTACAGACTAATAAGCAATTTCGCAAGGTTCAGCCCATGCTGTACATGCAGGAGGAAACCAGAACACCCGTAGGGAACATACAGCCCCAACAATCTTCAGATCGCTCGGCAAATTTTTTACTTTCACAAACGTCTTTCGTTTCTGACGCAATCTTCCCACAGGTTTCATTAAATTCTCATCATTTCTATTTACATAATTAGGAATACAGCGTCTTTCATTATGTCTTTATTACCGGTAGCACAGATTGAGCTGATGTTTTCTTTCCATAACAAAATCAGGCCTCGAGTCATATTGTTTGTATTCTTCCTTTGTGATCGTGTTTAGTAATTGGATGTAATGATGAAGTCTTTCAAGATGATGCCATCATTGAACAACATCAGTACCATCATGCACTACCCAAGTAACAGAGGAGAAACTGGGGGCTCCAGGTTTCCTCCTGCATTACATTACACGCATTACACCACCCAATACTGTCTATAGTGCCATTTCACACCCATTGTTGCTACATCATCACGGCACAAGCATCACACAATGGAATCATTGCTTCATATTTATCATGGAAACAAATCATGATCAAGCCATTTGGTAGTGCATCGCTTCTATGGCAACTGTCAGATACATAATGAAGTAATGGTGATTAGCTATCAGTACACCTCATCTATGTAGATAAGTCATACAAATTAATCTGACATCAGTGCCATCCATTTAATCAATGATAACAACCAGGAACACTTCGTAGTTTGTGCGCTGATTTTGTATGACATCAAAACTTCCTTTTTTTGGCCACAGTGGAAAATGATTTCAAACCAGTAAGAGCTGCCATTATCAGAACACGTCCTGACAAATCGAACATCATACCGGTTACAAGTTCAGGCTGCACCAGGTACCCTGTAAAGGGATGGACCTTCTGACACAGTGTCTGCAAAAGTCACCAAATACCGTACTAGAATGCAGTGAGATGTTTGTAACCAGGAACTGAATGAACATACAAGGGCTTCATTGGGAAGATCACTTTGTTTGGAAGGATACCATTGCCAGCATGCTCTTGGAAGTTCCAAATGCAGTAAATGACCATTGGAGTTAGACGTAATGGAACAGTTACCTGTGTTACGGTACTACACGAGTTCAAGCAAGTTCAGCCAATCATGCAATACTGCTACTGGCCTTCAGATGCCCACAAGATCAATCGGTACCGATCAATCAACATTATTGATGACTGCCAGATCTTGGCGGTTGTATTTTAGGAACTTAGTTTTTCTAAAATCAAAAGCTTTAACCTGTTGGTTGGTTTGTTGATTCAATCAACCAGGTTTTTTTGCAATCAATTCCGTAGTTGGCATGACATACATGTTCCTGGTATAAACACGGCTTACTCAAGAACACCTAAAATACTGATATTCTGATGGGAATCTGGCAAGATGAAAGGCAACACTGTTCGCTGATCTACCAGGAATCTACTCTGTTTAAAAACCAATATAGATTTGTTAGATTACAGTCGAGGTTACGGTTCAACCTCCACGTTTGAAGGCACAACATTTCAGTACCTGAGCACCAGATTTTTCTACAGCCTCATGATCAGATGTTTGAAGAAACATATCACTGATCGAAAATGTGTCTGTGGACAGTTATCATTGTAATAAATGTCAGTGACTACAGAATCAAAAGCCAAGTCCCAAATATGACATTTTCATGTAAAGACTAATCAAGTCATTACCCTGAATTTCTACCTCAATCTATTACACCAGTCCACCTACAATCATTCGCAATCAATGAATAGATTTGTATCCATTATTTATGCATGTGCAACACTTGACCTTTATTGTAATCTGTCGTAATCAATAGAATCCTAGCAAACTTTCATCCCTAGAATAATACAAGTGACTGCCAGTACAATTTCAAGGACTATTGATTGACAGGCCACAAGTTTTGTTGAGGACTCAGGTGATCATGCCACAAGTTTTGTTGAGGACTCAGGTGATCAAAATTCTTTTTTCTTACCGCTAATTTGTTCTGTTCCCTCTTAATTTCAGCCTCCATATTGAAATGGAAAGCGGCAAGGCTCTGCGCTTCTTCTCTCTTGCTTTCGAGGACAGGCACTAACCGTCGGAGCCATTCTCGCGATCTTCCATGAAGATGAGACTGGTCACTATGAGCAAAGTCGGCCGGCTGGTGCGATAGAATGAATGGCTGCACCAAGTCTAAAGTTCCCGAGTTCACAACTGCAACCTCGATTTCCTTATTAGCACTAAGAGTTATGATAGCTAAGCAAGCATAGTAACGTACGCTATCATCTTTACTGAATGCTAAAGGAAACAACCATTCCGGTGCTTTAGCTTTTATCATTTCATGTTGATTATCCGCGCCGCCGTAGATTGCTAAGTTCGCCAAAGAATTAGCACAGTGTCTTTGGGTGATTTTGTCATTACTACGGCAGGAGTATAAGATTGATTCCAAACCTCCTAACTGAATAACTCTGGAACAGGTATGTTCTGAGTGTTTGAAAAGAGACTCGAGTATCCCTGTACTGGTGCGTGCTAATTCTGTATCATCTTTAACAACGCATGACATTTTAACGACATTTTCCAACCCTATTTTGACAACACAATCACGATTTTCCGTTGTAAGGGACTGTTCAAGCAACCGAGTTGATTCGAGTTTAATGTCACGATTGGAAGACCAGCAATTGTCTATCAGCACCTCTAATGCCCCCTCCTCTCGTAAGACATCGCACAAAGCAGAGGCATAATCGCGTCCAATCTGTGGCGTCATCCATGCTTGCACGATCATGCGATGACAACGTTTTATCGCATTGGTCTGCACCTCAGCATTTTCTGATGTCATCAACTTGATCTCCTGTGTCATCTCCACGGTGGAATGCGCAACCATCTCACGGAAGTTGCCTCCCTGTGAGAAACTTTCATTTGTGATCGCCTTGGACGAGACTTGACTTCCTCCTGATGAGACATTTGTCTCACTCGTGGACCGTTTATAAATTCTGCACTCCCGTGAGACGTGGCTCCCACTACATTCATGTTTAAGTTCCTCACGTTGATGGATCGTCTGTAAGGAGATCTTCAGACGCCCTGTAAATAGAAAAGTAGAAACAAACATAGATGGTGATCGGATTGCAATGATAAAAAGAAAATTGTCTTTTTAACAAACTTTTGAAGTGACATCACACATATCATTATCTGAAATGGAATGTCATGGTAAGTTGAATTATCATGAAATAATAACTGATTTCTAAGATGAGACATAGCTTCCTACCAGACTTGAACCCACGGACCCTCGCATCATGCCTTAACCACTAGGCCAAATCCCCATCTTCAATTTTTTGAAGATCAGTGAGTTTCAAATTCACGCGAACCGAATAGGCCAATAAGCCCTAGGCTAAATGAGACAATCAGATCTACATTCCAATAACAGCAACATCTCTCGACGTCAAAAGCCTAAGGCCTATATACTGTCAGTGGTACATGCCCACAGACAATTCTCACTGTGTAGATACATATGAAAACAGCTGGAGAACAAGTGAAGGTTTACCGTCAGTCACATTCAATGCTTCCAATTTCTCATGAATCTCCTCTTTATCCACAACGACAGTTTTATCCATATTAGCCCCATCAGCATTTCCCTGATGGTCTAATTTCGCCAAATCGGAAGCATCACACTGGGCACTCATTTTCAAACCCTGTCACCATTAATGAAACACAGCTCTGTTACCTACAACCCCGCACACACGCTATAAAGTTAAACGGTGTACTTATGGACGTATTGATCTTTTGTACAGAATAACCTGGAACATACACAGCAATCCCGATAAGGCCCCTTAAGAGAATTGTGTGCTCCACATCACATGACCTGGCACAACACAAAAAAAATCAAGTTTCTGGTAAATTCTTGCATATCATGGAACCTATGAATGGCTGTCAGAGCAGGGTGGCGGTTATTCCGCACAATATCATACATGAATAGTTCTACAACACTACAGACTGCTCTGTCTCGATGATTTGCCCACTATTGTTCGGGACAAAAAGTTAACTGTGTACACCAGGCCTTCAACAGGAAGATTTAGGCCTAGAACCCAGCCTATCTATTCAATATTTCATGTGGTGATTGGTAATAAATTGACTGGGAATTTATTTCTCATTCTCAGATAAAACAGGAGGATTTGAAATGATGAGGTCTCAGGAATGGATTCCGATACACCCTGTAAATCGACCGAAAGAAATTCAAGGTGACTGAGCACAGGAAATGATCCTGCATGATCACTAAGGTACAACTCTGGTGGTTATCATTTAACCATGTTTTTTTCAGCATATGGATGAGGGTGATTGGGAAAACAGGTTGCTATACTGAGTTGAATCGAAAATAACAGCCTTTTTACATCGACCTTGAGATTTCTAAGCCTGATTGTATTTGTATGGAAATCTTGTGAACAATGCAATGAGAGCATTCAATGTATAGCGTGAAATATAAAGCACTTTTCTTACGGCATGCATCAGTATGTGAATAGCTTGGGTGAGAGACTTTCACACCCCATGTTCCGTTGGCATGGAGATGGTTTTGAACGGATCCCTTGATGATCTCGGCCATTGATCACATTATGTACAGCTGACTAGATTTAAGAGGGGATGCTCATACCAATCAATGAACTGGATAACCAGAAGGCACTGGCCATGACATGAAATGGGCAAAGTACAGTATATGTAGATGTACATAATACTGCGCAGTGGCTATTGCAGGTCACTATCATCCCGTACATTACAAACCATTTGCTTGGCGGCACATACTGATTCCTCACCCAAAAGTCAGGTGGCGTCACCTGCTCAGCGATCTGCACTGCAGCACATCCACCATTTTTTTAGTGTGTGTTTTTGTCACATTGAAGTATTAACCCTTTACTCACTGATAGACAAATATCCACCCATCACTCAAAGACCAGTCCACCTAGAAATGGACCATTCAAATGCTTCTAACGAGCTAATTAATACATGTCCTTGTATTTAGGTGATGCCGAATGAGTAGGCCTCTGCCCTGGTGAGAAAACGGGTTGAACAGTCTATGATACTAGATGGGTGAAACGATGGAGCACATTCCTTGAACCAGACATGCCAGTATTTCTGGCTAGGAATTCAGTTTCTCTTGATATCTTCCCACCGGCAATTTGATTACTTTTATTTATTCACTCACTTGCAATATGGTTCTTGTCAGAGAAGATAGGGAGAGGCATTCCGGTAGTTGCTTCAGGAGTCCCACACTACGCGTACACTAAAACAAGCAGTACAGAGCTGCTACCTTCTACTTATCAGGAAAATACATACAGTCGAACAGCCCGCTCTTGTACAGCTGAACAATGAACCCAGTCTTAATCAAGGCTCAAGCAGAGGGAACACATCCACCTTACGTATGGAGGTATGTCCGGGTCTGAAGTAAAGGCTAAGGTGGTCGGTGCTTCAGCCACTTACAAACATTACTTCCACTAAAAGGTTATCTGATCCAACCAAGGTAAACATCTTGACACATTACTTACCTATATTTCATACTGGAATGAATCAGTGTGCCCATTCAAACAGACGGGTATCAACAGATTGCTATCCAGGAAGGGTAGCCAAGGATTTACATGCAGATCAAAATTCACAATCACAAACAGAAGTTTCTTCTAATTCTTTCTAATCTTTGGAGTACCTCCCCCCCCCCACCAGCTCCTACGCCTATGTTACCAGAATTGTCCCCATCAAACCATGGTAATGCCTCTCAGACCACCATTGACCATCTCAGAGGTGGCACTTCATAATCTCGTGAGAGAATTATGAAATGCCCCAACACATAATAACAAGAACTTTGACACGTACATCACCATCAATACAGACCTATAGCTGGCATGACAGAAACCTGAGTTTACCAAATACCCAATAAGCACACTTTATTGACATTTGTACATTAAATGTATGAATTAGCGTTCATATGTACTTTTGTCACAAACCGGACTGCACTTGCTTCATGACTGGAAGATAGACAATGATGAACAATATAGACAAAAGAAATTAAGGTTGAACGGAGACAGCTCATCTTGGGGATCCCTTTGGTTTGGCATGACTATGCCATGAAGTCTCCTAGTGGAAGAGCATGCCAAGGGGACAAACCAAGCCACTAGTGGTTAACCAAAAAGCTGTAGACTTAAGTAACACTCTATATGTAGAAAGTGGGAAGTGAGAGGGAACAGCAGTATATGGGTTACCCGTTGTCGATGCATACACATTTAGATAAGGAGTGAGGAACTCTGTCCATCCAGGAGTGTGAGGAATGAGGGAGGAATGGGAAAATGTACGGTATGTTCTATACAACAGGGCCGACCGAATCGAAACTCCGATAGCACTAACAGTGCCTAACAGAGAGGTATGCAATACCTTTTACCGTTACAGAGTTTCTTTGTTAGGCTATGTTAGTGCTATCGGAGTTTCGATTCGGTCGGCCCTGGACGATGCATCACTAAAGAATTCCATGTACATTGCCATCCGATATGTACACAACAGCATGCGCAGACTACCCTCAGATAGTACACAAACCAAGCAGATTATATTCATATGCATCACAATCTTACCAATGGAAAACCCAGAAGTATCTTCATCATATTCACAGACTGTAAAGCAAACACAAAATGATAGAAGTTTATTTGGATAAGAAAATTAGGAGGGTTCCTTTAGTACCATACAGAGTGCCTGAATGGAAGCAGCATGATTTCAGCATGAATATGCAGCCGTGATAGCTCTATCATCCTAGGATGGTTTCGTGGTCATCACCAGACATGCCAGACAGGCTGTCAGCCCGGTGCAAGTTCCAATTTGTCCTTTCCTGATCCCGAATACTCGACGCCAAAGGTAGGTCGTGCTTTTTTCATATCCCATGCTAGCGGTACCAAATTCTTCATTGTCGTAGGTGATGCAGTCTTTTTGGGTGTCAAATATTCTACAAGCCTTCTTTCTCACATGCTACAACATGCAATATTTACAAAGAATGAATGATACATGGCTCCTGTGGCAGTTTCCCCTGAATAAGAGCTCTCAACAGCTTTTGAACAGACTTGTAATTCAATGACCTTGAGGTGTCATGTCAACCAGAAGAAGAGCATTAATGATGCACTGAGGAAATGTGAACAAGGAAAAGGAACCTTACCAGAATCAGACTGGGACACTTGACTATCTTCCTCCCCTTTCCCATCTACAATGCCAACCATAGTGCCAACCAACAAGCTACATGTATGCGTAATCCAACAGACTATGGCCAGCTATGTTGCTAGCGAGTAAACCACAGAGAGAATGCTAAACCATCCTCTACTGATCACATCAATATAGATTTGTGTGGGCTGATGCATGCTTTTGCAACCCACACAGACACTGCAAGCTGTGGCAGTCTCATTGGCATCCGCAATAAACCGCTAACCACTCAGAAAAAGAATGGTTTCTTACCTGAGTTTTTGTTCGGTTGGGGAGACATTGGGTCAGAAGTGTTACCGACCGATATTGTTGTTCCCTGCAACTTCATCCCCGATGGAGGTTTAGAATGGGAAGACATAGAAGTAGTGCCATTACAGAGAGTTCGGGTTGTACCGATATCCTTGTGAATCATGGAAGATACCGATGTGGTTGTTGACACTGGACTCGAACTGGCCACAGATATGACAGTCGTAGTTTCCTTGTGTCTAGCACTTGAGGTAAACTTAGCCTCTGGTTCAGCTGACAGAGCATTTACGCCATCATCAACTGTGACTGAGGCAGCCATGTCTTTATGCATTGTCGACACAACTGACATAGTTGCAAAATCGATAAGGAATTGATTAATCAGAAATCAGTCCCTGATTAGACGAGAGGCCCGAGGGAAATTCATCGGTAAATCACAAGTGACATCTAGCTTTTGTTTTAACAAGTCATTTTTCGCAATCCAGCATGACATGTATGATGCTGCCTTTGAACAAACAGAAGATCATCATCAAAACACTAAGACAACACAAAATCTGAAATGATTTTTGCCAGACTGGATGCTACACTAGAGTTCGAGATGTTTATCCATGGTTCACACAAGATGCATCATGATCCTTTAGTAAATCCACCCAAGAACCTCACAGCCGAAGAATCAGCACGCTGACTGTCGATATCCATCTGCACACCTTGGCGAACTGATGGACTTTCTGATCTGTACATGTGCACCGACCAATATCAAACTCAACATAGGTAAGCACTATCCTTTCGTAAACTGCCGATGCTTGGTGCACTTGTGAGACCTGATACAACAACGGGCCTCAGGTTACTTCTGACATGTTAGGCCTGAACAACCAATCAATTCTGTAGGCATGGAAATATACTGCGTTTTACTGCCAATACTGGAAAAAGTAAGAAACAACTTGTTGAAAATATGAACTGTGCCATCCAGGTGAACTTCCAAATCTTCAACCTATAAATACGAATGAGTGTTACTCTTCCAAGCCTAATTAAAGGAAAGGGTTATGGGAATAATATCACCGTGAGTACAGGTGTTATTTTAGTTGCTGACTCGACGGCTTAATAACTGACTCAGAGAAAAACCTGGCGGCCAACTTTTTAACATGGAACTGGGACTACTATAGTGGGTGCTGATATGTGGGAGCCCCATTTATACAGAGCACGGATGTGAACGTGAACCAGTATTCCTTCATATTTGCATCGGTGAACGATGGAGCCAAACCTTTGGGTTCAATACTAATATCAGCAACGAACCACCTTACCTTCCTCCTGTTCATCCATTGTTACAGATTTCCTTGCTTCTGTTGAATCACCAGCATGTTCAAGATTGTCAGTCTCACGTCGATTAGAAACGGACAGGAGAGAAGAGTCACGAAGCGAATATCCATAACTATGGCCCACATATAAAGGGCTGTGATCTCATCAACACAACAGAGAGAGAGCCTCTAATCTTAGCCATGTCAACACTGCACAGCGAAAGACGGACAAATTCTTTCGAACCAGTACTGATGGAAGTATTGATTTTCTCTAGATATCAGACAGGAAAATAAGGTTTCTGCCAATTTTGCCCAAACTGAATAATTTCTGCATTAACATGCGACTAGTAGTGCAGTAACGATCTGGGTGATAACAAGCATTCTTGGGTCTGGCAGAGTTGAGACTAGGCATTCAGCATGTTCTCCTGGGTAAGGACGAATTCTGACAATGCAAATCAGTTACCCAATGCCTTTACAGACTTCAATGATTTGGTGAATTCAGATTTTAAGCCAAACTCTGGTGTTGCTCGTCAAGTTCTAGAAAGGGTACGGTAGTCAAGATTCGCATGTCAACAGGGCTGCATTTCAGAACACAAGTTACATTACGGTAGTTGGCAAGTATGATTTCAAAACATAATCATCTCAACATGTTTATTTCAAAAGGTTCTCTCTTCCCATTTTAGAATCAGCCTATCAGGATACAGCAAATGCTCGATTGCTTCATCACTGTCTGGGAACCACACCAATGCTGACATCTGGTGAGCACATCAATCATTACACCAACCAGTTATAAATTGATTGAATCTCACTGAGATGTGAAATTACGCAAGATTGGCACTTAACTAAGATAAATGAAATTTGACATCAAGAACACGTATTGACACTGAAAGCATCTTCGGAGTTAATGGAATGAATTGACAACTCATCAAGTTATCAAACCATGATGATGAAATTGACGTAGCATGGATAATCACAGTATTGACGTGAATGAGGACCAAGATGGAGGATTCCGGCTAGCGTTGGCTCATCATCAGCTGCCAGTGCGATATGCATGGCTATGTCAGTGAAATGAGGGTTGCCCGACTAAAGGGGTGAAATATTAACCCTAGTGTAGGGAAGACTTACCTGAACTTGGTGCAGCAGGAGCACCCTGTTGTTTGATTTCACCATCTGTAGCCTTTGATAGGTCCCAATACACCCTTGAGTGTTCGGACACTTTTCCGCTTGAGACCGGGACCTCGTGATTCTCTGGCTCCAAGGATGATGATCGGCTTATGTCACTCACAAAGGCCCGATTATCGAGGTTGATCTCAGATTGTGACCTTTCCCAGTTCTTTTCTAGCGGCTTGATTCTGCATGGCTCTTGATTGATGGCACTCTCTGATGGGGTTCTGGGAAAATAGCCCGTCCCTGTCGGTGTCCTCTCACCCATTGTGAAGGTTCACTGTGCTGAGCCTGGAAAAAAATTAGCAAGTATTTATGACTTATGCACATCATGCATGGAGCTCTTCACTGATACAAGTACACATACCTATATTTTTGGTCACCACAGTCAACTTCACATAAACCATGACGATTTTTTAAAACTGATGCATGGCGAATGTACCACTAATTACATGTATAACTCTTGTTACCCAATATTTATACCTCACATCTCATATTCCATCAATCAATCATATGCATCATGCCACACTGATTAGTGAATTCGTTTTAGTTGAAGTGCATGGAAATGAGCAAAACACCTTTATGGCCTAGTTCAATTCTAAATCATAGTGCATGCTGCAGGTTAATACGTTGATTTGCATAAATTTTCAATTCATCACTTCTGCTCTGTTGTGATGATCAATAAATTGTCAGCTCTGACAAGGTTCACTTACTTTTGTGTATGCAAAAAAGGTTGATAAATGAGTATTTAAGTGCAAACCACTTACAGAAGCATAGTATGAGCTGGACTCCCACGATGCCATTGATGTATCTTCCACTAAAAGATAGTACCGGTAACCCAGAGGGTTGGGCTATTTGTTGGGGCCACACTGTCCCAAAAGGTATTGGGACACAATGAATATCGTACTTCCATATTGGAATCAATAATTTAGGCAACAGCTGTCATTAATGGGTCATCCTTCATGTTCTTTGCATCATAAATTGGCCTATCATACATGTCATAGGCTATGCAGGTTGAGATCTAGGCACTTGCTAATGAATACATGTATTTGGTATCTCTTTACTGGTACACACTATCATATTTCTGAGCTCAGTGAGTGTCACGTTTCTAAGTTAATGGGAATGCAATGACCAAATTGGAATAACCAGGATTTTATTTGTGGAAGCTAAGCTAGGCGACCATAGAGCCCAGGCAGCATAAAGGCCTACTGAGGCCCACCTGAGCTCCTACTGTAAGATTTAAAGTTATCCCAATGCTCACTTAATAAGGCGCCGCTTCACATGACAGCTTTCTGTCGAAAGTTTGCTGCCAGATAGTAACTGTCCAATGATTATCCCGTGGAAGTTGTTCTGCTAGTGAGTGTATGACAGCACTTTAACTGTCATGTGGAGCGGCACCTTTACACCATGCGTCATGAAGTTGCATGACCATCTTGAATCAAAAGCCATTCTTCTGTGTCTTTTTTCTCTCCACAGCATGACAATAATGTTTGCAGATTGAAGAGCAGGTGAAAAAAAGACTGTACGAAATCCCTGAAGGAATTGCAATCAGTCATCCCTGCTTTTATTGCATAACCACTAGACAAACTATCATGACATAGCTGTACATGGTAACTATAGCAACCATGGATACATGGACACCATTTGAATCTTTCCTAGGTTCTGTATTGAACAGGAAGTGAGATAGCTCCCTGGTTGTCATCATGGTCACCGTGCAGGATGTTGATTATTTCAGCAGGGAGAAGTGAAGCCTAGATTCAATCCCCTCTTTACCACAGTATTATGCACAAAAAAAATTTTTTGTTTATAAAAAAAATGTAAGAGGGAACCAGCACTCTCACGACACTTAGACAGTTATGATAATGGGTCTGAGCAAAATGCATTTTCACCTGATATGATTTACTGCACCATATAGACAAATCCCAAATTGACGTAAAAAGATCTGCGCACTTCCGCCGAAATCGCAAACACAACCTCAGTCTGAAACTGAATGACGTGACGCAGAGAACCCCACGACAGTGACTTCGACGATGTTGCGTCAGAGTCGACCATTGCTGAATCACGGATTGCGTCACGTCAGCTGCTGGTTTCAGGTCGAGGTTGTGTTTGCGATTTCGGCGGAAGTGCGCAGATCTGTGAATTTGGGATTTGTCTATTACGGAGGAGGAATAGCCAATAATGATTAGGCGGCGAGTGGGTAGTGCCATGGCATCCCTGATTTAGGATGTGGATGATCAAATGAATCCAATCGCATACATGCATATTTGAATGGGCTCGAATGTGACCTGATTCTGAGTTATTTTCACAGCAGACAACCCTGCCGAGGGCCTTTGGAATCTATTGTTCTGCGTACAATAGTTCATCACACATCAAAAATATGCTTTGACCTGAATTTACTCACACAATACAACTTTCCCATATAAACATTGAAATTCCTATCAGTATCACCACAGTCTTATCATAATCATACTTACGAAGTTTCATGATGTGTAGTGACTTACAATTATTTGACATTTTTAGGGTATTAAAGTTACCAGTACTAAGTATCAGTAATCACACTACACTCTGATCAAAAGCGAGGCAGACCTTATGGGGAAAAAAATTTGGTCAGTTTCAAGGTACGATGCGTAGGTGTTTTCTCTGCTTGAAGCTTGGCCTCCTCTGTCTCTGTGTTCATTATGATATTAAAAAGACCGATATTTTGATGCAACTGAAGGTTCTTGAGAAAGGTCACTTGTATGACTTGTATGGACCATTCTAACGTAAAGGGGCCTGCAATTGTCCAAGAGTATCATTACAAAACGTCTCTGTGCAGAATTCAAACCTGGAAACTTCTGGTGCCCATCACAGCCTTTAGTAGAGTGGAGTTTACTCACGTAAAGAGTGATAGTTCTATGCCAACCCCCAGAGGCAAGACATCCTAGAGGTCTATATTCATCATCCAACTGCGCATCATAAGAGGAATCTATACACCAATAAAACAGCCCGCAGGCAATAAAACGCTAAATTAAATTTGTAGTTTTTGTCTGCATGCTTATGCCTCTTTCTTCGGGAAGGAGAGGTTATTGCAAGAGAAGGGATGAAGGGTGGGAACATAAGATGAGTTAAGAGCTTACTGTTTTTCAACTGGCTGAGTGTTTAATGCGATATTATAAGACAACATTGACATCAGAAAATTTTATATGATCTCAATATGAGTGTTATGGTTGTTGATGTTAAAGATGAAGTTTATCAAAAGGTCAGAATAATTGTAGTTTATCAAATCTTAGCCTCTTTCTTTGAAAGATCAGATACAACAGAAACTGGATGATGTGATTATGATGGCAAGCACTAGGAAATGATCCAGTAGTTGAGGAATGTGTGTAGTACAGACTGTGGTTGCTCGGTTACCGAAAGAGCAAAATAGAATGGAGTTGAACACTGGTGTGGGCTGACCAGCAAAGATCTTATCCCAGACATCGTCTTGACTGGCGGCAGCCTTCAGATAAGAACACTGAGACACCCATTATGATAATAATACATGACAATCAAAATCCTGCCTTACCAAAATGATGTATCCTGTTTTTTTGAGTTACATCCTGTTGAAAAACAAGTTCAATGGATGATACTTTACTCCATGAAATTGAAAATCTCCTCTTCCTGCACTAGTACCGGATCAAAAGGTCAGAATAATTGTAGTTTATCAAATCTTAGCCTCTTTCTTTGAAAGATCAGATACAACAGAAACTGGACGATGTGATTATGATGGCAAGCACTAGGAAATGATCCAGTAGTTGAGGAATGTGTGTAGTACAGACTGTGGTTGCTCGGTTACCGAAAGAGCAAAATAAAATGGAGTTGAACACTGGTGTGGGCTGACGAGCAAAGATCTTATCCCAGACATCGTCTTGACTGGCGGCAGCCTTCAGATAAGAACACTGAGACACCCATTATGATAATAATACATGACAATCAAAATCCTGCCTTACCAAAATGATGTATCCTGGTTTTTTGAGTTACATCCTGTTGAAAAACAAGTTCAATGGATGATACTTTACTCCATGAAATTGAAAATCTCCTCTTCCTGCACTAGTACCGGTAGTACATTCCATACCCCAATATATCTATAGGGAACCGTCATAGATACCATGATAGCTGTACTCTCCTGTACATGAAGTGCTTTGGTCTGGGGATTATGAATCATTGATAGCCAACACACTGCACCAGCAGTGTCTCAGAGCCATCTGGATCAGGGAGCTTGAATCAATCACCTTATCCTGCCAGGTGTACCCAGCTTATTTGTGGTATTTTAATGGTGTGGTGCCATCAATATCGGTCCTACGGAATGTGAGATAGTAACAGCCATTTTGAAATTGCATGACCTCTAGGAAATTTCGTATATTGTTCACACTCACACTCATAATATGATGCATCCAGATCCACCTACGTCACCATGGGTTCTAGATACCTGTTAATCGGCGACTTTTAATCTTTTGGTGAACACAAATAAACCCAACCAATCTCAAAACTCATTTTTGCCCAACTCCATTTTGGGGGAGTTTTGGCCGAGTGAGATTAATACAACTGCCACGTGACTGCTGGACATTAAAATGAAGAGTTGAGCCTGGGAAATCAAGTTTTTTTAAGTGTCGAAAATCAATGTTTTAGCCAACTCTTTACATGGAAGCTTGGAAAACTTCTAACAGATTGACTGAACTCACATTTCACCTCAACTATGTCAAATATCTCCACTTGAACATGCTGAATGTATCACTTTCCAGAACGAAAAAAGTTTAGAAAGTAATTTCCAATAAAAGCATGTGTCAATCCTGTGGATCTTAATTGTTGTCTCACAGACCTACATGTACTCAATACACCTCATACAGGTGCATGCATAGCTGAGAGTGAGAGCAATGCATGCTGTTCTGATCTGCACATCACTGTGAAGTCTAGTCTAAGAAGAAGAGAGTACCGGTACTCCTACATACAGAACATTGAAGAATTTAAAATATTTTGGAAAACCAACAGATGCAGGCATGAACTCGATCTGCAAAACTGACTA